>OZ010674.1:23308174-23635674 GCA_963932185.1 Troglohyphantes excavatus
ACACAAAATAGTAATATTTACTTTTTAAGTTGAAACAAATATAAAATGTCTTTTTATATAAAAACAATGTGAGATTATTCATAAAGTAATTTGTCTAGTTCAATATGAAAATGGACCAGTACGATTTTATTTGTTGGCACAAAATATAATTATAATATTTACAATAACAGTTTGTAATGTTAATAGAAAATATACTACAAAAATAATCATAATCAAATAATATAAAATAGTTAGAAGTTTAAGTAGCTAATTAGGTGATGTAAGTGCAGCCAAAGGGCAAGTGTGTCCATGGGTTATTATTTTTTGCCAACGTTGATATTTTTTGTAAAAAAAAATAGTTTTGTTGTGGAATAGAACCTTTGCACACAAAATAGTAATATTTACTTTTTAAGTTGAAACAAATATAAAATGTCTTTTTATATAAAAACAATGTGAGATTATTCATAAAGTAATTTGTCTAGTTCAATATGAAAAAGGACCAGTACGATTTTATTTGTTGGCACAAAATATAATTATAATATTTACAATAACAGTTTGTAATGTTAATAGAAAATATACTACAAAAATAATCATAATCAAATAATATAAAATAGTTAGAAGTTTAAGTAGCTAATTAGGTGATGTAAGTGCAGCCAAAGGGCAAGTGTGTCCATGGGTTATTATTTTTTGCCAACGTTGATATTTTTTGTAAAAAAAAAAACATTGGGTACACAATTTCGGAAGCATGATAATATCTTTTGATTTCCTTTATAAAATTGTTTTGGGGTAGAATTTTAGTAGAGTAACATTTTTGAACACAAAATAGTAATACTTAGTTTTTAAATTGAAACAAATAATTCGTCGTCATATGTTCACCTAAAAATCTGGTAATTTTAATCTTAAAGTGGTTTATTTTTATTTTTAAAAAGTGCTTACATTTCAGCTTTCAATAGAAGTTTGATCATGAAAGTTTGTCACTATTTTATATTTTTATCCTACTTACTAGAATATCGAAACTTTGTAATCTTATCAAGTTTAATGTGTAGTTTTCAACTATGCACCGTATTATGGAATTGAACTAATGGCTTACCATTGGCGGTCATGGTTACACTTGTTCCCGAAATTTTTGCACTTGGGGGAAGTACAAACACGGTAGTTGAGACAAGTGCAATCTTGACTCTAAATACACAGATTCAATTTTTAATTGTCATGAAAACATGAATGACATTGCGGTTGATGCTGATGACATTACTAAAGTAATCACTGAACCACAGCTATTGGCAGGTGAGGAGTTTTGACATTTTCAGTCGCTTCCTCCTTGTATAACCTTCAAAAAGTCTAAAAAAAAGTCTGACCCGGGTAAATTAATGTTTTTTTTTATTTTAGAAATAAGTGTTTTAAGTTTTGATTCAGACGTGTGTTTAGTTAATAAACCTAACTAGAAAAAAATAAAGGTTTTTAAGAAAAATTTTAATATTCAAATATCATGTAAAGTGCTTTTAAGACTGGGAAACAACAAATTGTCCCTAGAAGCTTAAAAAACTAAATGAAAAAGTTTGGAAAACATGTGTCAACCATGTGAAAATAATGTTTAAGTTAAATAGTATTATAAACTAAAATAAAATTATCTCTCTATTTTAAAAAAAAGTAAGCCCTAGGGGGAAAAAGTCGGCCCTAGGGTGAATTTTCAGTTCTTTCAATGTTATTTAGATCGTATCTCAAAATGTTTAAGTCCTAAAATTACGAAATTAAGTGAATTTGTTAAGAAATGTTTGATAAATAAGAAGAATATATTTTTGTTTCAATACTGTTATTAGTTTATAAGTTATTTAATATTAAAGTCGTCGTTGATAAAATTTCGCTTACAAGTAATTTTGTCCGTCGAGTTTCTGAAACACTATTAAGAGGAGAGATCCAATTTTTTTAGGGAGTGTACAAATAGGTTTGAACTGGAAATCCAAGTAAGCATTTTTTAAAATTCGAATTAGTTTTGGATTTATAGATTTTTTAAACCTTTGAACACGCTCCACTTTTTGAAGTTTTTTCGCCCTCATTTTTGAAACGTGATTTCTAAATTGCTATAAGTCATTTAAAATTACATATTTTCTATTAAAAAAAATATATTAATGTTAGTTAAAACTTCATCTTTCCGATGTTATAAAGATTATAGTTCTATCTTTACAATTAAATTAGATGTGGTCAATTAAGATAGGTATAAAAAATAGTGAAGAAAGGAAAAATGTCGGATATTTCGAGAAAATTTTAATTTGCGAATTTTTGTCTCATTGTTCCGCTTGCATCTCAAAAAGTAAATGTCCTAAAATTATGAAATTATGCCAGTTTATTAAGAAATGTTTGGGTTATAAGATGAATATTTTTGTTTTTCAATACGATCAGTATATTAGACGTTATTTTATGTTAAATTCATGATTTTAGAACATTTTGAAAATAATTCATACATTTTTGTATACTTGTCTTCCAATTTTCAACAAAAAAATAAATAAAAAATTAGGGGTATAGATTAAACTATTGGCTACAAATGATCCAGAGCGTTTGTCAAATTTCGATTTAGTTTTGAAGTTATAAATTTTTAAATAAGTGACGAAATGTCTGAAATAATCGTCAATTTTACGCGTAAAATTTTAAGGGATAAATTAAAACTGCTCTAAGTAGTTCAAAAATATACTTTTTCCCGTTAAAAAAATATAGTTATATTCGTAAAATCTTCCTTTCTTGAATGGTATCAATGCTGAAATACTATCTTAAAAAATAAATTAGATGTAACTATTTATGTGAAGTACTATAAATATTATTAAAAGAAACTTCGGAACAAAATCCCAACACTGGCAAAATGCCAACATGTATTTGGCTGCCAGCGGCGAATTATTATTAGCGCCAATTCCCAATTATCTTATATTTATATAAAGTAAGTTGGCGATTAAGCCTATTTATGTATGCTTGGCGCGTTTAGGCTGTTGTTTGTTTACACGTGTTTCGCTTTTCAATGAGCACAATTGCGTTGAAGCAGTTCTACAGTTCAGTTTTTCCAGTTATCAGGTCCACCACAACGGGGGAAGCATGCCCCCACCCCTCCCCTCTGTAAACTTGAAACCTTAAAAGTTGGGAATTTCGAGTTTTTAAAATCCCTGAGTTGGGAAAATTTATGCCTCAGGCAAATTAATATTATTAGCGAATGAAAGCGACGGAAGACTAGAAATTGCCCAACTTGTATTAAGATGAAATTTAAATTAGACCTCAAAACGGACCACTGCATTGGAACGTGCGTGCGACAAATCAATACCTTCGAAAGAACTGTTTAATATTACCTATAAAAAAGCTGAAAATGTCTTATAAGTTGGAACTGGGAATTTTTTTAGCACTGTTGCGTTGTGAATTTCGAATCGATAAGTGTGGTCTGGTTAATTAACGTCGCACTAGAGCTGCACATTGAACTACTGGCGTTGGTTCGAGCAAAGCGCCCTTGATTTGTTATTGGTACGTATTTACTTACTACATCAAGGACGCTTTGGTTCGAGGCCTTTCTCGAAGAAAAAAAACGGGAACGATGCCTCATATTTTTAACAGTGGTCAGATGACGAGGACAACACTTCATCTGGTACCCGACGTACTTAAGTTGGGAATTTTGAATCGTTCAAGTTCGGAATTTCAGATCGTTAAGTTGGGAAATTTCTTGTCTCAACATACGAAAAATAAATTTGTGCGACGGTACTGCCAGTAATAATTTATATAACTAAAAAAAGTATTATTGTTAGGACACATTATCATTGTCTACAGTGTATGAAGCCGGTATTGGTTTGCGAAGAAAACTAAAGAGGATTGCGTAGCAATCCTCCGGGGGTTGGCGAGCGTCAGCGGAGCAGGGGGCGGAGCCCCCTAGTTTAAAACAAAATTCTTAGAAGAAAAAAAATCAAACTTTACTCACGAAAAAGTTTCTAACTTTCAAACGGTTTGAGATAAAATACAAAGCAAAAACTGGCCACATTAGTAAAATTCAAAGTAAAACAAGGTATAAACTTATTATTAGGGTTTTAGAGCCGTGGTTGCACTTGCCCAACGTTTCTCTGTGCAATTGTAATAAGCGGACATTGTAAAAGAGAGAAAGTTGTAGAAAATCGATGGTAGATGATAGAAAAAACTAATTGCAATTTCTTTTAGCTAAATAATTCCAAGTGTTGTGTGTTGAGTTTTATCTCTTTAGTTTTGATAGTTATTTCACAGTAAAATTTAAAAATAAAAAAAAAATGAACTTGGCTCCACTTACTTTATTTCACCCAACCCTATATTCAAATATATAATGTTATGAAATAATTTTTTTGAAGCTATTTGTTTTAAAATAATTTTTAAGCACATATTTTAGAAATATAAATTAAATCCTCTTTCAGTGAAAACTGAGAGACAAGCTTTATTGGAAGATATTTCAGCCTGCAGCAGTGCGCTAGTATTCGGTCATCTTGTATTAATCGGGTGGGTGAACAATCAGAACACGCAATTTGCATACTTGTGCGCCAACAGTTCATTCATCCGTCGCATCGAAGTTACTTAAAAAAAAGTTTATAAATTCTTTTTCCATATTTATGATCAGGTTTTCTTACTTAAAGTGATAGAGTGGAAATTTCGTGGTAATGACGGTGCAGCATAGGCGAAATATCGGTACGTTGTGTGGACTGGTTTATAAATTTATCTGAAGAGTGCATCGAGCTTGCGCCAACTCAGCGATAATTTTCGCCATGTGGAACTCGACATAGAACTAGCATCTTGAAAGTTTCGTAATTGCCAAACAGAATAAATAAGTGGCGATTTTTAAAAATTTTACGCAATATTTAAAATTGAATCTTATGGATATTTTAAAGTTACATTTACATAGTAATTAAATATTAACGTCTAAATGTCAACACATATAAAATCTTGCTCTATTAACTAAAAAATAATCACAACTATATTAGATTTTGGAATTTGTCGCATAATCTGATCCGCGATGCAATTTAATTATAATCAAGTGTTTTCTTCATGTAATGTGTAATCACGTGTTTACTACTTTAATTCTAGTTAGAACTAGATGGGGGTTTCCCATACTTAGGGTGATCCAAATGTCCGTGACACAATTTAAATTTTTATATAAAATCAAGTAATTGGTGTAAGAGACTGCGGTTTGCAATAAAATTCACAAAAGTTTAAAAAAAAAAAAAAAAAAATTAGTTATAAATTTTGCCATAGGTGACGATATATCTTACAAACACATAGAACCCCCCCCCCCCCCATAAAAACACAAGAAAATCGGTTAAAAATAATTAATTTTATTAAAATCAACTAGTTCAAAATTTTGACATAGATGTCACTAATTGTGCCATGTTTGATTAATAAATGTGTTTTTTGTTCTTTTCCCATTAATTTCGAAGACTTCACGCAGAAATGATGCCTCCTAGAAAAAAATCTTTTTGCGTACTTTGTTGATAATTTAAAAATAAATATACTAGAGTTCAAAATAAATGCTCTGTAACTGATTTTAATAAAATACATAATTTGAAACTGATTTTCTCGAGTTTTTGATGCTTTTTTCTAATATTTTTAAGGTACAGCGCCACCTATAGCAAAAATGGAAGCAATTATTTGTTTTTTGCTTACAAAAACCATTTGTAACTTGAAAAGCATTTTAGTCTAAACCGTTCTCTCTAATGCTAATTACTTGATTTTATATTAAATTTTAAAATGTGTCATTAACTTTTGGACCACTTGGCTTGCCTATATAGGCTGCCTTAATAAATCACTTTTAATAAATATTGACAATTACAATCAAGTCTTGCTGAGAATATAACCCAGATCCTCAACACAGCAGTTCAGCTCCTTATCTGTTAAACTACCAGGGCGACATTAAGAAATTATAAACAGAAGAAATGTTAAAAAAAAGGTGCGCCAAAAGTAAGATAATTGAGTTAAAATAACCCAGTTTCTGTTTAAACAATCGACATCAAATAATGTGAAAAACCATCTTTAGAACTACTATTTTAAGTTTGCAGCTTACATTAAGATCGCTTGAACAGAAGCTGAGATTATTAATATTAAACCACATTGAATAAATAAGTGGCGATTTTTAAAAATTTTACGCAATATTTAAAATTGAATCTTATGGATATTTTAAAGTTACATTTACATAGTAATTAAATATTAACGTCTAAATGTCAACACATATAAAATCTTGCTCTATTAACTAAAAAATAATCACAACTATATTAGATTTTGGAATTTGTCGCATAATCTGATCCGCGATGCAATTTAATTATAATCAAGTGTTTTCTTCATGTAATGTGTAATCACGTGTTTACTACTTTAATTCTAGTTAGAACTAGATGGGGGTTTCCCATACTTAGGGTGATCCAAATGTCCGTGACACAATTTAAATTTTTATATAAAATCAAGTAATTGGTGTAAGAGACTGCGGTTTGCACTAAAATTCACAAAAGTTTGTAACTTGAAAAGCATTTTAGTCTAAACCGTTCTCTCTAATGCTAATTACTTGATTTTATATTAAATTTTAAAATGTGTCATTAACTTTTGGACCACTTGGCTTGCCTATATAGGCTGCCTTAATAAATCACTTTCAATAAATATTGACAATTACAATCAAGTCTTGCTGAGAATATAACCCAGATCCTCAACACAGCAGTTCAGCTCCTTATCTGTTAAACTACCAGGGCGACATTAAGAAATTATAAACAGAAGAAATGTTAAAAAAAAGGTGCGCCAAAAGTAAGATAATTGAGTTAAAATAACCCAGTTTCTGTTTAAACAATCGACATCAAATAATGTGAAAAACCATCTTTAGAACTACTATTTTAAGTTTGCAGCTTACATTAAGATCGCTTGAACAGAAGCTGAGATTATTAATATTAAACCACATTGCTACTTTTTGAGAAAGTACGGTTACTTTCATTTGAGTATGTCATTCGCCGTTATACTTAAAAAAACGAGTAGGTTTAGATACTCATTTTAATTACCTTTAACAGTAGTAAGATAAAATTGTGCAATGCATTTTAATCCTCGTGAGTGGACCTAACCATTAAAATGTTGATACCAGACCTTCTTTACATGGGCTGGACACCCACTTTTATATTGCGACATCTTCCTTACAACTACCGCAACTTAAAGCCCCAGCCAGTTGATTAGCTTTTAATGCAGTCAGTTTTTGATTAAAGTAAAGAATAAGGAGCTAATCCGCCAAGGATTTCAGTTCACCTTTGCAACCCTGCGTAATATGTTTTACACGTATTCGCAAATAGTTTCGTAATGTAAATTAAAATTGCGCTAAAAAAAGTATTCTGAGAATCGTTTTTAAAATTTAACTTAAAAGCCTTTAAACAAGGAATTTATTTTTTGGCCCAAACCAATGTTTTGTTCGGTCATTAGCGGGTGAATGGTCCTTAACTGTGTTCAACATCATCGTCATTACTGTAGTATAAAATACTTGGAATTCCAACTACATTTTAATGGAATGTCAAAGTCTGGGGAGTATCGGTTTTAATAAGGAATTCAACAGTCTTTTCAGGCTTGTTTACATAAATATTTTAAGCGCATCTGCTTATTATTTTTACTTTATAGAGTTTTCTTAACGTTTTCCATCATCTCAAATACATTAATGGATCTTTTGACCATAAAATATAATTTGTAATGCCGGTGAATTTGCATGAATTTGTAGTAAAAAGTAGCATATGTGGAAAATAGGTTACCCAATTTAATAAATGACTCTAATACTGCTGTACATTATTAAATTTTTACACAACATTGATTCATGAACAGGATGTATTGAAATTCTTCCCTAGTGGAAACTAAATGTTTTGGCGTGATTTTTAGGTTGCTATGAGGATGGTTGTATCAGTATAGAAACTGCATGTCACGCTCTTGGAGTGACTTATTACAAAGCTATAACTCCGAGACAAATAGCTTGATTGACATGAATTTGATTTCGTTCAATAGTAAATCAGACTCTAGTGAGAGTAGAATTTTGAAATAAAGTAAAACATATATAAGGGGCGGGGAATGGGTGGGGCGTAGAGTCAGGTGTTCAGTTTTCTTCTTTTGGCGAGGGTTTCAATGGCGAATATTCCCTATTTCTAAAATCTGCTGAAATGATGCTTCAAGTAAAACCCCTCTGGCCCTGCTCCGGCACAACCTTACCCGTTTATTTTGTTTTTCACGTAAAATGGAAATAGTAAACCATCGTTATTTCAACCAAACTACTTTATTTTTCATAACAATTAAAAATGAGAACAATAAATGCCAATTAATATCTATGCATCTCGTTTTCAACTAAACAATTAGGCATTATATTATTGATTTCCCAGAATGTAGAAAAGGATGGTATTAATTAATTTTTAATTGAAAGTTGTTAATTTTTAAAAAAATATTAAAAATAATCTTTAATTAACGACCAAATGTCGTTGGCGTTTTAATTATGATTATACATACAAATGAAACGATGACGAAATGAAAAGATGAAACAAGTAATCCCCTTTTAATTTATGTTTCGATTTATGCCTTGCGTCATATTGTGAAGTACCTCGAGGACATTTTGTATATCAATTGTTCTCCAAATACTAATAAGAGCTATTCTCTGAGTTGTGAATGCAAAAGAAAAATTACTATAAACCACAAAGGTTTGATGAGTGAATTAACGTCGCACTAGATCTATACAAAGGGCTATTGACGGTTTGGGATATATCATAAGAGAAACCCGCAGAGAACATTGTTTTGTAATTTTGATTATTGATTGAAATTTTTTTCCACTTCTGTTTTTAGGAATCCTTTTGAAAAACGTTTTAAATTATGTTATTTAGAATATACAAAGCAACGCATTTTTAGTTTCTTTTAACCCTTTGTACTCGAGTGGCGACTTCAATCATTAAAATAACGACATGTTTTTTCCCCCCTGTTCTTCAAATTGAACAAGAACTCGGTGTTACTTAACAAAAAATGCTTTGATTTCTTTTGCTTGTTCTTTATCTATCTTTATTTAACACTTGTTTATAAACATATTTTACTATCAGGCGCCAACATAACGACCAGTTCTTTTGTTTCCCTGTTCTTTAAAATAAACGAGAACGGCGTGATCTTGTGTTTAGAACATCAATCTTTTTTTCAACTTGTTCTCTTGCAAATACAAAACATTTTTTTTCCCCTTTATGAGTATAAAAAAATCTGTGGAAAAGAACGTACAGAGGAATAACTGTTCCATAGAAAGAACACAAATCACAAAGTGTTCTTGGAGTGCAAAGGGTTTAGTTACCAAAATAACGACGAGTTATATTTTTGTTCTTCGAAATGAAAGAGAACATACATATTCTTGAGTTTTAAAAAGTTATTTTCTCAGAAACTTTAATAGAAATTATATTTGTCATATAGAAGCATCAAGTATCTTAGTGATCTAAAACTTTCTTCAGTTTAAAATTTCTCACCCCCCCCCCTTTTAAAAAAAAATCATTTTACAAATGTCATAAACCACTAAATATATGATTGGTATACTAACATTAATATTCAACCTCACGCGTATTTTTAAAAAAAATTATAATTATCCACCCTAAACGTAAAAAAAAACATTCTAAAAATACTACTTAACTTTAAAAAGAACAGGAATGGAGAATACAACTGTTCCATAAAAATAACGCACATATAAAACATGTTAATATTGGCACATTGAGGGTTAACATTTACATTATTAAAACATGTGTAGAAATTGTAAACAAGTGGATGGTGTCAAATGTTACAAATCTATTTTCCTTTGTGTTCTCTTATTGTCAAATTTGTGATAAAATGTAACCATTTGTACATTATATATCATGCAATTCTCCCAATTAAGGGATCATTTATTTAATTTGTTCACGTTATTTTTTTTCCCCTGTATACCCACCTGCCTCTGTGTCACATACTGTCACGTTACCCGTATCCTGTTTCATCATGTCCCGTCACGATAAACTTCTGCATTAAAGAAACAGTCATTAGAACTTCGATTTTGTGAATTTCAACATACATCTCATACGAAAGATTGGGATTTCCATATAAGCTACTTATATCAAAGTTTGTGAAACACATTTCAGTATTTAAAATAAAATTTTGTAACTACGGAGACCTCATATCACGCAAGAGTCACGTATGATAGATCCCTCCCCCATGGATGCGTCACGTAGTAAATAACAAATTGCAGAGGAATCGACTTGGTAGTTTTAGAGAAAATGAAAAACCGGAAGGTGGTTGTTTTTTCGGAGCGAAATTGCGAAAACCTTTCTTTGCAAGTAAAATTTGATTGGATGTAATATTAAGATATTTGAGCCGCCGATTGTTAATTCTCTATAGTTAATACACATTTTAAAAATGTCAGTTCAACGTTGCACCCTATCTTAGTGCTCTGCAGCAACTTTCACATTGTTATGGTGCAATCTAGGTCTAACCAAAAATCCTTGATCGAGAATAGCGAAAAATAAATAACAAAAAAAATCGTGCAATATCTTAAACTGCAACCGAAACCTTCGCTGAATCTACATCAACAAACCCACAGCCAGTGGTATCGCGACCAGGTTGCTCAGTGGGTAAAGGCGTTTAGCTGGTAATCAGAGGATTACTAGTTCGAGTCCGTGCTGTGACAAAGATCAGAAAAAAGTATTGGTCTTGTGATCGAAGGGTAAAATATGAGAATATTTGATCTAATCGAGATTTTAATGGGGGTAGATATTATGGTGCAAAGTTTCACCACTAAATGGTATCCGTGGTAGCCATAAAATAGTAAAACTAAGCACCAAATAATGGTTGCAGCTAAATGGCTACCAAATTTTGGTGCAAGGCCGGTTTAATAGTGTAGTATTTAGTATGATACACTTTATATTGTAATATAATATATCGTTAAAACTATTTTCTGACGTTAAAATGATGTCTAGATATGTATAGTTCTTATATCTAAAAATTATAACTACGATTCCGTTTTACTATCGCTCATATAAATACAAGAAAGCGTTATATATTTTTACGAATGATTTCAAACAGTTGTTATTTTTAACATCTTTTTGTATTCTTTATGAATATCTACAGACACCCCTTATACATGAATGGCGATTGTTCTACTTGCATAAAATTTATACTACTGGCCAAAAATTTAAATTCGCGCTTTATGTTTATTTCTTCCTATCGACCGTAAAAAAAATAGTTTTTATGTATCTGGAAGAAATTGCTATACTTTGGTATCTGTCTCTTACAGATCATTTGAAGCGTTGTCGTATCTCCACCTTGTAAAAGAACTTTACGACTCGTAACGCATGTTACTCTATGTAAGCCCTATGGACATGAAATGAAATGAGAATTTCTCGCGTAGGACGCATAAACATCCCCTAGTAAAATTTACGACTCACTACTTTTACAAATACCGACTGGGGAGTTACAGTATATGACTGCACATGCATATTGTAAACAAAATATGGAGAGAGTCAATATCTGGCCTCTTCCTTCTCAATCCATATCCCGTACCAAATAAGTTGGCACATATGGGGGAAGTTGTTTACCCTGATCTTTCTTGGAGAGTTCTTCTTTTTCACGTATGAAGGAGTGCGATGTAAAAATGGGGGTGTTAGATGAAGGGAAAAAAATGAAATGGGAAAAGTTCGGAAAAGGAAAGGGAAGCACAAACTTATGAAAAATAGATGGATGAAATCTGGAAATTGCTGAAGGGTTCAATAGCGGGAAGGTCGTAAGAATTGATTTTGGTGATTTGCGTTGATTTGGAAGGTTGGGAATACTCATAGATTAATTTGTTTGGTAATAAACACAAACTTGCGTAATAATGTTGATGAAATAATGAAGGTGCATATGTATTTTCGTTACTTTTTTTTAAGGAAATATTATTTATATAAATGAAGTTTCAATACGATTTCATTTATACACTGTTTAAAATAGTTACTCAAAAATAAGCCAAATGTAATAATTTTTGAGTATATTCGATACTTATCATGGTTCCAAATACATAAATATCAATTTTGAAAAAGACATGTACTCAAAAATGAGTACAATGAATAAAAATGAATAAAAAGAGTAGATTCTACCCTACATAGGCTGCATTCGTAAATCACTTTCAATAAATATCAATAATTACAACCAATATTTACACCGGGAATCGAGCCCAGATTCTCTGATAGCGCAGTTTGTTAAACTACCAGTACGACTTGTAGAAGTTACAAAGGGAAAAAAAATATTAAAAAGGTGTGCCGGAAGAATGGGAAGTAAGATAATTGAATTGTAATAACTCGGTTTCCATTTAAGCAATGACATCAAATTATGTAGAAAACGATCTTCTGAACGACTATTTTAAGTTGGTCATGCCGCTTTGTTAAGCTAGCTTGAACAGAGGCTGATATTAGAAATATTAAATCACTGCTCATTTTTGAGAAAGTACGGTTACTTAAATTTGAGTACGTCATCGGTCATTTACGATGCAATTGTACGAGTAGATTCAGGTACTCATTTTTAAGCACCTTATTTTACACTGTACTCTTTAAGATATTACCTTTATTTATTTCATGCATAATTAGTTGCGCTGACTCGTGTAGCTGGTTGGAGATTTAGGCATGTAATCATAAGTGTAAACTATATAATAGTGATTATAACAAGCTGCATGATTTGCTTGCAGATAATTTAAAATGTAGTCGAGAATGCCCCATTTGGTGGGGCTAGGGAATGGAAATTTGTTAATTAAAATTTTGTAATTCCAATAAAAGGTTCGTTGTCTATAGAGAAATTTTGCATATCTTCTTTTCGAATAGATCCAAATTGTCGTCAGTAGCACATCTCCGCGCTTTAATGTTCACTTTTTTAACTGTGAGTGTTTCTTCTTTAGTCTGTAGAGCATACAGAGCGGTTAACTGTCACCGAAAAGTCTGTGATCTTTAATGTTCAGTTTAAAGTTTATTTTTGTAAATTTTAAAGCAATTCAACAAATAAATAACGAAAACCAAACTTGACTAAATTAGTTTGTGAACTATATAATTTGCAGGAAACACAAAAATACATGCTAGATAAAAAAAATTACATGAATTTGAATACATCAAATAAAAAAAATCCCACTTAAATACATACAAGTATATTACAGAATGAGGACACATTATATCAAAGCAAAGTCTCCGATTACCGTTTCTTAACTGCTTGATCTGCCTTAAAATCGGAAAGTCGAGGTCTACTTTCACTTATTCTTTTTAAGGCACATAGCAAGTTTTTGTTTAAACAAGCCCTAGTCATTTTTTATACTCTTCAAGACACTGCTGATTGTTTTTATTTATTAATTAACGTCGCACTATAGTTGCACAGTGGGGTATTGGCTATGGTTTCTGGGCCTGTCTCGAAGGAAAGACACGGGAACAATGCCTCGTATTTTTGAACCATGGTCAAATGACGAGGACAACACCTGAGCTGGAACCCGACGCAACCTCAATAGACGTCAGGACATTGGGCCCCAATCAGATTGTGCACCAGTCAAGTATACACGCCAGTATAATTTGTTGGATGTTCTGGACGACTTTCTAGTACTTTTGAAGCGCGTCTGGAAACCCTCCGATCGCAAGATCACTACTTTTTTACTTTTCCTTGTCAATACCATTGCAAAGAATCGAACCAGCAATAATTTGATTACTAACTGAATGCCTTTATCCACTAAACCATTGGAGGCCTGCGACACTGCTAAGCATCTTTTCTACAAAAGATGTTTATAAAGGAAGAACTAAAACTATTTCGGCATGATTCGAAAAAAAACAATTCAGGTTGCAAATACTCGCAACAACGTTTGCCTTGAGAATCAATAATTGTCGTGGTAATTTTTAGGTAACTTGCGGCATTGCTGCCGCAGCCGTGGTTTACTTTGAGCCCTGCTTCAGACAACTGTCTGATAGTCGAACTTGCTCGTGTATACGAATCATTATACGCTAATATAAATTTTCGATATTAGAAATCGTGTGACAATGTTCGAGATTTTCGTCTAAGATTACGTTCATATATCCTTTCCCTAAAACTGATTATCATCAGACAATTTTTCAATCATAAATGATATATTATTTTTATTTTAATTTCGATTCGATGTAATATCCCCAAAAAATCATCTTTTTGAGTATAGGACTGGTACAATTCAATCTTGTTCACATCCAGTCCAATAAAAAACTTCCAATCTTTTCATACCCGATGACAGGATCCTTTAAAAAAAGATAAACGCCGACGAAAAAAACAGGAAAAATTCCGGGAGAAGTTCGGAAGGCACCCGTCAGACAACGATAGATACGCCAAACCTATGAAAAATGAATGGGAAGGAACTGGAACGAGGCCTCCATATCAGGCCCCTTGATGACAGGTCCTAAAAATAGAGCTGTTTGTAAGAATCGATTGAAGTGTGATTTTCACCATTGATTAGCATGGGCGTTGCAGGACTGAGAAATTGACCTGCGGGAACTTTAATAATGAAATAAAAAGAAGGTTCGGATTGGGGGGATGATGGATCGATCGGACTTCGAAGAAAGTTTTCCCTGAGTTGGAGTTGTGTTTGAGTTTGCCTGGAGTAGGACGGGGAGAGGGGTAATTAGAAATATTGATAAAATTTCGCGGAGGAGTTATTGGTTTGGAGTTGTTGAAATGAAAGTTAAATTTAAGTCTTGACGAAATTGAATATACAGAGTCGTTCAAATGTCCCTGACATATTTTAAAATCTCTCTCTATCTCTCTCTCTCTCTCTCTCTCTCTCTCTCTCTCTCTCTCTCTATATATATATATATATAAACAAGGGGAAGGTCATTGTCTAAATGAAATTCAAACCCCCCCCCCAACCCTTTACCTCCTCCTTAAAGCACTTTAGCAATGCAATATTTCAACAGTGAAACATTGTAACATTAAACAATGAACATTGTGTCATTTAACAATGAAACAGTGAATTAACAATAGACAATGAATATTGTAACAATGCAACATTTTAATATCATGTAACAATTTAATCTATTCGATGCATCCGGATTGGCTGAGGAGTAAATGGCGCCAATATACCACCAAAATGTCCCCAAATGAATAAAAATGTCACTAAATGAATAAAAACATCACCAAATGAACTAAAATATGGTCATGTATGTAAAAATATCCTCAAAATGACGACATTAATGTCAAAATTATAAAAGATCAAAAGTCTACATAAGATTTCGATAAATCACCACACACCTCTTCCACCCCCTTTTTTTTTCCCGCCCAGGGCTGACCCAACTTTGACCCTCCCTCCCCAACAACTTTGCCGCCCTTCCGAAAGGAACTTATCAAAAGACGTGATAATACAAGGCAGCCTGGGAAGAGAAATTACAGGTTTCTATAGGCTTTAGGATATTATACAAGTTCAAAACTTTAAAAGTTTCAATCCCAAATTACAAAGTTTAAAATACATAAGTTACGAGATTAAAATTCTAATGTTTGAAATTACATAATACAAGTTTACAGTTACATAAATTAAAATGTTAAAACTACATAAAGAGCACAAACGCTCCTCGTCACACTGACAGGAAAACATTATAAAGTAACAAAAATGCAAAAAGAAAACGCACACAATAAAGCAAAATTATTGTTTAGTTAAGTTTATTTCAATATTTTTGCTGTCTGTATAATATTTCTTTATTAAAAAAATTAATGAATGTACTACTTTCCAGTCAAAATTTAGATAATGTGTTTCGTATCTATAATTTTACTCGTGTAAATGCAAAGAAGATGCAAGTCCAAATTTCAAAAGTGAAGAAATAACTCAGAATATTACAGTTTCCGTCTAATTAAGTTTTATACGGAACTTACAAAAATGAAAATTAACATTTATAATTAAACAAAAATCTCTCAATTATGGATTTTTGTGGTTCAATCCATTTTGGCGCAATTTATTTTAAATTCTATGCATTTTCCTGCATACTACTAAACCAAAGTTAAAATTATTGACAGCATTGCTGGCTGCATAGTGCATGATGGGGAATGTATTCTAGTTATCAAATAGAGTATGATTATCATAAGTAAACAATTATCCGTTTCTCTCTGAAACCGTGAGTTGTTTGCTTGTGACATCAGTCCTCAATGTTATTACAGACTTCCAGCCATGTATAATTGGATAATAAATACACTTTGATGAGTAAAATCAAACTCGGTTGGAACATCGAAAATTCCCTTGTGGTTCAGGACGTGGAGATACGCGATGTTGCACTATATTGACTTTATCATTACATTGTATTAAAATTTGTTTCCATATTACCAAGAATCAGTTAAAACTATTTGATTTTCGACTTCAGTCACGGTCTACTGGACGATATGGAAGGTTAACAGGTGATATACCAGAGGGACTGTGGATTACAAAATAGTATTCCAAGGTTCCAAATAGCATTCAAAGGGTTTTTAATTAAAAAAACATATTTACATTATATGCTTTTTGACATGATTACGTTTTTGAAATCGTTTCACGTACAGCGGTCATTGGAAGAAACTAAAAAAATGTTGATATTTAAAAGACCTATAACTCTAGAGGGAATCAGCCAATGTTGATAAAATTTATCAGATAAATGACATATCATTATGCAGAGGACTATGAGCCGCGTCGATCAGCTTGATCATAATTCACTCCTTCTTTTGACCTTTGTATTGCGAGTGGGAAAAATGAGTTAAATACCATTAAGGGCATTCGCTGCGCTGTTTAATTACTATAACTTCAGTTGTGATCACCGCGTCGCCGTGGCGAGTGTTTGTTTAAATTGAAGAAAACATCAACTTCCACAATTCCATTTAATCAGTTACAACATGATAGCAATAAGTACACACTTATGACAAGGGCGGTAGATTTAATGCGTATTGAAGATGCAAGCAGGAGTAGACCCGTGTTCAATGTATTCACTAACTAAACCTTACGGTACAGTGTGGAGTGTGTCTACTAAATATTTCAAAAAAGAAAAAAAATCCAAACGTGTTTACGTTTTGGGCAATGTTTTAATAATGTTATATATAATATACGCTAATTAATTGGAATTTAAAGGTTGGAATTAAAAAAAAAAAACTTTAAAATTTAAATATAAATTCATCCAACATCGAACTCTCCCTCTATTGTATTTAACCTAAACCAAATCCATCCAATTTCTCATCTTTATATAATTTAAAAATTGTGAACTAAATAAAACATCCTCTTTTAATTGACACAGGGAGCAAAAAATAGATCAAGATCTAATTTATAAATATCAGAAAAAGTCTAAAGCTTATGTCAGACCCAAACATAATCTCCATTCGGCTATTATCCCCTTCACAAAAACTCAACAACTCGAAATTCGTTCTGATTGAACTCAATTCCCCATTTCACAAATCCTTTTCGATTTAAATGCTAATTCAATTCTGCAAGGGATCATGCCATCTGTAAATCAGCTGAGAGAGCATCTTTTGTGATCCCATCGATTCACATTTTTATATTAAGGCGTTAATATTATTATTATTTTTTAGTTTTCAGTCTTTTCCATGAAATCTTGATTGATTTTTCTCATGGGGCCGTCATGGTAATGTATATATATGCTCTGGGACGAGTAATGGTGTTTATGAAAGGCAGAAATGGTGTTTGGCGGAGTGCTTTAATGGAAGTGGATCTTTGAATTTTATTTTTACTAGATTAAAACGCATTAGGAGAGGTAATTATAATGGAAAAAGGAATGGGGTGGGTTGGTAGGTCCAAATTTGTTGATGGGTGGTTGATGGAATGCATTTGTCATGTAATTCACTGATAATTTATTTTAGCACCAATTTATTCTGTGTACAAAAATATGTGATACTCTTCATACTGAATATTATTGATTTTATAAATGCCATAATTTTTGCATAATTTTATGTAGATATTTATAGAATCCACAAGGAACTATTACAATGTATTTAAAACAGTGGTTTACAACCGGTTGCAAATGATCCTCGTTAGTCTTTGTAAAGTAAAGAAAATTTTATATAGAATTCTTTCACTTGCAGATTTGAAACAGTGTACTTTTTATTTCTACTCTAGTATTCGCATTAAAAAAATATCGAAGTTGATAAAATTGGTGCAAGTGTGCGATGAAATATCTCTTTATTATATAAAAAATAGACGCATATCATTAATTTCAAATGTTAACTTAATTTTTTTAATTAAATAAGATATTGTTTTTGTGTAATTAATAAATGTATCTGACAAAAATACATTGCATATTATATTTGTTACCAAAAATTGTGGTGTTTTAGCAAAGAAAGGAATACAAGAGGGTAGACACTACATTATTGAAATATATTTAAACTTTAGGTTCAAGCTAACATAATATTTAAAAAGGAACATTTAAGTGGGTGCCTACGAGATTGACTCACTGGGACGACACAGGACTGACGTTGAAACCCAGTATTTTTTGGCCGATAGTCCAGTCTTTAAACACTTTGTCTACATTCGCTCTTAAACATCTCCATGACTCCGAGAACCTAGAATCATTTCGCGTTCAAAGTCCGTCAAAATCTCGTTTTTACTTATATATTTTTGAGCAAAACGCTGATATTAACGTTGAAAGGAAGCACCTTTCCTTTTTTTATAACTATAAAAAAAACCAGAAAAACATCATTGGCATTAACAGACACAATTAATCTACATAAATATAAACTCATGGAGTGTCTGTTATTTAAACAGACAATAGAAAATATAGGTGTAATTACAAGTTTTTTGTTATGTATGTGTCCTTGTATTTAATTAATATCCTTGTATTAGCAATTGAATTTAAACTCCTTATCTTATCAAATATGAAACTTGGCATACTTAATTAATCTTAATGACAACGTAACATTAAGTAATATTTTTTTTGGAATATACACGGTAAAATTTCGAACTCTTTATATCAGCACAGTTCTGATTATACGAATTGTAGAAATGTGTCTTCTGGAAGGACAGATTCGCAGAGAACATTGTGAATTAATAATTAAGATTAAAGTGTTTTGTGTGAATTAAAAACATTCGTTTCTATGTATTTTAAAACAGAAGGAAATGTACTTTTATAAAATTATTTACATTTTGCCTTAGATTTTTAAAATGAAAGATATCCATATTCCCGCAAATTCGAAATATTTATTTGAATGCAAGTATAATTTGAAATAAAAAACATCTCTACTGAAATTATTTACTGAGAATTAAATCCATTTCTCGTTAATGTCAAAGATACTTAGTATTAATATTCCGTGTTATTCTCGGAATCGAGCTATAATGAACTTCTTTTCAATTATTTGTTTTTCTACTTTCATTGAATTGAATGGGAAAAGTTTTTTACGTAAGGTTTTTCGAGTGTAGTTGTAATGAGAAGGATACATTCTTCTACTTTTTTATGTGTTTTCTGCACATTTTTTTAACCATACACACCCACAAACCTTTTTCTGCGCCTTTAAAATAAAAATACAAATACAAATACGCGTCGTACATAATCGCAAATGAATGAAAAAACAACAACTTTTTTTTTAACCATCACACAACATTTTGTTATGCGAATTAGTTACGAATAATAAAAAGTAGTGTTATAAGAAAAAAAAAGAATAGTGTTTCTAATATTTAACATACTTAAAAAATTTCAATGTTCATATCTTTACATCAAACAAAATAAATTTCTATTAAAAATTTAAGCAAAATTAATAGAGCCTTCAAATGATATCTAAAACAACCTTATAAATAAAAATACATTCCCCTTTTTCGAATGTTTATTCCCTTTTCATATACTTTGTTTACATATATCAGATATAGGATAGCTACGATTAATTGGCGACTGGGTAACAACCCATTTAAGCTGGTTCCAACGAATCAACAAACGTGTTAGGGCAAGTGGACCAATCAGATTACCGAATTTTCTTTAACGAAGTGACGTCACAAAATACAATTTACCCGAGTCGAATTATACTACTTTTTAAAAAACTCATAACTTGAAAATCCGTGAAAAATATAAACATTTCAAAACTTAAAAAAAAATCTTTTTATTACTTTAGTTTCTTTTGTTATTTAATTTCCTAACCAACAACAATCTTTCACTTC
Organism: Troglohyphantes excavatus; assembly: GCA_963932185.1. Taxonomy (NCBI): domain Eukaryota; kingdom Metazoa; phylum Arthropoda; class Arachnida; order Araneae; family Linyphiidae; genus Troglohyphantes; species Troglohyphantes excavatus. Next base: position 23,328,243 of record OZ010674.1, read on the forward strand.
AACTGCATAATATTGTACCGGGTTTTTTTATATGTTGAATTCACATTAAAAAGAGCAATTTTACTACTTTTCCCCCTTTATTCACTCATGTATCAATCTTTTTATGTCAATCTGATTTCAATCTACATAGTACACTGTAAATAAAAAGGTACTTAAAAATGAGTATTTAAAGCTAAACCTACTCGTTTTTCTTTAAATATAATTGCATTTCAAACGGGCGTATAACATACTCAATTTCAAATAACCGTAGTTTAGTAGTAATGTGATTTAATATTGCTAACCTCAGATACTGTTCAAGCGATCTTAATGAAACCTGACAAACTGAAAATAGTAGTTTAGAAGATGTTTTAAACATTATTTGACATCTATTGCTTAAGTAGAAACTGATTTGTTATAAATCAATTATCTTACTTCCCCTCCTTTTGTCACTTGTTCACATTGTCACCTTGTTTAACATTTCTTCTATTCATAACAACTCTGGAGAACTTCCTGGTAAATTAATGTATTAGGTATTGATAATCTGGGTTCGATTTCCTGTAAGTCTCGGTTGTAATTGTCGATATTTATTAAAAGGGATTTATGAAAGCAGCCTATGTGGGTGAGCCTCTACTCATTGTACTCATTTTTGAGTACATGTCTTTTTCAAAATTGAAACTCATTTATTCGGAGCCATGATAAGCATCGAATGTAATAAAAAATTAGTACATTTTACTCAAATTCAATCTCCAATTCTAGCAAAGTACCTAAGATCCGTTGCCATGACAATTATTAACAAAATCTTTGAACAGTTTCCAATAATTAACAAATTTAAGAACGTTACACGCCAAAAATGTGTAAGGATTGAAACGCGTAGAGAGTAAAGAACATACAGTCTCATATGAAAGCAATCGAATAAATATTATTGTATATACAGTATATTGTACTATACTTTAAAAGTGGTCATGACTGAAAACTTTAATTTTTTGATAACGTTATAGCTACATTATAAAAGACACTTTATACATATAATATAGAAGTTACTTACTGTGATTGTTTAATTATTTAAACTTCATACACTTTAAAGCTAACGTTACTTGAAAGGTTTTGAGTTTGAGAATATGATATTTTCTTTATTTAAATATTATTCAAACTTGAATTTGTGTTCTAAATAAACTATTAACATCAATTTATGTGAATTATTTTCAAATATATTTCTAAAAACTAATAAAAAGAAAAAATATGAACCTGCAGTGCTCAAAAAACTAATTGGTTTAACCGAATATGATATGGAATTCGGAATTCCACGCTATAAAAACTATTCTTATTAGTTTTTTTTTATAAAAAATATTACTTAATAAAAGTAGGAAGTTTTTATAATAAAGAAAGAAATAAAAAACAAGAAAGTGGGTAATTTGCATAATTACTTCCATTTTCGAAAGTAGATGCAAACAGCATTAGAAATAGCAAACGACTTTTCTAGAAATTTTATGTGTAATGAAATGGATCCATTTTAAGAAGTGTTAGCTTAAAATAGTACTTCAAATAAGTTTAACGTGGAAAGTTCACATGTTAAACATTGATTTTGAACGAACTTCAAAAGTGTTTGAGTAAGTTATTTTTTGATGTTTATAGCTGTTAGTGTTCTGTACTTGTCTATAATATAGAGTGGCCATAAAATAAGTTGCCCTGTTTAGAGGCATCTACAGCTAAAATTAGTGAACGGAGTTACACCATATCTTAAAATGCATAAAACAATTTCAAAATAGCATTTTAAGATTTAAGAAATCGGAGGTTATATAGAACAAATTAAAATATGAAATTTACTTTCGCTTTTATGTTCCTGTCAGAATGAAGAAAAAAAATCATTTTTAAAAAAATCTTTATAGCTTTGTTAGAGTTCTGTACTTGTCTATGATACAGAGTGGCCATACAATAAGTTGCCCTGTTTAAAGAAATCTAGAGCTAAATTTAGTGAACGGAGTTACACCATATAATAAAGTACATTTTTAAGAAAAAAACACCAAAATAAAATTTTAAGATTTAAGAAGTAAGATTAAGGTTGTTTGAAAAAGAACGGTAGAACAAATAAAAAGATGCAATTTACTTTCGCTTTCTGTTTCCTGAAATTACGAAGAAAAATTTTCTTTAAAGAAACTAAAATTAAAATGTATTAATGACGTGTAAGGTCTTTAAAATCGGATCAAAGGTTCGTGTCAAATCAAGTGACAGTAACGGAAGTAAGTCACACATTTCTTAACAAGCACGAGGATTAGCTCAAATTCTGCTTGGAGAGCAGTAGTTCCAAGTAAGGAAGTAAAATATAAATCCAGAAGAGAGGAAACACCTTTCGGCGCGTAGCGACTGTTGACATCTCGTATTGCTTAATAGAACCTAGAGTATGATTATCTGCAAAATACAATAAAACTATAAAAAAATTATTATTCTTTCTATGATATTCAAGTTACTTCAAGTTTATAGAAGTTCAAGACAGTTTGTGATATCCGAGTGAAACGTATTGCATTAATTAGGTAAGATACTGTATTTAAAGTTTATAAATTAAAAGTTTAATTTGCATTTGTCTCTCAGTGTTACTATAATTAGCTGTTACTTGCGGTTTCACACGTGTTAATTTTTTACCCTATTGGCTCGTTCTCCCTGTTTATTCCTTCTAATTTATTTTCACGAAGACAAAATAGCTGGTCTATTGTTCAGACATATCCGGGTACATCTCCGAATGTGAACTTTTCCATTATTTATTCGCTTTGAAGCATAATTGTCAGAAAGAGTTATTTTGCCAAAACAATTTTTAATCGCCAACTTTCAATTGTTTTAAACGATAAATATATATCAATTTATTTTAAAGTATTTTATTAATGCCATGATCTGATGACTTTACTGATAACAATTTATTGATTTTACTAATAACAATTTTGATCTGAAAACAATTTAAATGCTGTTTCTTTAAATGGCTATTTAAAAAATAGCTTCTAAAACTGTCGGAAAACTAAATTTAAAATTTTTAAGACTCAGATGCACAATTAGAGGTTGAATTGCATTTATATATAAATTTTTGGACATGTTCAAGTAGTGAAATATAGTGTTTTGTGTGGCACAGACATCCATACAGACTCTTTCTTTTATTATTATATATTAAATTTGCTTACAAAAACAACTGTTGAGTTTGACGTTACACGTCCTACAACCTGCGACCACCTCGATAGACACAACCTACCTAAAATTTTGTTAATTAAAAAAAAGATAAAATCGATTACACTTTCAGTTTTAAATTAATAATGCAATGGACATCCTTTTAAACCATATACCGCTCCTCTTTGTCCCCGTGAAAACTCCTAACCATTATCTCCTTTCACAAAATTCTGCTTTTAGCGAATTTCATCTTGCGACTACTCAAACTTCCTTATCCCTTTTATGGATAATTATTGTCCTCCGAAAAAGCTACTCGATGTTCCAATAAACAAAGCAGACACCTTCTTTCTATCATTAGCCTTCATTGTTCCAGCCAAAAATGGGATCTAATTGGATGTCTGGTGCACGTGACTGCCTCTTGCCGAAGACGCAATTTTCGACGTCTGAGAAGAGTAGTTACGATTTTTGCTCTTCATTATTTACAAACCGATGCCCTTACTCTCCATTGTTAAAATGCTCCTCGAATTCTCTTTTCCCTAGCTCTCATTTTCAGTTTTAGAGAATTCTCATCAGGAAATGCTCTTTTTTGGGGAAGAGCCGTGTGAAGAATTGTAAAAACTACTGGTTTTAATTAGGAAACCTGCGAAACGTAAATGATATGGTCTGTATTATTATTTAAAACTAGAACCTCGTATTTGTTTTTAGCAAGTTTTATTGTTTTGTATGAATATCGCCAACGCAGACATAATTGGCGGAATATTTGCCAATTGGCGTAATTAAAAAATAAATCCGAAAATAAACTAACACCATTTTCAATTACTAGGCAGATAGACATTTGACGCAAAGTGATGAGGATCCATGTCCAATAGATTGTCCAATACTGACCTGAATGTCGTTCAATTTAGCATTATAGACAAGGCGAGTATGCAAATTTGAAACGCTCTAATGTCGGAATCTGTTCTTGGGCTTACATCACTTGCCAGTCAATCCGCCCGATTAGGAATGCATAAGTTATTCTATTGATAGGACTAGATGCAATGGCGTGATCATATAATTTCTTAATTAATTTGCCGAAACACGAGAATTATGGTTTTAGCATGCATATTATAGTCTCCAGATTATACATTGGATTCGAAGCACTTTAAATATTTATATTTTCAACGTTAAAGTTATTTGGTCTTTGGGGGAGTTTTAAGTATTTAATAGTGTGTGTTATGCCGATTTATTCATGCTAGGTATAAAACGTATAATAAATATTAATAATTCTGAGCTAAAGACATAATAACATTAAAGATGAAATCTATTAAAAATTAATAATTTTTGAATAATTAATATTTTCGTTGCACACATCTATCATTTCGCAATTATACATATTTAATAACAGCGTAGCAATTGAGGAACACTGCGAAATAAAAATATGTTTGCTTCAGTACGTTTTACCTGACACAAGTTCGAACTTTTAAAAAGTTTATAACGTTTATAATTTTAAACCTAACAGTTCTTTTCGAAAAACAAAAACGATATGCATTTAATGAGATATAAAGCTACTATTCTACAAAATATTAGAGTTATGGAATAATTGTTTTTATTATAGTTCATAACACAGTGGAAATTCTTGTGTTTCTAACTTTAACGTAATATAACTTCTTGCATAAGTGTTTTATTGCAATAAAAATTCCATCATCGTATTTTAAAAGTATTTTTTAACAAATTCAGAAATTTTCATAATTATCCGATAGTTACTTCATGAGTAGTGACTCAAAATATGGAGAGAAAGAGGGTCACCGTTTGTTAACGGCAGCTACTTTTTTTTACAATAGAGATATAATAGTTTTAATAATTCACACTTAATTTTTATATTAATTTCACAAGGCGTTTTGAATGCTTTTGGAAATTGAAACTAAAAATAGATATTTTATTAAATAGAATGCATCTTCAGCTTCTAAAATACTAAAACATTTCACTTTCAACTACATATATTTAAAAATAGGTTAATTTACCTTTATCTCTTTACGGTAACTTTAAAATGAGTTTATCATAATATTCCTTGTTTTGAAGAATAAGGAAATAAATAATTAAATAAACTAATTTATCTCAATCCTACTTGACAAACAAAGAAAACGACTGTCACGTGAAATTAAAAAATAATTTAGTTGTGAGTAATTACTTTAAAGTTTTACTTAAAAAAAAGTTATTTAACTTAAAAAAAGTTATTTCTCGAATAAAACTTTATAATTTTAATCAGAAGAAGTATCATCCATCATCTTAGTTAAGTTCAATCTTATGTAAGTAATTTCTGTGAATGTATTTACAAAAAAAATCAAACAACTTGCAGATGCTTTGCGAAGTAAAATTCAATTACCTTTCAACTATTTTTTTTGTATGTGGATTTCATTTAAAATATCACGAACATTAAGAAACTCAGATTTCGAATTAGAAATAGTTTTATCATGTAATATCTATACATTAAAACAAAAACAAATCTTAAATTAATATTTTAATATTTGACTAGACATAATTTTTTAAAAATTTATTTCACTATAATAAAAAAGTTATTGTTAGAAATATTAACCCAAACTCATCTATTAAGACTTGTCTTACCAAAATGAGACCGATCCATCACAGCAAGTTGCAACATCAAATATCAGTGATTACGTAATCACTGATGGATTCTTCTTCATTAAAAAGTGATTGAAGATATGAAAGATAAAGAAATGTGGTAAAATGGAAGCAGGTTTCGCCTGTTCGAGAAGCAATTTCGCGGGCTTGATGAAGATTGGCGCGTAATTAAAAACAAGTTTGCTGTGTTTTGTGGGCGAAGTGATTTGTATTCTCGGGAAATTTAGGAAATTAGGAAGCCATTAATAAAGATTTATCTAAAAAAGTGTCTGAAGGTTTTTTTTTTCTATGAGGATATACCGTCTTAAATACAGATATTGGTGTTTCTGCGAGCTATTTAATTCTATAAGGCTTTATGGAATTCTCAAAATCATAAAATTGTCTTCTCTGCAAAATAGTTTATTTTACATTTACAACAATGCATGTGTATTAATAATATATATATATATATATATATATATATATATATATATATATATATATATATATATATATATATATATATATATATATATATATATATATATATATATATATATATATATATATATATATATATATATATATATATATATATATATATATATATATATATATATCAAATTTGCCATAACACCGGGATGTCGGGATTAAAAAATCAAAACAATATAAAAATACACAAGAAATGGAAAATTGTATTCAAAATTTTTATGTCTATTCTTTTAATTGTTTATATTTTGTAAAATAAACTTTGTGTTGAATAATGAATTATCACCAAATAATTGTGAAAATACATTTTTTAGTATCGTGGTCTGTGGAATTTTTGGATTTTAAACAACCCATTCATTATTGCAAATAGAATATTTTGCAAATTATCAAAATAATTTATGGATTTAATACTTTGCTCTTCCATAGTTCCTTTAAAGATTTGTTTGAGGCTCCTGCTAGTCATAATTAATTCTATTGATTAAAGCTTACTTTCGATAATGTAATTTGAAACCGGATAGAGAAACTTTTCTTGCCGTCGATGATTTATAACGAGAATTCAGAGTCACGGCTGGAGACATCCTTCTTTTCTAATTAAACTTTGGTGGAGAACGATGAATAAATGATTTTCCAATTATTCTTAGGAACCTAAACATTAAAAAAATTATAAATTTATGATAATTGAATAATACATAAAACTTTTAAGTTCAACCAAACCGTCTTATGGTAAATTTTAACTGAGTATGCTTTAAAGTGGAGAAAGTATGTTTGCGAAATTTCATCAAAAATGGGTCGTTTTTGCGTCTTCCTTGAAATTCCTTTCCTTTGAAAATGCTCACGTGCTTTTTTGGGAATGTTATTGCTGTCAATTATGATTTTTATAATGTGAAAAGCATACACAGTATCGGAATCGAAGCGGAACCCGAGATAGGTTGTTAGAACGATTGGTTGATACACATCCCAGTTCTCAGTCGGTACCACGTAATGTCTTGGACTCGAAATACTCAATGTTTGCATCAATTTGAGTGTGTAAGGTAGACCGGAGCTAGTTGGCAACATTTAAAGGTTTTTTATTTTAAGGAGAGCAAGTGTGGTTTAGTTATGTTTGATTGTGTCCACGGAAACTACATTCTATGAGGCTACATTATAGTATTTCGTTACCTAACACTCAAACTTTGAGAATGCTTAAAAGTCAACAAATCAAGTTTGGCCAACCAGCCCCACTAGTGGAGTAGGTTGGCATAAGAACTGGTGTAGGTTGACACATCACTTTTGTGATGTTAGAGATATAATAAACTAATGCCAAAATCGACATATTTTTCAATATTTTATTTTTAAAAATATTTTCAAACATAGTAGAACAAATTATCTATTTAATAAGTCTCAATTATTATAAATATGGTTTTTAAATCAGTATTGATTTTTTCCATTTTAATATAAATTGTTTGTGCTTTTTTTACATTTTTTTGTTAATGCTTTAAACCTTCTAATATCAGACCACACACCTAGATATTTTAAACTTAAATAAAAGAAAACCAAAAAATTATTAGCTAGACATCGTTATTAGTAGGTAGGTTATGAGCAAAATTGCATTGATTGCATTGAGTGGGGTAACTAAGAAGAGTTAGGAAGAGCAAGGTAACATTACCTACCTTCTGTTAATTATAACATTTCAAACTAACTGCGTTGATATCCTAAGTAGGTAACAAAGTTAATGACATTTCATGTCCTCTAAGCATTATTCCTTATTATTAGATGAACACAAGAACTTAGACGAAGGAATTTTATTGATTACATTCGGTAATTTATACCAAATTTAATTTTTGTTTTGGGGTCAAGCCAGGTATTTTCCACTTTTCTCCATCGTGGTAACCAAGACATCTTTTTTATTCAACAGTGGTGATTCTTTCACTGTATCTTTAACGTATCAACGTATTCACCTGGTGACAGTCTTGATAGATGGATGCTAATTATTTGCTCAATTAAAATGTAATGTAGATGGATCAGATTCGCGAGTGTTTCTTCTAATTTAGCAGGAACTTTTTCAGCTGAACTCTCACCAACCGCTGATGTTGATTGCATGTTGGTTTGAAACGGCTGAAACATGGCCAACCTGCCCCGCCTTAAAGTTAGCCAACCAATCCTAAACAGAATTTTCAAATGGACATGGCGGCAGAGGTGACCAGGCATCTCAAATTCTAGAACCTTATACACGAAAATGATTACAAGTTTCAGTAGTGCTAACGGGATTAACACTATTTCCCCATATGTTTATCACAGAAAAAAAGTACTTTCCAAATCGAAAATGAGAAATTCTGGTACAGTTTCACCATCACAGCTGGGAACGCACCGAAAACACCTGTCGAGGGTAGGGCTGGTAGAAAAGGTCACGTGAGTTGACTTTACACCCCCTTACTCCTAAAGAAGTACCAACCAGCCCAGGTCTTCCATGTACTTAATTTTAAGCACCCTATGCAGATTCTCTGGATTTTATTGGTGTTTTACACAGAGAGTTGTAATATTAAATAGAGAGCGCCTTCAATGCCAGACTCTCGTAAGGCCGCGGTGTCAACATTGAAAAGTAAATCCTAATCACGTGGTTATAGCGCAGCCACATTTGGCGGTCAGACATCTGCAGGAGTTTCAAATTTGGCGCACTTTCTTCTTTTTTGGTGATAAGGAGTTCTGCCCGTATTCAACTTTTTAACATATATGTACGTATTTACTTATTTTAAAACAATATGCGCTAAATATTTCCTCTTCATTAACGAAACGAAAATATTTTATTTGTGTTCAATATTCGAAGAAGCGAAACTCTTTATATTTCTCAGGTTTTATTGTTATTATTTTCTTATTGAAGTTTACAAAATAACTATTGAAAGAACTTCGCTTATGGTAAATTGTTTACATAAAAACGTAACGCAATTATTTAAAAACTACAAAATAAGAAAAATATCCTTAATATATCTGTTAAACTCCCTTAAATTGTGACACTCGTTCAAAAATACGATATTTAAATACAAAATTAAACACAAAACCTTATTACAATACTTCGATCTCGTTTAGTTCTTAAAGTCGCCAAGGCCTGCCAAATAATATATAAAGCACATGAATGAATTGGCATTTCCACCTATCACGTGGTTTCAATGTTGGACACACGGAAATCAGCATTTTTATTCCTCTATTTATATCATTACTCTATGGTTTTACATTTTTGAAACTGAAGTATGCATTGAACGAATTATAAACTATTGATTTTGTTGTTTACATGGTTAATTCAGTTTTGTTTTTAAAAAATGTGATGCTTACATAAATTTAAAGTGCTATTTTCTATTTTTTAAATCTAAAATTTGAACTTGTCTCAAGATTTTCAATGTGAACGTGAATGTTACGTTGCCTAACATAAATTGAAAATTCTACGCACTCAGATCACATTAATTTATTCTCAAAATAATTACAGTTATGCGAAGCTTTCCATTGTCTCAACTTCGTATGTGACTTTTAGCCTTCTGTGTCTAATTTCAAACTGCATAGTTAATTAATTTATACGCAGAGGCATGGGAAATTGTTTGGCGAAAAGCGTATACTTGAAGCAATTTGGAAACAACGGGAAGAATGTTGGTATGAAGTTATTTAAAGTGTCCAATATTTAGTAAATAGTACCACAGAAATGGAGTAATATATAATATAACTAAATTGTTAACCTCAAACATAGCTTTAGACTTACTAAGATGAATTACTGGAATGTTCAAATATTATTCATTCGATCCATGAAACGTTGCAGTTCCAGTACTGTTTAATTAATTAAAATTAAAATTGTTTTCATGTTTATTAATCTTCCAACATTTATAACTGAATATGAATTATAAAGAGCATCATAATGGAATCTTTGCTCATGAAGAGCTACCTGAAGGATAAATAAAAGCTCGTGTTTTGAATCCTTAAGTGTATTAAACATATCATCTGCTATATTTGTGACTATTTGTTTATGTACCTTATGCACGACTTGGTGTTGAGATTAAAGTAAGTGTGGATACACACAAGTGGTTTTCCATAAGTGTCAATGCGCAAATAATATTGGTCGGTGGGGACCACGTGGTTTATTATCTACCAATTCCAAAGGGTGCTTGGATTTTATCCATACTGGTTTGTGTTTACCCATACTTGCATATAGTCCATTAACCAATGCAAATTCGATTGTTTATCTTGAAATATTTATAATCGACATCAGGTCGTGCAGTGCCATTGTATTAATAATTTCTACAGCTTTTCAAAAAGAATTATATGGATTTCTTTTAATATTTTAAATTTTAATGGACCTTATACACGACCTGATGTCGAAATTAAATTTAGTAGGATATAATATTCTTAGTATTTAGGAAAAAAAAACCTGTTTTTTATACGCGAATAGATGCAGAGGTTGTAGCACATACTTTTGTTTATACGATTGATGACGCCATATGCATATATTTCATTATTATAAAAGGAAAATGAAGTCACTGACCTCAAAAAATAACTAACTGAACTAAGCGAGGCAACGTTTCCGGAAAACTTTCGCCAGAGCAAATTGAAAAGAGCAAAATCCGCTGTTTGCTTTTCAGATGTTAAGTTTCCCATGCAATATTTGTATGCGAGAGAGCTAATTTATGTACTAAACAAAGTGTGTATGTATATTTTTATATATTATTTGCAGGATATATTTTCATTGTAATATTTAAAAAAGTATGTATATATTTTTGTGGCATTAAATTAATTTTAAGATATTTAATTATTTAATAACACACACATCTGTCTAAGCAATTTTCTAAGATAGTCATTAATATTTTAATATATTGATATGTACATCAAACCATAGAGTAATGATACATATAGAGGAATAAAAATGCTGATTTCCGTGTGTCCATCATTGAAACCACGTGATATGTGGAAATGCCGATTCATTCATGCGCCAATATTACTTGGCAGGTCTTGGCGACTTTCAGAACTAAGCGAGATCGAAGCATTGTAATATGGTTTTGTGTTTAATTTTGTATTTAAATATAGTTTTTTGTAACGAGTGGCCCAATTTAAGGGAGTTTAACAAATATATTAAGGAGATTTGTCTTACTTTGTAGTTTTGAAATAATTGCATTACGTTTTTATGTAAAAAATGTACCATAAGCGAAGTTCTTTCAATTGTTATTTTGTATACTTCAATAAGAAAATATGAACAATAAAACCTGAAAAATATAAAGAGTTTCGCTTCTTCGAGTATTGAACACAAATAAAATATTTTCGTTCCGTTAATGAAGAGTAAATATTTAGCGCTTATTGTTTGAAAATAAGTAAATACGTACATATATGTTAAAAAGTTGAATAAGGACAGAACTCCTTATCACCAAAAGAGAAGAAAGGGCGGCAAATTTGAAACTCCTGCAGATGTCTGAACGCCAAATGTGGCAGCGCTATAACCACGTGATGTGAGTTTTTCTTTTCAATGTTGACACCGCGGCCTTATAAGAGTCTGGTATTGAAGGCGCTCTCTATTTAATATTACAACTCTCTGCATCAAACGTGTGATCGTTATAAAATTAATCTTAATCTTGTGTAGAAACACATTTTTGGAAGAATATAAATATGCTTTCAAATGTTCTATGTGTTTTATCGTTAATAATAAATAGATGCATTTGTCATTTATTTAAAAGTTTCTTGAAGCACTATTATTATTTTCATCTATGGAATTGTCAATTATTGTATTGTTGGTATATTATATAGGTTTTTTAGAATTTTAAACAACTATTTTTGAAAAATGTGCTATATTCTACTAAATATAAATTTACAAACTTATATAAATAACAAATAATGTTAAAGTATTAGGGAATTCGAAAGCGCTTACACGCAAAACATTTAATTTTGAATATTTAACATTGTTTATATATTAATGTAATTTAATTATACTTTAAAAAAACTGTCAAGAAGAAAATAAATTCGCAATAAAGTGCATATCATCCATCGAATCCATATGTATCCATCGAAAAGTAAACATAATATTTTAAAAGATATAAAAATCGTCTGTGGAACGAATTAAAAATAACATAAATAGAATATGGATTCTCACATAAAAATAACATATAAGCAGGCAAAATTCTTCGATGATAACAAATAAAAAAAATGAGTTTTCTCAAAACTGGCAGACTACAACTTGCTATTAGAAAGTTCCAATTCATTCAAGTTATTAATTTGACTAAAAAATATTTGTTTTTATAATTCTTTTTAACGCAACTATACAATGATTTACATTTCGTAATTTATTTTCATATCTTTAAATTAAACAAGAATCGAAGATAATAACGTTTATTTAAAATATTTATAAATTTCAGAATTAATTAAAAATAAAAGGTTGTGTTCTCAATGAAAACTGGAACAATTTCATAAAACTTTATAATTTATTTCACTTACAAATTTAACTTATAACTTAAATAAACATCGAATATGTACTTACCTGTAAATAGACTTTCCTGGAATTGGCTGTGCTTATATGAACAATTTATAGTACAGCAAATAGTCATCTTTAAAGCGGATTAAAAAATGAATATAAAGAAGAAGAATATAAATAAATATAACGATTAAAGAAATATAACGTAAAATAGCACCGTTGCCACACTTTGTCCATTTAATTATTATTTGATGTCAGCGAATAAAATATCGTTTGTTGTATTTAATGAGATTAATTTTTTTTCTTCTATAAATGATTTATGCGTAGAATTAGAATTAACTTTATTAATTTCAGGCATAATTTTTATTCAAAATTGTGTAATGACATAATATATAATGTACTTTAATGTCATATATTAAAATTAAAAATATTACATATCCATAACAACTATCGTTACACGTTACTTGCAGAATAAATTAAAACCTTGCTTAATTAATTGCATGCAGCTTACTGCAAAGAATGACAAACATGCTGAACTTAGTGTTGACAGAAAAGGTAAGTTCGAATTCCAATGCTACTGTGCAAATATTGTATGAAATTTAAAAATTGTGATCGTCGAATTATCTTTAAAAAAAATGTTTTGGAAAGTTTGCAAAATATATTCTTAACTTGAATTTTTAAACTTATATAATAGGGAAATAATACTTGTTTTCGGTTTGTTTTAAGAGACTGTAAAACCAAGGTAGTACATTTTAATACATAAAACTGATAAAGACTTCATTTATATCGAGGACATCGTTTAAATCGTTTAAATATTTGGACATGTTCTTTTCATTAAAAATAGCGTAAATTAAGTATTTGATGAATAGATGCAAAAATGAATTATTTTTTTATGTTGTTGTAAAGAGATATAAGAATTGTCCAATTTTGAAGATTCAAAAAACCATTACATTATTTATTTTATGAAAAACATTCGTAAAGCTAACAAGCCATAAATATGGAAATGAACCGAGAGCACGAGAATAATAATGATATGTGCTTTTAATTATGGAGCTACAAAAGAACTGCACTTTCGTCAACTTTCATCTAATTAGAAATTGCAAAGACGCGTTCTAGCTGAAAATGAATGTTATTTAATCAAAATTTATTTAAATTAGGCAGTCTTTTTTTTTAAATTCTTTACTGTAGTTTTTTATTTTTATATTTGAGTTTTATTTCAACAAAGAGATATCATTAAGAAATGCTCCAGGACATCAGTCATGAAACTTATTTAGTATAAATGGAATGTTTTTTTTAATGTAGATATCAATTCAACCTTTTTTTTACAATTTTTTAAATGGTAGAACGTCTGTTTATTCTGTTGTTCTAGATCTTCTTATAAGAGATTTTTTATTTCAAAACAGATTCAAAGATTTTTTTTTAGGTTTTAAATAAATCTAATTTTTGATTTAAATACAGAAATATTTTTAAAGGAAAAATAAACATTATTAAAAATGATTACATCATTTAAAATTATTTCTAATTTATTTTAATGATATAAAATTATTAATTTCGAAAATTAAAAAAAAGTGGAGTATTTGAATTTATTTGGAAAACACTACATATTTAAAAAAAACATTTAGACATTTTAGAATGTTTTCAAAATAATTATACATTTTTAATTAAAAAACACAGCAATACAACTCTTTTTTATACACTTTAATTGCTAATTTCTATAAACATTTAAATGTTAAATAGGTCAAAGCGCCTAAATTTTAAATTTAAATCAATTTTTTGAATTTAAACCACCAACTACCTGCATATACATCCTAAAGTTCCATATACTTCGGATATGATTTTAGAAAGAAACACAAAATCTTTTCACAATATGTTATCCACCAGAATGAATAGTTTTGTGCAGAACCTAAAACTTGCTATTTTTCCAGTTATGTTTTATGAACTATGATGTCAGGTTATGTCAAGTCAATGTCAGGTTTTTGTACATGGGACACAATACCAAAAAAATCTACTTACAATCTACAAGGTTCTGAAATAAAATCTAGTGATATTGATATTGTTATATCTGTATCGGGGGCACACTGCCGCAGTGGGGTACATGAAACGTCCTGTGCGTGCTGCAGAGGATGTAGTTTCACTAGGCTGCAGAAATGATTCAATCAAGCGCAACTTATATTTATTCACGCCTTTCAAAGTTTACTTGTTGACTTATGTTGCAAATACACTTAAAAATAGGTATTCAAAAATAAGTGAAACGTACTCATTTTTGAATACATTCGATGCTTATCAGGGCACAGAATCATAAGTTTCAATTGAGGGGTTTGCTGTAAAAAGAAGGTAGCTCCAATTATTCAAGTTTGCAGAAAACCGTAAGAAACGTTTGAAAATTCGAAATTCCAAGTTGTTTGAAGATATTCTTTTTGATCCATCTTCTCAATTGTTCTTGCATATTATGACAGTATTTTCACTCAAAAATATATCTTCCAGATGACGTGGCACGTGTTGGATTGTTGGAGCTACCTCTTTTTTGCAACCAAATAAATGCTCTGTCTACCTCTATGAAAAATATTTAAAAAAAAATACAATTGACTAATAATATTATTTTATTTAAGAAAACTTCACTTGAAATATAGTACATAACTTGGCTTTAAAAACAAGAAAATTAAATTTTTAATCATCACTCTCCCCCTCTCTAACGTTCGGCTCATCAGCTGTGCTGTCATCTATTGAGAAACGCGAGAACTAACGATTGGAGCTACATCTTTCTGGCACCAAACGAACAAGTTTTTTTTTACCACAAGATAGTACATGTAACTCCAAATTCCCCTAGGTTGGAGCCACATCCTTTTTACAGCAAACCCTTTAATTTTGAAAAAGATATGTAATTAAAAATGAGTGTAATGTGTAAAAACGAATAAAATGCTAGTCTACATATGCTGCCTTCATAAATCACTTCAAATAAATATTGACAATTACAAACAAGACTTACCAGGAATCGAACCCAGATTCTAAGGCACCGGAGTCCAGTTCCTTATCCGTTGTACTACCAGGGAGACGCGAAGAAGTTATAAACAGAAGACTTGTTTAAAAGATGTGCCAAAAGAATGGAAAGTAAGATAATTGAGTTGTAATAACTCAGTTTCCATTTAAGCAATTGACATTAACAATGTGGAAAACAATATTCTGAACAAATATTTTAAATTTGTCAGGTCGCTGTGTTAAACTAACTTGAACAGAGGATCATATTAGAAATATTAAATTACTGCTCATTTTTGAGAAAATACGTTACTTAAATTTGAGTATGTCATCGGTCATTTACGATGCATTTGTACTAAATTAACGAGTACGTCCATAAACTAATTTTTAAGCATATTTCAAGTAACCGTATTTTCTCAAAAGTAGCAATGTGATTTAATATTTAAAATATCAGCTTCTGTTTAAACGATCTTAATGAAACTTGACAAAATTAAAATAGTACTTCAGAAGATGTTTTTCCAAATTTTTTTTATGTCGATTGCTTAAATAGACAATGACTTATTACAACTCAATTCTCTTTCTTACCATTCTTTCGGTGCACCTTTTTATAAACATTTCTTCTGTTTATAACTCCTTAATGTCGCTCTGGCATTTAAACGGATAAAGCACTAGACTGCGGTGCTGATGATCTGCTTTCGATTCTTGGTAAGATGCTTGTAATTGTCGATATTTATTGAAAGTAATTTAAGAGGGCAGCCTGTGTATGCAAACATATAGTCATTGTACTCGTTTTTGGAGTACATGTTTTTTCAAAATTGAAACTGATGTATTCGGAGCCATGATAAGCATCGAAAATAATCAAAAGGGAGTACATTTTACTTATTATCAAGTACCTATTTTTAACAGTGCTATAGTACAAATGTACGTTTTTGTCTCTGGGGCAAACATAAATCATTCAAGACGCAACCCAACTCCTTTTAGAGACCACTCAATCTTAAATTATTCACTTTGTCAATCCGTTTGATAAATATTTCAATCCCATTTCCTTTATTAGGGGTCCTGGAATGAAGCCCAATGGCTGGTTACAATTTCAAATAAACTATTTCAATTTTTATGGGGAGTAAAGCAAACACACAAAAACTACAAAAAGGGTCCCGCAGAGACGGCATCTCATTCGAAATATATAACGGGACAATTTAATAAAGTCCGGGATGGGAACGGGATTTTGGACGCGTTCCAATGCAGCCCATTGAACCCAGAGTTCAAATTCTTTGACATTGGATTTGGGTTTTATCAAACATTCTTAACAGCAGATGAGTCGTTCATTTGTTCGGACCCAACTTATTGACGTGTTCTGTTCTGAAATGGAAGAACTTAAGAGATGCCTGAATTGGTGTCAGGAAGTTTTATGTAAAAGTAATTAAAAGTTTTCCTACTCGACTTGGACAAAGGATATAACAAAATATATAATGAGCTGTTTTACTATCATTACAGTTTAATAAAAGTATGGTAAAAGTTTCATATAATTAAATTAGTATTTCTTTTCGAATTTTCAAGAATTATTATTAGACCCGTGCCATTAAGCACTCATGGGTTATGTAACCTCAGTTCTTCAGAACAAAGTGGGCACGGGTCTGGGTCTGTAAGAATTTTTACTAAAGCAGGTGACCAGAAAAATCTTTCACTTAAATGTATAGGAAACATTGGAAATAATTTTGTCTATGTCATCACTGAATTGGCCTATAAATTTTCTATCGAAATAATATATATTTTATTCTTCCGCAATACGTTTTGTTTCAGTGAAATTGATTTGCAACTACCCTATCTGAGTACGAGCCAATGCATGTAGAAAAAAATTATTTGCATTAACAATACACGTTTTGAATGTTTTCTCCTTTGGCCCATTTTATATGGACGATATTAACCCGCACGTAATTTTTCAGATGGCTCTGAGATTGGTGGACACAAACCACGTGGTTTGTATTCTCGAATCACAGAGTCATCTACAAAGCTCGTACGCGTTTTTCTCGTCTGTATGGAATGGGCCTTAAGTATGACGAATTTTTTCGTTGTTGTTTATAACAATACGTTTGCTTGATTGTTTTAAACTAAATAATTATTTTAATCCCTTGAACTCCATTATCCTCTCTGAGGTGTCAAAATGACAACCTATTTATCTCAAAATATCAAACACTGTTTTGAAATTTTAATCACGTTCACATGCCGAGACCTGTATCTAAAGGTGCAATACTGTCCAAACTTCCTCATCAAGACCAATATGAGGAAATTTGAACCACGACTGCATCATCCTCTTTACTAAAAAGTCAAAAGTTTCTTACGGTGAAGCTTAGAAAACAGTGAAGCTTAAATTGACACAATTGTATTTATGAAGTTCGTAATACTTTTTAAATTGTGTCCATTTTTGTAAAGATAATCATTAAGAAAATGTCTAATGTTTGATATTTAAGCTGTATTTATGAAGAACTAATTTTAGTTGTATGAAAGTATATTCAAACAAGGAAAACTTAAGTTTAAATATCAGAATTTGTTAAATTTAAACTTTAGTATAAAGGCAATAACATGAACATGAGTCCTACCTATATCTGCTAAAACGAAACATTTTTATGTATTTTACAGTATTACTATTCTTGAAAAAAAATTACCCTTATTTAAATAATTTTAAGACAAAATGTTACATTTACAAAATTACTTTATTAAGATACGAAATTTTAGCAGGGCCCAAGTGTCAACATATTATTTTCCATTTCCGATGTAACTTAAATTTCTAAACTAATTTAGAAAGACGATAATCACTACTCTAGCAAGACTCAAATTGGCTAATTACATGTTAATTAATAAATTAAGTTTTCACAATAATTAAATATTCACAATACATGTTATATATTTATCACTTGTATACTGGGCAAAATTTCGAAAGACTTACACAAAAATTAAATTTTTTTTCCACATTACATATATACGTTGAGTTGTAATTTTTGTGGAATGTGCAAAGAGTCGATATGGAAATGTACTAATTTTAAGATTAAAACATTTTAGGATTTAAAAAGCTGTTGTCCAGTTGCTAACTTTAAGAATAACTAAATGGTTAAAAAGGTACTTTACTTATTTTTGCTCTTCAAAAATTTAGTTTAAAAACTATAAGATCATTCTAACCATTAAGGTAAAATTAATTTTCTTTCACATTATTTTTTTAAAATTATTTTTACTTTGATTTTCTTATGAAAACACATTAAGAGAGCATATGTGCTATCTCATAATCATTTCTAGTTTAGAAAGAAACATATTATACGAGAAAGCTTAAAAATAAATGACAGTTTTGAAGGCTGTAAAAATAAAACTTTCTAATCTGTAAAGTAATAACAGAGCAAATTTAAAGTTTTTTTTCCCTTGCCAATTGAAAATACATTCAATCTCAAACTTAATTAAACCCAAATGACAATTGTAATATTAAGAAAGCATAATTAATAGAAACGCAGCTTCATTATTTTCTGAAAGTAATTTTTTTTTAATAACGAAGGAAAATGAATTCTACCACGTCATTCATTTTGAGAACGTTTTAGATGGTGATTTTGAAGGAGGAAAAACTAATTATATTCTATTCGAAAAAGAAGGAAAAAAAAGAAAGAACATACTTTAGTTTAAACACTTTTATATTTATTTGTTGAAAAACATTTGAGGAAACTGAAACATAGTTGGGCTTGAATAGTTGTTATTTTTTGTGTTTTGTTGATAAAAGTTGAACAATGAACCTAATTTACAAAATTGTGAAATACAAGGGGGCTTAACCATCACCTTTAATATTGATACTATCCAAAAAAAGGAAGATTTCGCGAATATTACTATACTTTTAATGAAAAATTAAAAAACTATTTAAAACAATTTTAATTTTTCACTTTAATAAAAAAATGCCAAAATTGTAAAAATTTAAGCATTTTGTCCATTTTTTAAAAAGTATAATAAACGAATTATTAAAAACTAACTGTATCATTAACCTATAATTTATACTATAGCCAGGAAAGAATTTAAAGATCTTCTCCAAAAATTGTAGGAGTAATATACTAAAAGAGATAAATTGTTTTCGAACTTTTATGAAATTGTGACTTTAACATTTAATAACGTGTAAAATACTGACCGTATAAAAACAAAAACATATTCACCTTATTTATCAATTTTTTTACAAAATCTCTTAATTTCATTATTTTAGGATATTTACTTTTTGAGATGTAAGCAAAATAATTCTTAAAAAAGTTGAAAATTAAAATTTGGGCCAAAAATTAGAAATAAATGCATTTCTTCGTTGTTTTTAATACCTAGTGTAATTAACGATATACAATTTAATTGTGAAGATAAAAATATGTCCTTTCTGACACCAAAAAGATGAAGTTTTAATGAGGTATATATATATATATATATATATAATAAGCATTTGAGTTAATTTCTTTTAAAATTTACGATAATTTTAATAAGGCAAACATTCATTTGGTGGTACGTTTAACCTCAATATATAAGGCGTATTGACTAAATAACTATTCAAGGATAGAACATAAACATCTTTAATCACATATGCCTAACATTACAATAATCTCGGGGAGGAACGAAACCTTAAATACGCATCACCGTAAGAGGCAGTTACATGACTGAAGCTTTCCCTGCGTAGCGGGAAAGACATAACATATGTAGAGGGCGTTACAATCGTAATAATGGGAACAATATATAGACACGTAACGGGAACATGAAATATATATACAGGTGACGGGGACATGATAATAGGACAAACATATAAGATAATAACATAAATGAATAACGCTGGTTACATCCTCCCCCTCTGGCTCCGACGTAGTCCCGACGAGGGGCCAGCACAAGTTCTTTTGGGTAAGTTTGGTGGCCGTCCTCGCTTTCGAAACGGATTGCAAGGACGTTCGATGGGGTCCTGGGTGTAGGCTTTCGGGGCAGAAGTGTGGTACACGCCCAGGGGCACTTGGGAATTGTCCAGGCTGGCAATTTCGATTGTGGATGGTGATCTTTGTGTACGGATGACATAGGGTCCATTTCGTCTGGGCATAAACTTTTGGGATTGTCCAGTGGCAGCCTTGCTGACGGGATGCAGGGTCACATACACTTTATCACATGGAGCATATGGTGGAGTAGCATAGGGCGACTCACATTCTTCGATTTTTCCCTTTTGCAAGAGGTCATCCAGTTCTTTCTTCAATATTTCCTTCTTCGCAGGAGAAACTCTGTATGGTGGATAAGCGACTGGAGCATGCGTTCCCGTACTAATGCGGTGCTCTATGAAAGTGGTGCTCTCTCCCCCTGGTTTGAAGTTTTCCTCGAAATCCTGAAGCAAATTATTGACCTGGAGCCTCTGCTCGATGTTCAAGCTCTCGCCTTCTTCACATTTCGAATGTTTTGTAAACAATTGACGAAACTTTTCTGGAGTGAGCTTGTAGCGCTTTAGAAGCAGCTGTTTCACTTTTTCATAATCTTGTGCAACTTCTTCGATCTGAGCAATATCATATGGCAGCAACCCAATCAGATGAGAGGCCCAGAGGGTCCTTGGAATCTCAGCTCTGTGAGCTTGTCGCTCGAAGAGAACGAGGTATAAGCTGATGTCATTCGTTACTGGATCGAATCTTTGGATCAGCATCTGCAAGTCAAATCTTGGTTTGGCTGCTTGAAAACCAACGTTCTGGGTAAGAGGAACTTGGGCTCGAGTTGCCTCATTCTGGAGTTTCAGCTTCTGAAGTTGGAATTCGTAATCGTCTTTTCTTTTCCGCTCTTCATACTCCAGTTCCAATCTTCTTTTTCTTTCTTCTGCTTCAAAGTTTTGTTTCCTTTTCTTATCTTTAATTTCAAGGTCTTCCTTCCTTTTCTTATCTTTAATTTCACGGTCTTCCTCTTTTATTCTTTCAGCGATTATCGCTTCAAACCTTGCTTGGACAAACTCTAAATCGTCCTTAGATGCTTCACTCTCTTGTATTCTCGTCTTCAGTTGAACAACTTTGAGACTATCAATACCATCCAAGTCCAGGTCAATTGCCAACCGGACCAGGTCAATCTTCTTTCCTCGTGCGAGAAAAGCCATCGTGGGATTTCAGTCTAGTTCTTTTGTGAGTTCAGATTGGCAGTAAATAACAGTTACCTCACAGTCCTAGAGCTATTTCACAGTTCAAAGCACTTAAACTCTTTACAATCACTCTACCATGAAATATTAGCACTCAAATATTATACAATTATTTTTTCAAAAAAACCAATTAATATCAGTTAAAATAATATTCAATCATTTAAACCATTATAAATTTATTGTAAACCATTATAAAATCATTTCAACTATTCATATATTCAAGCAAATGACACTATGCAGTATGAAATCTTTTCAAGTGTAGATGACACTGTATAACACCCGATCTCTAGTTAAAATGCACTATTTTTATGGTACAATTTCAATATTAGATTACCAGAATACCAAAATCAATTTTAACATGATTGAACCAATTTATTTATAAGAAGAATCACTTTTGTCTAAACGATTTAGAAATTAATGAAGTACTTAAATATAAAATCAAACAATAGCATTAACAACTTCCATTTCATAAAGAATCAATTCAAGTGTTCTTTCAAAATAAATTTTAAAAAACAACATTAAATTCTATAATATAATCAATTATCCAACTGATCAAAATAACTAATATCAGTTAATGCCACTAATTAAATCAAATAAGTACAATCACAAAATAAAACTTCCTGCCAATAAAATATCTACCATTCTAAATCACACTCAAGAACACATTTATTTCTTATGTTTGCATGTCAAATCACATTCTTTTATTTTTCTCGAAAGAGAACAGAATAAAATAAATAAAACCCACAATCAGAATTTTCAAGGCCAGCAATAATTTCAAATAAAAGAGAACAGCAATAAAACACTCTCAGTTACGTGGAGAGGAGGGGGGAAAAATTGCTTTTCTCCGAGCGTACGAATTTGAATTCGCAATGCTACCAAATACGATTCGCAGAATCAGTGTTCACAAATTCAGTGAAAAACACAGCAAACCATTGCGGTTTAATTTTAAAAGACTAGTTAAATTTAAATCAATAGAGATAACACTCCAAACGAGACACAGCATACGTGTTATGCAAAATTGTCTCCTCACAGTAAACAGGACGTCTACAAAACCGAAACTTTGCGTTTCGAACTGAAACCTTGCGTTTCAAAACTTTAACCTAGCCTACAAATTAAAAAAAATATAACACTGAACAGAAAACAAAATAACACTTATCTTAAACATCCGATGACATTCCTTCTTGCCTGAAGAACAGAATTATAGTTCGTTCAGAAAGGAACTTCAAAATGGCGGCCCTCGCCATTTTCATCAATCGGAACGAAGAATCTAAAAATCGAGCCATGTAATTGCTGTTCTTACAGTGTTGCGCCACGTTGGGGAGCCATTTATAAGGCGTATTGACTAAATAACTATTCAAGGATAGAACATAAACATCTTTAATCACATATGCCTAACATTACAATAATCTCGGGGAGGAACGAAACCTTAAATACGCATCACCGTAAGAGGCAGTTACATGACTGAAGCTTTCCCTGCGTAGCGGGAAAGACATAACATATGTAGAGGGCGTTACAATCGTAATAATGGGAACAATATATAGACACGTAACGGGAACATGAAATATATATACAGGTGACGGGGACATGATAATAGGACAAACATATAAGATAATAACATAAATGAATAACGCTGGTTACAAATATACTTTGTAATTACTTTTTTTCATCAATACAAAATTAAAATAAGTCTAGTTTGGGATTTCTTTAATACACATTCTTGTAATTCATATTTTATAAACAAATGTGCGTTTCTTTATTTCATCTCTATTTTAAAAAAAGTAAAGGCTCACTAATCTATTAGACATGAACTTCTTCACATGCATTACATATTAAAATATGCTTAATAAACTAACCATTTTAATTAATATTTGTAAAAGATAGCTTAAAAAAATTACTAAAGTTTTTCCAATTATATTATATTTGTGTTAATAAAAACATTTTACTCCTAAAAACAAGAACACTATAAAATTGCTGACCTCAGTGCACCACCATTTTTAGAGAATTTAGCTCGTCTATCCTAATCACACAAAAGTATCTTTCAAGTTTGTTTTAAGTTTTAAGGGCAAACTTTTTTTCACAGGTTTAAAGAAAGATTTTTTTTTTATTTCGAAAATACTTAAAGAAGTAGGGTATAAAATAGTGATACATTTTAAGAAAGAACTTTACTTCGAAAGAAATTTTTTTTGTATTTTTTCCTGGATCTTTTTTCTTCAGCTTAACTATTGCATTCTTTAGTTACTTAGTCAAGTTCGGATTTTTTCAGCTGTCGAAGCTATTAGTTAAAATTAGTAGAAAAAGGTGATTGACTTGCATTAAAGAAAAAAATACAAAAGGAAGCCTTTTAATTTATTTCACTAACGTTTTATTCGTGATTGTGTTAGATATATTTTGTTAAGTAAAACGTAATTTAAATATATAATAGAAATATGAATTAGTTATCAATAGGATAAAGATGCGCAAGCTGTTACGTATGATACCATTTGTCCCATCCACTCTCTGAAAGTAATTTGCTTTATTTTATATTTGACATTCATAGACACCTAACTTCCTATCAAACGAAACCAAATGCATTCAATAGTGCTATTTATCACATATAGTGTCGAATTGAGCACCCTAAAAGCGACATGTTACTTTCTATCCTGCAGAAAGGTTATATAGTGCATTGAAAACTTGTAAAAAATATTTAAAACAAACAAAACGGTTTCACGAAAATGTGGATTTACTAAAAGGCTCAAACATATTAAAAATATCAATTAAGCCTCTAAGCGGCTAAGGAAATATCAAAATTACAAGGCGATTTTCAATACAAGAGAGTCTACTATGAGCCCTCTACTTTCAAAACCAGATAAATCCATTTTCATAAATTTTACAGGAGACGGTAAAAAAGATTGACATCCATGTATTTTTGGATCTAAACTCGTGACTTTAAATGTGTTTTTAGACCGTATTCAAACATGTTTGGTCAATACCGCCTTGCAAGGCGATGTAGTGCATTGCAAACTTGTAAAATATATTTAAAATAAAAAGAGATTTTTCTAAAATGTGGATTTCTTGTGGATAATGTTAACTAGGTTCGAAACTAGAAGGTTCATATACATTTAAGAAAATACAATTTTAATAGAGATTGTTTTCAAAACACATCTAAAGGGTTTTATTTGAAAATTGTTATAAAATTGAGTGTTTTCATAAATTAAAACTTATGTGTATTGCTATAAAAACTGGATATACAATGACGCAAAAATAGGGTAATAGAAGTCAGATGGTTGGCGTATCACGTGAAAACACGTTTTTTCAGTTAAAAATAATGGTTTAATTAGCCTGTAATTGGTTTTTAAGTTGTAAATTGGTTTAAATCATTGTTATGAGACGATATCAAGTCTTAAATTTTGGAAGTTTAGTGGAAACTTATCTGAAAGTATCAAAAGGCACGCATCAAATATCCCCATCATCATAGTTTTGTGGTTTGTCCACAACATGGTTTCGTTGAAGTATCTCGTTTACTCGAGAGCCCTTTGGTTTTGAATTTTTCAAAAAAAAAAAGATCTTTTCACGAAAGACAGCCCAAAAATACTCTAGATAAATATATCATTGAAAATCTGCACTTGGTTATCGGTACCACGTCCAACAGCGAAGTCACGTTTCCGATCCTTATAAAACAAGCGCCCAAACTTTGAGTTGGTCTCTATTGATAAAATTCCACAGTTTCTCTGGATTTCTGTAGAAGCAATCCGAAGGATGAATGCTAAAGAATGTTTTTACTGAGCTGCTAAATCTAGTAATACAACATGTATTATTCCTTGACTTTTTAAAATTTAGAAATATTTGTTTTTTTAAATGTTTTCAATCATTATAACCCCAAGAAGAATTTTTTATAATTGATATTAAAATCTCGATTTATATGATTTTATTAGGAAAATGGATTAGGATATTTGATAACGGTTTTGACCGTTAATACACATAAACCGTGAAAAGATAATTCATACAGTAATAAGACAACTTTTTGTACAAATATTCAGATGCGGTGTATGTAGTTTATGGTAGCTTACTTTAACATATTTTTTTTT
This sequence comes from Troglohyphantes excavatus, assembly GCA_963932185.1. Taxonomy (NCBI): domain Eukaryota; kingdom Metazoa; phylum Arthropoda; class Arachnida; order Araneae; family Linyphiidae; genus Troglohyphantes; species Troglohyphantes excavatus. The sequence continues at coordinate 23,354,050 of OZ010674.1, forward strand.
AAAATTTTCGTTGCATTAATTTTTAAGAACTTTTTTTTAATCTTCTATCCCGTATTCTAAATCTCTGGTCAGTAGTTCTCTATCTGTTCTACCCCGTTAATTCATAATTTGTTAATTTGTTCTATCCTTCCAATTGTCTGGTCCTTACGGTCTCTTGCATTCCATGCGGACATACAAAGCTGGACAGACCATGCTGGACTTAAGACATATGAAGCCAGCCAAGAAGGGATTAAACTATATCACTGACCTAAAACCATGTACTTTACCGTGGCGTGCGAATGAATACTGTTCGGAGGACGAGGATGAGAATACATTCTGCCTAGGATTTTGTACCGTTAATCAGGATGTGTCGGTCTTGAATATTTCTTTATTTCTCTTTTTTTCAACTAAGAAACTGACAACAACTGACAAATTATTAAATGTATATTATTTAATGTACTTTTGAAAGTCAGAAATGGGGTTTTAAAACCAGGATGTTTGCACTTCATCCAATGCCAAACAGCATGCGAAAGAACTATATTTTTCTACTTTAGCTCAAAAGGGTATAGAACTGTCGCGCACGCTTAATCTTTCCTTCAGTGAGTAGTTTAGCTCAGTGATCTATATTTGCATCTAATGACAATCTTGAAATGCTTATAATTTAACTTGTATAGAACGCTGTAAACACTCTATCCGGAATGAACTGTAAAATGGAATAGCTTTTATTTCGATGTTTTTTCTTAATTTTTTGTATGTTTGGTTTGGTTAACTAATGTCGCACTAGAGCTGCACAGTGGGCTATTGGCGACGGTTCGGGGTCTATCTCGAAGGAAAGACCCGGGAACACATTCACACACACATTCATTCATACCTGCACCTCCTTATTTTAGAACCATGGTCAGATGACGAGGAAACACCTGAACTGGCACCCAACGTCTTCAATAGACGTCGGGACTTTGAACCCCGATCAGATTTATTGTGCACCAGTCCCATATACACGCCGTTAATTTTTGCGGATTTTCTGGACGACTTTTCTAGTATTTTGTAGCGAAGCTGGCAACCCCCCGATCACAAGATCACTACTTTTTTACTTTTCTTTGTCAAGTCCTTCGTCTAGGCCCGAACCAGGAACCTTCGGATTCCCAGCTGACGCCTTTAAACGCTCGTCCACGGAGGCCTCTAATTTTTTTTACGAGCAATCTAAGGGTAACATTAGTATATCCCCAATATATTCAAACCCACGCTGACACTAATTTATACATTACGGAACAAAATTTATTTGGTATCTAAAATCAATTATTCATATTAGTAATTAATAATTCACAGTGGTCCCTTTGAAGTTGACATATTTTCATGTAGTCAGAACATTGTGTTGATAAGCCCTTTTCGACACTTGCTGTAACCTTAATTAAAACTCATTACTGATTAGTGTAAATGATTAATTATGAATTAATTTGTCATACTACATACTGTTTCGTCATATGAATTGCGTAAGTATACATATTTTCATGTCGCATATTAAACAGGGTTAAAGTATTGAGTTTTAACATCTGATAACCACAGGAGATGATAAGATAACGATAAAAAAGAGTAATATAAAACCTTGTAATAACAAAAATTAGTGTTATCTTTAAAATAATAGAAACTCCAAGAGTCGACTTATATTGATTACTTACCGAAACGCCAGGCGTTTTGAGGGGATGTGGAAGGGTAGGTATTGCTAATATTAATAATTAATAATTGTTCAAAATGCAATTAGACAAATTGGAGTTATTTTACGAACTAATTTAATCAACTCAACTTGAAATTGAAATTTTAGTTTACGACAATGGTGCAAATTAGCTGTATTATCTCAACAAGAGAGGCTTAGGGAACCTTAATGCCGTTTAATATTGATAGAAAAGACTGCAATTTGTTAAGAAGGAAGAGTAAATGTTTATTTAACAAATATTTCTCAAATGTAATTGTTTCTGAATATTCACATATTTCTCAACTCTTTCCTCAGCTTCATTTATCATCAAGAATTAAATTGTATTGGGAATCGGATGAGCGGCAAAAATGAGTTATTTGGTCCATTGTTGCGAATGTTTAGTAGGCATTTCTATTTTATTGTTTTTAAAAGAGAAAATTTTATATTAGTATGTACAAAATTGTATTAGTATCTACAATAACCGAAGATTATGCTTACGGTGGTTTAAACACCCGAGGTAATTACTATGTCAATATGATTATATACGGAACAGGATGACACATTAAATTATTCTTTGAAGAAAGAATACAGTTGTAGAAGAGAATAATTAAGTATGAATTATTGAAGTTATTGAAGAAGAGAAGAGTACATTTTAGAATTATTATACAAGAGAAGAATGTAGTTTAAAAATATTATAGAAAAGAAGGATTCAGTTTTAATTATTATAGAGGAAGACGATAAAGTACAAAACAGAAAGATAGCGTTTTAAATTATAATTTTTGAGGATGGTTTATTTAAATATTATTATAACAGATGGGGATATTGGATTAAATTTATAATAAATGTGAAAGATAGAACTAGTTATGAAATTTTAAAGAATTATTTCATAGGGTAAGGTGGAGGAAAATGTGTTTTAAAACTTGAATTTTGACGTTCAAAGTATAATTTCTCTCAGGAATTTTTCTTTTAATTGTAAATTTTGTTACAGTTGTCCAAATATTTTTTTGTAATCGGCTATTTTGAAAAATCGATTTTTTATTAATTTCAAAATAGAACATCGGACACTATAATTTTTGTTTTATTTTAATAAAGGAATATTTAGTGTATTGACGTTAATTTGATTTTTTTGCAGGCAAATTTTTATTTCATTTAAAACGTTATGTTTAACCATATAATAACGGCGTTCATATTTTATTTTCTAAATATGATCTTTTGTTTACAGTTTATTTAAAAAAAAATTACTCATTTTCGTTATATTAACATATAAACAGTGTTGAACAGTGCAGTTAACTATTGTCACTTATAAGTCTTAAAATTAATATTTTTGTAGAATAATTTCACTTTTGCTGATGATTGTTAATTTGTTTTACGAAATTTCTATTCTTTAGCATTAATAATTCGAAAACCCGTTTTCCCAATTTAAAAATCATAAAAAAAAGCAAAATAATTTATAAATGTTTCTAATTTTAACTTTGGAATGCATTAAAAAGTTTATTTTTTATACAAAACCCCAGGAATAATTAATTCGACTTTTATAGTTTTTATATAAAAGTTTTCATGCATCAAACAGCACAATGTTTTTATATACTCAAACAAATCGACTGTCAGACTTGAATTAATCACACAGAAATGTATTTCTTGCTGGAATGTACACTATTAAACGAAGTAAATAAAAAAAAAGTATGGTATCAAAACATAAGTTTAACTATGGGTAATTTAATATTTAATTTAAAAGTAAAACATTTTATCTCACAACCTATTTTCTCCATCTTACGCTATTTAGTAGATTGCAAGCATCGTACTATATCTGAAACTGTTGAATTATATTTTTTCGATTGGTATGGTCCATTTCAAATGCAAACAACTTAATTTAAAAAAACTAATAAATGTGATATAATAACTGCCCAGTAATGCATATTTTAGCGATTTACATCATAAATTAAATTGTGGTATAATAAATAGATATTCCTATGATAATTTTTATGATCAAAATTTTCGTAAGAAATAAAATGCATATATTTTAAAATGCTAATATTGAAAATATTGATTGCAATTACATTCTGAAATGCCATGTTCTTCAAGAGATATGCAAAATAATAAAAACAAACCAGATTTCAAATAACGGATTTTAATTTGTTTTACTTTCGTCTTTTTATTTTCTGTACTTCCTTGTAGTTTTAAATTGATATTTATTGTTGATCTCCTGCTTCTTGCCATTTTAAATAAAAACCTATATTAAAAATGGGATAGCAAACATTTTTACAAAGACTAAAAAGGCATAAATAATAATAGGAAACATATATTTTTATCAAGACATACTATGTTTATTGATACATTTTTAGCATTTTTAAAACGTTTATTCAAATATTTTATTCAAAGTTCCTTTTAAAAGTTTGAAATATTTTCGGTGCAAAAAATATGCGAAATTAGTTTTCATAAGAGTACTTGAAACGAACAAATTTTTTTCAAGAAAATATGTATTTGAAGAAAAAATTCCCCAGATAAATTAAAATATTTTATTAATGCGAGTAAAAAAGAAGCAATTTAAATTTTCATATACTTTCATGTTTTATTGCCATAGAGACAAAGTGTTTTTTAAGCTATACAAAGATAATATTAAAAATCTTTACGAAACTATTGACGAATAATTTTTTATGCTTTCAATCGAAACAAAATATTTCGGAAAAATAAGACCATTTGAATTTATTCGTACTTTTTAATATTTTTTTAGGAATTTCACTTTTTATTTCTGCATTTGAGGGTTCGAAATTTTTTAAATATTTTATAATACGATCAAATATCTCCAATTAAAGAGTTCTTGTTAGAAAAATAATTCTTTATAAAGTAATTAAATTATAATGTATATATTTTTTGAAACGTTAAAAAAAATCATCGTATTACAGTACTCAATTGTAACCCATACAACGTTTTATCTATTGAATTTTTTTTATCAAAGAGTTTTGATCGCGATAATAAAAAAAGAATAATGCGAATCGATAACTCGATTACGATTTATTTTGAAAGAAATTATTATTTAGATAATTAACATGTTTAGAATTTAGAACTTTTAAAAGCACAAACGTTAAATGTTAATGTAATTTGGGTTCTATTTTCTGCTTCTCACGAAAACAAATGCGTTTTTGGCTTGATAGAAAACAGATGATGTCTAAATTTAGGCGTAATTCGTTTAGGAAAGCACTTGGGATGCAAACTTTTGAAATAGTTGCATTTTCTAAAGTAAAGAAAGATTTCGTCGTAGATTCGTATATCGATTTTATTTTAATTTCCTTTTATCTAAAATTTCACTTTAGCAGTTAATAAAAAAAAAATTCATTGGTCGTGAACTAATCTATGTAATAATACACTAAAAGAGTGTTATATATTAAAGGTGTAAGGAAGTGAAACCCGTACCATTTTTAAAGATTAGTCTTTATTCTCAATTGCCTTAAAACAACATGAATGCCATAGAGTTCTAATATAAAGTATCAGAGTAGTAATTTTATTCATAATTCAATAGCAAAACTTGTTGCAATTTGACCCTTTGAGCATGAATAGACTGTAGTAGAGCGAATCTGACGTTATCATCGTGATGCAAACATCTCAGACGTGATGGCACCAGACACGTGACTTCCTTTCAAAATTTATGAATGAAAAAATGTTCGCGATTGACTTGTGATTTGGAAATAATAGTAAATTTGTTACTTCATGAAGTACAGGAAATTTTTATGAATTAACTAGAAAAAAAAATTATAAATGGAGGACGTAGTAAACCACGTGTCTGAGGCCAAACATGTTGGCCTCACTTTGATGTTAGCTAGATTATAACCTTATGGTTTTTCTACTATGAAGAATCCATGCTCGAAGATTTGACCGTACTACAAGTCAGACTAGGCGAGAGATAGTCCCTTTCGCAACATAGGAGAAATTATTTGTCCAAAGGGAATTTGTATTTTTTGACATTTAATATGCAAATTGAATTAATAAGGAAATGTTTGTGAAAAATGTGCAGGTTATATTAAAATTTAAACAACTTTTAAATAAATCAGTACTTTTTGATTCTGGTTGGCGATTAAGAAAATTTCGTGATGGAAGTTCTATGACGAGTTCTATATGGTGAAAATTATCGCTGAGTAGGCGCACGTACACTGTAAAAAATGTGCTTAAAGATGAGTACATGAATGTACTCGTTTTTTTAGTACAATTGCATCGTAAATGAGTGATGAAGTAATCAAATTCAAGTAATCGAGCAGTATGTTTTAATATTGCTAATATCAATATCTGTTTAAGCCGTCTTAACAAAGCGACCTGGAAAACTTAAAACATTTGTTCAGAAGGTGGTTTTCCACATTATTTGATGTCGATCGCTTAAATAGGAACTGAGTTATTAGAACTCAATTATCTTACTTCTCACTCTTTCCCCACGCCTTTTTAACGTTACTTCTATTTATAACTTCCAACCTTAGCGAATCCATCTGCAAGCGCATTTCCTACAAGTAACCCAACTCAGCTGAAACAGGCTATTATATTTAATAGAATTAATTTTAACATCGTTTAAGAATTTCGATTTATTATTCACACCTTGCAGCGCCTCAATGGAAGACCTGTTGTTGCTATAAATTTTAATTTTAGCAATCCATTCGTTCGCTTAGCAACTGTGTTAAAATAAGCGAATTAGTTGGGCAAAAATAATGATTTATTATACCAATACAGCTAATTGTGACACAGCCAAGCAATGTCCATCGCCCAGAAATTTATGACCCCCTTGTATTTTAAATAAAAACACTGCGATTCTAAATTCTAAATTCCGATTTTCACCAACACAATAACCTTAAAACAAGTCCTTTCCTCGAGTCCCTTTGATTGGTTACACGATATCTTTCCAGAGGAATCGCTCCTTGGAGACGAATCTCGTCATTTTCCATTCCTCTCTAATGAGGGGCGATTCATGACTGATTGGAGGCCTTCGCAGCTGGGCCCTCTCCCGATTCCTTCGTCTCTGGGCACAGATCGATGGAATTTCATTTTAATCTTCATCGCGGAGATGGAATCTGCGAAGAAGCGTTCGTGTAATGGCCGAGTTTTGAGCCCCAAATGGGTATCGGCCGCTGTTCCAGAAGTCGAATTTAATTGTATTAAGGGGCTGTTCTGGTGGAGTGCGTGGGTGGGTTACTGTAGGGGAATCGAGATAGGGGAATGTTTGGTGGGTTATTGAAATTAGAAAATGGCTTTATTGTATCGAGCAGAAGTTATATTGAAACTTGTAAATATTTAATCGGGATTTTGGGACTTAAGTACTATATTTCATTAGTACTAACAGTGGAAATTATGGGTGGCTCAAATAGTTACATTCTCAGAATATTAACATTTCAGAATATTTACATTATCGGAATATTTATTATATTACTAATTAGTAATTATTTAGAAATTAATTGTTAATTATCGATGAATTGTTTATTACTGAGGAAATTGCTAAAATGTTAAAATATATTAACATTTTTGGAAGACAATTTTAACTGAGGGGGGCTCATGCTACTCGGGTATTTTAATCGACTGAACCAGCCAAACATTTAATAAAATATCGGGCGTGGTATGTCAGAACACAACCAAATGATTTTACTTGAAACGTCATCTTTTAACAGATTGTAGGAATGTAATTATGTAGTGGTCTCTAATAAAAACCACGCCAACAGAAAAAAAATGTTCCGTCTGACCCGCGATCCATCATCTATGCCTTGTGGGTGCTTGCTTTATTTAAGGTTTTACACGCATCTCAGCCAATTTTACTATGGAACGAGACAATATTTCAGCATTTACCTTAAAAAAATGAGACTTTTCAGCAGCAAATTTTTGCTTTGCGTTTTGCATGCATAAAATCATTTTATGTGCAGGAAATACTTTTTTTTATCAATTTTGGGAGCTCCGCTCCATGCTCATTGTCGCTCGTCTACATCCGGCGGCATTTCTACGAAAGAACACTTTACTTTGCGACGAAAAGCATGGTCTATGTCTATTTTGAAAATAAATTTTCTTTCTATTGCAAATATTCGACGAAACCCGCCAACACATCATAACATTAACAATCCTATGTCCGGGGTTTCCTATTCTGGAATTGAATTTGTGCATTGAACCGTTGCCTGACAGCCGTTCATGCGTGATCCAGTTTGTGTATAAATTAGTGTTTGCAATAATAACTAAACAATAACTTCCGATAAAAGCAAGTGGCAAGAGTTTAAAAAAAATATGGTATGTAAATATTGCGATCTAGAAAAAATGGCCGTGCATTGTTCGAATGTTTAAAAGTTTATAACTCAAAAACTAATAACTGTTAAAAAAAATATGCATTATTAGATTTATGGCTGCTATTTTACAAAAAAATAGAATTATGAGATGTTTGCTTCAATACGTTTTGCTTGACATAAATTCGATTTTTTTAAAAAGTTAATAAAGTTTATAATTTAAAAACTAATAACTCATTTTAAAAACAATAAGCAACATGAATTATGGAATATTTGTTTCTATTAGTTTTGCTTGACACAAATGCACTTAAATGCACTTAAAATGCACTTAAAAACGAAATTCTGCTTCAATACAAATTTCAATACCTTAAATAATAATACTATTTTAACAAATGTGGAGATTTCTTCTTTTAAGGCTACACAAATTTACAATAAAACTCATTGATTACATAAAAAAATTGATTACATAAAAAAATTGATTACATAAAAAAATTGATTACATAATTTTCCGATAATTGTTAAAATTAATTTTAATATTTATAAACCGCAAATTTACACCACACATGTTAGTATTCGCTATGTAATATAGAAACAAATATTTAGTTATTAGTATCATTAATGAACTTTTTTGGAAAATTCATCAATAACATTGCTTTATACTGAATAATAAATAAAAGGAGGGTTACAAATTTTAAAGATTTTATTTTAAGATTTTAAGAATATTAATGGAGGATATAACTAAGGATATTAAATTTTTGCTGGTATTTTAAATACAAAAATCCACATATTTTTTCATATCTACTTTATAAAAAAACCGTTAGGTTTACCGGATTTTATATAATAGTGTTTACAGCGTTTACAAGCGGAAATTTCTAATATAAAGATATAATAACACCGTAAAAAATATACTTAAAAATGAGTACATGAACATACTCATTTTCCATTGAGTAAAATTGGATCGTAAATGAGCGATGACGTATTCAAATTTAAGCAATCGTAATTTCTCTAAAATGAGCAGTGTGATTTAATACTGCTAATCTCATCTTTTGTTCAAGCCACCTTAACAAAGCGACCCGACAAACTTAAAATAGTTGTTCAGAACATGGTTTTCCACATCATTTGATGTCGATTGCTTAAATGGAAAGTGAGTTATTATAACTCAATTATCTTACTTACCATTCTTTTTGCGCAACTTTTTTAACATTTCTGCTGTTTATAACTTATTCACGTCGCCCTGGTATTACAATGGATAAGGCACTGGATTGCTGTGGTTTAGCATATGGGTTCGATTCCCGGTAAGTCTTGGTTGTAATTGTTGATATTTATTAAAAGTGATTTATGAAGGCAGCCTACTTTGGCAAGCAATTGCTCTTTTTATTAATTTTTACTTATTGTACTCCTTTTTGAGTACATGTCTTTTTCAAAAATGAAACTTATGTATTCGGAGCTATGATAACCTTTGAATGTACTCAAAAATGAATACATTTGACTTATGTTTGAGTACTTATTTTTAACAGTGAAACATTAAGTTAAATTATTTAACGTTTTGTTTGTATTTCTACTTTCTGCCTCTTTGATTAAATTTGTAATCTTTGCATAATCATCAGTAAAGAAATAATACATTAAAATTAAAATTTATAAAGCAAGTACATCAAAATCTGGAAGTACGTACTCCAAAACTTTTCGAACAACTACTTTTCTCATTTTCAAAATCTCAACCCCCATTCGAGTTATTCTTAGTAACGCTCGCTTTCATATTAAAAAAGAGATTGTGTTTCTAATTAAAACGTCCTTGTGGTCTCTGAAATTAAAAAGCACCGAAACTCATTATACGAACAAATATGGACGAGATTAGGAACAGACAAATGCCATGCTTTAAGCATTGGCATATTTCCAAGAAACTTCAAAGGCGAATTTTCGAAAACTTCCGCCATTTCCGTTATTTAAAGTTATTTAAATTCAATTTTCAACTTTGATAATGGAAGCTAAAGGGAGTTTCAGGCGGGTTATTTAAACAAATGGAATAAATTTTCATAATTTTATAATTTTTTTTTGTTTTTTGTATAATGAGATTCGAGAGAAAAAAAAAGGTTTTTTAAATAAATATTGCACATTTCAATAATTAATAATTCCATTATAATATATATTCATGAAAACCCTTACCTAGATGATGCTAATTTGACAGTAAAAAACTGTTTAATATGAAGCATAATTTACATATTACATGTGTTTGATTTTGTTTCCATTTTTAATAACAATAAAATGAAATAAAAGTAAAGCAACATGTTTCAATCCTTGTTACTGTGGAGGCCACTTCAAATACTCGATGATTTTTTCCGGGCACGAGCAATTGCTTTAGCTCGACGGTTAACATTATTTCATTTAAACAATATTAAAATATTTTTTTAATTTCCTAAATTCACAATAGAACATTCGGAAGAAAGATTTATTTTCCAATTATGAGGAATTTTTAAAAAATTGGAGATACAGTAAAACTCCAATCCTCTTTTTATGACTTTACATTTCATATATAATAGAAATACTATTTTATTTCAGTAACTAATAGTCAGTGTTCACTCTAGGTGTTTTTTGAAGGGCGGTCCGCCCTGCTCGCCCTTTTTTCATCTCGATACCGTCCTCATGTCCCTTTTTTCAAAAATTCCGCCCTCTTTTGAAAAATTTTCGCCATTCTTACCCTTTTCAGTCAAGCACAAGAATCATTGCTTCCCTAGTTGTCTTAAAAAAAGGCAACGATTAAAAAAAATGTGTGTGTAAATTGGAATTAAGACAATAGAAAAACCAACTCTTTTTTAACTACGCGTGTTATGAAATCGCTATGATTCCGCAGTAATTTCGAGCACGAGGCATTCTACGAACCCTATTGGTTGCCTATGCTCGCATATGAAACGCTATTTTTTTTTTTTTGTGTTTTTTTTTTAAAGAGGAGGTGGTTTGGGGCGAAGTTGTAAGACTAGGCATTTTATTACCAAATTTTGAATTAATTAATTATTTTTATTGGTTTTGTAAGGGGTCTGATTAGGGCTACTTACAGATTTGGTTTTTAGGGAAACATTCAGTTTAAAATGTCAAATTTTAGATTTTAAGATATCTTCATAAAGAGACATCAATTTATTACGGATTTTACCTTCGAGATAGGTACCGAAACATCAACAATAGCCCAATATGTAGTTCTAGCGCAATGTCAACCGAACCAATAAATCGGAACTGTTTTTTGTTTGGTCACGGGTCTGATGTATTAATGTGTGGCCACGCACGCATTCTTTTTAAAGTGCCCTTTTAAAAACAAGAAGTGCTTTTTAAAAAGCGGGGTGCCCTTTTACTGCCAACAGCGCCCTGCCCCTTTTTATTTCTAGAGTGAACACTGTAATAGTATGTGTCTTTTTTAAATATTACTCAGCAAAACAAAGGACATTGTAGTGGGAGTTGGGACATATTAGTGTACAGGGAATATTGATACAGCTTTCATAATTTCAAATTCAGGTTTATAAAGAAATTAGTTTGCTTACTCATAGATGGCCTATCAGAAACCTTCTTAACTAACTTTGAGTCGTAGTGGTCAGCAGATAAACTAATTCCTTCCCTAAACTCCATTTTAGTTTATGGAAGCTGTATCAATGTTGCCAGTGCTTCAATTTTCCCTATTGGCTTTACTATCGAATACAATTTCAGTGATTAACGGAAATATTCGATGCGCTTTCCGTAATTGCTAAAACTATTTAGTAACTCTGTTATCTTATCGCATACTGTTTAGCTAGTCATGATATACTACGCCTGTTATCGTCGGGATTCAAACTCATAAATATAGCTTCTTATCCTTTCCGTCATAGAGGCACAAGGCACATGTCACTCAACTATCACTGGAACTAATAAATAAATCGAGGTTTATTAATAGAACAGATGTCGAGAATTTTCAGTTGCGGGGAATGAAATAGAAATATTACAATGTTTCATTGCACTGTAACAAAAACATTGTACTTAAAAATATGTACATGAACAAACTCGTTTTTCTTTGAGTAAAATTGCATCGTAAATGAGCGGATTAAGTACTAAATTGAAGTAACCGTACGTTCTCAAAAATTAGCAGTGTGATTTAATATTTCTAATATCAGCTTCTCTTCAAACCATAGTAATAAAGCGACCTGACTAACTTAAAATAGGTGTTCAGAAGATGGTTTTCCATATTATGTGATGTCGCTTGCTTAAATGGAAACTGAGTTATTACAACTGAATTATTTTACTTCCCATTTTTTTGGCACACTTTTTTAACATTTCTTCTGCTTATAACTTCTTCACATCGCCTGGTAGTATAACGGATAAGGCATTGTGATGCTATCCTTGAGGACCCGGTAAGTCTTAGTTGCAATTGTCGATATTTAGTGAGAGTGATTTATGAAGGCATCCTATGTAGGAAAACAATTGCTCTTTTTTATTCATTTTTAAACATTGTATTCGATTTTGAGTACTTGTCTTTTTCAATAGTGAAACATGTATTCGGAGCTATGATAAGCCTAGAATGTAATAAAAAATTAGTACAATTTACTTATTTTTGAATATCTATTTTTAACAGTGCAGAGGATGGAAGAACTGTAGTTTTATTAAAACGAAAATTTCCGTTAAAAATCAGAAGATGTCAAAAGTAAACAGATACAATAATGGATGATAATGGAACTCTTGTTTGTGCAAAAAAAAATAATCTTAAGTAGAATTTTTCGATCGAGTAATTCTCCCTGACTAAAATCCATCCATCGAATAAATCCAAACTATTGTTTTTTGAATAGCAAGATGCCATCCTTGCGTAAACAACCGTCAGCGAATGACGGGTCCATCCTCAATAATAAAAAAGACGATAAACAAGACTTGAAGGCACGGGGTTGGGATAACTGCCAAATGGGTCAAGAGCAGCCCCTGTCACTTCACTGAATGTCAAAGGACCATCTGATTTTACTTAAAACAACTGGGCACTGAAGGGGGTAGAAAATAAAATTCTATAAAATGTTTCCAAAAAGATTATTCTTATTGAATTCTATCTCTTGGTTCATTTCATAAATATCTTCTTAAGATTGGATAGTTCATTTGTTTTGGCAGTTATTTTTTTACTCGGTGGAAACAGTTTGTTTTAATTTTAGATGAAGCTTATATTATTGCTTCAAATAGTTACATAATGTAATATTTCGTCTATCAATTCGTGATATTTTGCACTGCACGAACCTCGGGCGTTTTCTACTTTAACCATCGAGTTTAAGGAATTGCTCGAGTCCGATATGAAGTATCGAGTTTTTGAAAGAACCACCACAGTAGCCCACTTTTTGGGAGTCTGACAGAGGAAAGATTGAAGAACACCCGTGAAGCGTATTACGTGGGTGAAGATGAGCATGTTTTCGGAAGATTGTGGCGCTGTAAAAAAAAGGTACTTAAAAATGAGCAACTGAACCTACTCGTTTTCCTTTGAATACAATCGCATCGTAAATGGGCATTGACGAACTCAAATTTAAGCAACCGTACTTTCTCGAAAGTGAGCATTGTAATTTAAAATTGCTTCTGTTTAAGCCATCTTAACAAAGCGACCTGACAAATTTAAAATAGGTGTTCAGAAGATGGTTTTACACATTTTTTATGTCGATTGCTTAAATGGAAACAGTTATTATAACTCAATTATCTTACTTCTCATTCTTTTGGCACACCTTTTTAACACAACTACTTCAAGTCGCCCTGGAAGTTTAATGGATAAAACTCTAGACTGCGCTGCCTGTGGATTTGGGTCTCGGTTGGTCTTGGTTGTAATTGTCGATATTTATTGAAAGTGATTTATGAAAGCAGTGTATGTATCCCCCCATCTGCTCTTTTTATGAATTTTTACTCATTGTACTCAGTTTTGAGTACGTGTCTTTTTTAAAAATTGAAACTTATATTCGGGGTCATGATAAGAATCAAATGTGCTCAAAAATGAGTACATTTTACTTATTTTTAAGTACATCGCTCAGAATTGCACCTGGGGCGTTATGTATACTACTCCGATACTTTTCCGCCGATCTAATTGAATTAATTCGAGTCAAAGAGAAAGTATCGGGTATCTGAAAGAGCACCCCCCCCCAGATGTTTAAAGCATCTCTGAAGTGTATATTTTAAGTTTGTTTTTTGCTGTTACCAAATATGTCCACTAACCTACACCCTAAATGGATCACGAAAAATTAGTATTCTTGCACCTTTTAACTGTACAAAGTGAAACCCGTCATTAGAAATCTTCAGAATGGGTTTTTTAATACAACAATTTTTTACTTTCAATACAATATTTTAAACCTGTAATTTTGATTAATATACCACAATTTTGTACGTAATTTCGCTCTTATTATATTTATATCTTAGCAGAGTCTTTTCATTCATATCTAAATCTGTCATAACTGAATTGTCTTCATGTTGTTCTTAGTGAAGAAGGAAATTTGGAGAGTTGAGTGTTAGCATATGTGTAGTATGATCGTCAAATAGACCTCAAATAGATCTCAAATAGACCTTACTGTGTAACTTCTCACTGTGTGAGAAATTAATTCAATAACTAACCGTCTACAACATTTGGATATAGTAAAAAAAAATAATCGTTGTTGTAAGCTGTAACATAAAAAAAATTATTATTGAAGTAATTTGCTATTAAGGTATAGTAAAGTTTAAATACATATTTTTAGAAGTTTAGGTATATCAATTTATAGGAAGCTAAATATTATATATGAAAATAAATATGACTATTTCTATATTGAGAGGAAGTAACAATGTTGGTAATTTACAAACTTAATTCAATGTAAGTTCAACGAGATATATTACCAAAAAAGCAGTGGAAAATGTAATTGAAATAATATAAATTTATTACTACGAATAACAATTTATTAACCATGAAACCTTATATTGCCATTCAGGACAAAACTTTAAAATAATTTGCCCATAGGAAAAAATAGAATATTTAAAAATAAAAGTTAAAATAATTCTGAATTTTATTAAAATATTAGTTTTATCAAAGGAAGTATTTTTTTTCGAATAAATAAAAATGTTAGCAAATCGAGAGAGATTAAATCGTTAAAGGAAATAAGTATTTTTTTAAATGATATTAATTTGATAATGATTTTAATTTTTAGTTAATTAATGTTACGATTATAAAATATCGTGAAAGATAATTGAAAATTCTTATCAATTATTTTAATTTCTTAAAAGTTTTCTTCTGAAGGATATTATGGATATTTTATACTATCTTTTCACAAAAAAAGAAAACTGAAGTTGTTGTAGACGGTATACAATGAATCGTTATTTAAAAAGTGTTAGAAATATATAATTATCAAATACAAATTAAATTATATATTAAGTAACAATTTCTTTTGAGTAATTACAGTTTGCTACATTATTTAATGTTGCTAATTTAATTTTAATATTTTACCAAAGTTTCGAAGTTAAACTGTATTAAGTAATATTTGAGTTTCTTATTACTAAACATTTATGTTCTTCAAATTTATGTTTATAATTTAATTAAAATTATTGTAATTTATTTTTGAAAATATGTTGTTTTACAAACGACAAGTAAACATGATATATTTGACTTGTTTTTATTCTTGAGCAAATACACGAGCTTAGTTTTTTTTGCCTTTAAGAAAAGTTAAGTAAGAAAAAACTTTATTTGTTATTGATTCAGTTTTTTTCTATTGCGTTTATTTCAACAACCTTTAAATTTGATAAAAATTAAAAAAAGTTATTAAGTTTTCAATTCTTTAAGAACATATAAAATTATTAAAATGTTATATAGAGTTTCAGAACTCTTAGCGTATGCATTAAATTTGCTCTTCGTAGTGAAACGATTTTCTTTTGAAAACTTTTCTCTATCGTCTTTAAACTGAGGTTAGACAACACAGTAAAACTTTTGAAACATATTAAATTTAATCTTGAGTTAGATTTCTAATTTCTGTAATTTATAAAAAAATTATTGAAAATATCTAACTATAATTTTATAAGTAAACTACGATCTTTGAAAAAACTCCAGAACGAAATAATTTTGTATTTAATTAAAAATTATTTTGTTGAACTTTGAAATTTCTTAAACTTTTACTTACCAAGTGATATATATATATATATATATATATATATATATATATATATATATATATATATATATATATATATATATATAACAGATTAAAAATTATATGTTTTTGGTTTTTGAGTATCCCTCACTTAATTTCAGTACCCCTTCCCCCCCAATGTGTGGGTTGGTTGGTTAAATAACGTCGCACTAGAGCTGCACAGTGGGCTATTGCCGACGGTTCGGGATCTATTTTGAAGGAAAGACCCGGGAACGATGCCTCGTATTTTTGAACCATGGTCAGATGACGAGGACAACACCTGAGCTGGCACCCAACGCCTTCAATAGACGTCGGGACTTTGGACCCCGATCAGATTTATCGTGCACCAGTCCCGTATACACGCCGATAATTTGTGTGGATGTTCTGGACGACATTCTAGTATTTTGGTAGCGAAGTTGGCAACCCTCGGATCGCAATACCATTACTTTTTTACTATTCTTTAGTCTAGTCCTCGCACAGGTTCGAACCGTGAATCCTTTGATTCACAGCCGACGCCTTTATCCACTGGGCTATCCGGCCCCTCTCAATGTTTGGAGCCTATTTAATTTGGGAAATTCCAATCTTTAATTAGTTTTTTATTCGGATGGGATTTTACATAATTTTGACAATGATATATTGATTTTTTCCTTTAAATTAAGCAAATATTTAAAGTGTTTAAAATTACAGTAAAATTAATCTGACATTCACATTCCTAATTGGTAAAGGGAGTGACAGGTTTTGATGGAATATTTGAAAGACATTCTTTTATTACATTTTTATTACTCCTTTACACAGTTAAACTAATTTTGATTAAAAATGATCTTATACGTAGGCTTTTTTTTATGAAAGATTTGAAGTATTATCATAGTTTTACTTCATTGACTTTGACAAAGTAATTTCTGATTAACGCGGTGGAAAAGCTTACTTTCTTAATTAGCTTAAAGCATCTCTTTTTTAAATTAAAATTAGTCCGACATTTTTCTTTTTATAACTGGTAATTAAGTGAATCTGTTATATAGTTTGTTAAATTTATTTTTTATTAAACTTTTTTAATTACCTTGATGGTATAAATGCATAGAATATTTGAGTTATTTTAATATATCGTCCATGTGTCTTTCATATACCAATTTTGCATTTAAAATATAATTTTTGATATCCATAACAAAATATAATTATGTATAGAAATGATAAACATATGTATAAATTAAAATTAAAGATGTAATTATTAAATGCCATGTATATTTCTAAAACACAAATATTTTAATTAAATTAAATTTACTCTTTAATTAAAAGAGCTTTGCAATTGTACTAGCGCATTTTAAATTTTGATTCTACGATAACTATAAATATTTAAAAATATTTTGGTTCAACTAAAAGTAGCATAACTAACGTTAAATATATGTTTGTTTATTTTGTAACTAAGAAATAAATTTTATAAACTCAATGTACCTTTTCTCAGCAATTACTATAGTTAAAACTTTAAAAATTTTACAGCACCTTGCAAGTTACGTGAGTTTACTTTAAGGCTTGATTTTTGTAATATAGCATGAATTTAATTAAATATGCCCCTTTTAATATACACTTTATTATTTTTAATTTAGGAGTTTGTTAAGTAAATATATCGTTTTAAAATTTTAAAATATTTCAATTGCTCGAGCTTCAGTGTATTTAAAAATGTTTAACGAGTACATAGATGGCAAATTTCTATCTATATCTTTTCAAACTTCTGTGGAAAAGGTGAGTAAAATGTGCTTTTTAACACAGGAATATTGGGTATTCTGCGACTTTCCGGGTCTCATTAAGTCTTTTCATATTTGAAAAAGTCAATGTTTCAGTATTGAAAAAGCCAATATTTCAATATTAAAATAGTCAATATTTCAAATTTGAAAAGTCAATGTTTCAATACTAAAAAGTCAATATTTCAAATTGAAAAAGTCAATGTTTCAATACTAAAAAAGTCAATGTTTCAATACTAAAAATTTCAATGTGTCAATATTGAAAAAATGTATCACACTTCCTCTCAATCTTTACAAAAATATTCTTTTATATTTTACAGAGAAACATAAAAAACCTTTAGAATAAATACTAATTTTTCTTTCTGAAGAGTTTTCTGTGGGTCGGATTGTGTAATCAAAATTCTGGAAATATAAAAGTTAGATCTCATTTTGTTCCTGAAAAACTTTGTACGACTTTTTGAAGACCAAACAAAAACTTTATTAAAGCAAGTCGATCCAATGTTTTTTACCTTTTATTTATTACTTCCCTCTATCTCAATAATAAACATATCGCATATTGAGTCAATGTATCCATATTGAAAAAGTCAATGTTTCAATATGAAATAGTCAATGTTTCAATATGAAATAGTCAATGTTTCAATATGAAATAGTCAATGTTTCAATATAAAATAGTCAATGTTTCAATATAAAATAGTCAATTTTCAATATGAAATAGTCAATATGAAATAGTCAATTTTCAATATGAAATAGTCAATATGAAATAGTCAATTTTCAATATGAAATAGTCAATTTTCAATATGAAATAGTCAATTTTCAATATGAAATAGTCAATTTTCAATATGAAATAGTCAATTTTCAATATGAAATAGTCAATTTTCAATATGAAATAGTCAATTTTCAATATGAAATAGTCAATTTTCAATATGAAATAGTCAATTTTCAATATGAAATATTCAATTTTCAATATGAAATAGTCAATTTTCAATATGAAATAGTCAATTTTCAATATGAAATAGTCAATTTTCAATATGAAATAGTCAATTTTCAATATAAACTGTAAATAACGGTAAGTAGGTTTTGAACAACTAGCTATGGGACACAGTAATTTAATTTGAAGGAATTTAATACTGCTATAAAATACTCTATCAACTATGAAGCATTAAAATAAAAACAAGTTTGCGAATGAAAAATATCTATTAATTTAATGAAATTTCATTTTTTAACTACCCAACATATCTGTTTGAGAAAATATTTTTTTTTTGTAAAATATTTTTGTTATTAGTACAGTGCCTATCAAATTAAACAGTCAGTAATAAAAAATGCATATTCTGTTTTTTTATAAACCAAACTCGCTTAAAAAAATTCTCAATTACAACGCTTTTTATCATCATTAAAGAAATTAATGTCATTTTGTCATGAAAAAAAATATACGCTACTGTATATTTAAAAACTTCGTATTTTTTGTATCATTTTAGAAGCTTGTGTGTAGGTAAGAAAAATATTAATATTTTAGATTCCCCTATTTAAATGTATTAAATATTACAAGAACCTATCCGTGTTTGGAATTGGATGTTGAAAATGTTGCTTTTCTTAGTGTCTGGCTGTCCGTTGACAGTAATATGTTGACAGTAACATGTTGTTTTGTAAACGTCATTTAAACATTAAATTTTATACGTGCATGTTGATCTGATCACAGTTCACATTTCAGTTCACAACAGTAACATCAGAGCTGTTGAGTTTAAACATTAAGGTGGGAGTTTAGGGAAAGGAAATTAAGTAGCTTGCGGACCTCGGAAGCCTAAGGTGTTACACCCAAATTTAAGAAGAAGTGTACATTTGCTGTGAACTACATACACTCAGTGGCCAAAATATTATAATATGACTATAATATGACCACCTGACGTTTTTAAGTAAATGGACTATGACGTCATATTGTTTCTGGAAGCGAGCAAGAGGGGTTTAAAATATGGAAAGTGGTTTCTTACAGCGTTAGTAGAAGCGTTTTGTTCGAAGATTTATGGGTAAAAAACATGATTTGACAGACTTCGAATGTAAGGCAATTATGGGTGCTAAGTCAGTCATGGAGTGATCATCAGAGAAACGCTGCATTTGTTAAATATTCAAGAGCAGCTTTAGTGAAAGTGTTATCCAAAAAAGTTTCAACATCTCCTCAAATAGCCGACAGCGACTACTGAATGCTCGAGCGGAAAAAAGATTGTTTAGGTTTGAAAGGGACAACCAAATGCAAAAGTGCAGCAAATTACGATATATTTTAATCAAATATTCTATCAAAGAAAAAACGGTAATGGGGTGTTAAATTTTAATCAGGGGGTTTCAGGTCGAACTGCGTCCAGTTGAAATGAAAGATTGTTGTTATTAAATAGAGTTAATTTTTTACCGACTAGTATTCTTTTAATAACAGCAATACAAATTATTTTACGTCTCACATTTGACCTTTCTATATTAAGATATAGTGTGAAAGAAAAGCGTAATTTGAGTCCTTTTTAAATTTTGTAATTTACTAACACAAGCCAAACTTGACTAATTCTGCCTGAGGGGGTGATTAGAAACCTTTCCTTTGTTTTAGTTTAGTAACTACCAGAGTTCATAAATTAACTTTGTTAAGAGTGATTAGTGGAATGGGGAATATGCTTAGAAATTTAGTCGCAAAATTTAGTATCTTGTTCTCCAGTGGGAATAATTAGGTAGGTATACAACAAGGCCACTTTTCATAAAAGTAGTACTGTAAATGGTATTTTTGAAAAATGTAGGATTTTTCTGTATTGGAATATATAAATATGGCAATATATATATATATATTTTAATAATAGTATTTTAAATATAAAATTTTTAAGTTAAAATAGCCAAGTATTGCAAACAAAAATTACGTTATTTTGTTTTGGAAAATGACATTTGAAAGTAATATTTTCTCTGAGAAATAGTTATTTTATTAGAATAAATGGGTTATTTTATTACCTTGGGCTTCATTTTTTAAAAAATTTATGTTAAAATTTATTAAAGCATTTATCAATAGTTGTTTAGGATTTCTAAATTGTTACAAATTTTACGAATATTAATGAATACTCCTGATTGAAATTAGTTTTATATGTTTACTTTTGCTACATTAATATTTATTATTTCTAAACTGTTATTGCATTTGTTGTTTCAGCTATAATATTATGTGTTTGCGTTATAGTATGAGTTTGAACAAAAATGTATTTATCTTAAAAGGTTTTTATGGCTAACGATTTTTATCTATCCCTATTTAGTACCCAACAAAAAATGTCACTAGAAAAAAACTTCATTACATTGTAAAGTTGAAGGTTTTTTGAAAATTTTATAAATGAATTTGCACAAAAAAAAAATGATTTTTTAAAAAGTGTTTTAATTTTTTGCATAAAACCTTACAAAAATATGCATTTTCCCTTCAATATTTTTAATACTTCAAAATTGAAGGTTTTTGCATGCTTTTTGGAAAAAACTGGCAGGTTTTATAAAGGATTTTGAACAAAAACCTTCATTAACTGCAGTTTTCTTAAGTTTTAAAACAATTTAAAAAAAAATGCAGTTTCTTTTTATAAAACTTTTAATTTTATAACTTTGATGCAGTTTTTTGCTGGGTAAGTTTAATAGAAAAATGACAAAAAGTCATATATCATCAAATATTTATTAAATTCCAGAGTTTTAGTGCTCACAGTCTAGTTCAAAAATATCCTTTAAAAAACTTATTAATATCTTTGATAAATATTATTCCTTTTCATAATGTTATTAGTGTAGTTTTATGGTTTTGTTTCAGCGAGCGGAGACGTGGCATTGTCTTACTTTGAATAAAATGTAATTATTTCCGTTCGTAAAATTTATTTTTTGATAATTTTTTAAAATATACCTTCTAAAATAGAAACAAACAATATAAATTTGATGCAAATTAAATCGAAAACTAAAAATTGAAAATAGGTGCTTTAGAATAGAAAATCGGTTCTCAACCTTTGCGGTACGCATACCAGTGGCGAAACGTAGCGTCTAGTTTGGGGAACGCAAAAATAATGTTAGTAGTGGGAGGAAATACCTAACATAAAAATAATAAATGTAATAAGTAAATTAAAAAATAAAAACTTGTAAGTGTCATGAATTTGAGTCGTTTGATTAATTCGCAAACTAACTTAAGAACATTACTGCCTAACATTTTTTTTGTGTAGGGGGATGCGTGAGAAGGATTATGAGAAGGGGGTACTCATAAATGAAAAGTTTTATCAAGGGAGAAAGAAAGGTCGAGAACCACTGGGATAGACCCTGACAAGGATTCGGAAGAAGTGGTTGGAAAGAAAAGCAAAAAATGTCAACAAGTAAAATGGATATAAGATTAGGGGGGGGGGGGGAAGGAAAGGGGGGGGGGAAGGGGGTATTAAGGAATCATCGACCAATTAGCGGCAGAAGTCGAAATTCATACGTTGTAGAGCCGTTGTAACGCCTTTTGAATACTCTATTTGGTCCTGCCAACCATACTACTTATACCGAATCTACCAGGCCTCCAAAGGCCTCTGTCAATCCAGAGCGAAGTGCACTAGCAAGCAGATGCTGTGTAACTGAAACTGAAATGAACTCTGACCAGAAAATTCGGATTAAAACACCATCAACCACGACACGGTGTAAGACCCACGAAATGTGGCCATGCAAGACATCAAATCCGAATCCTAATAATTTCTATTTTCTTTTATACAATAAGTAATTGTTTTTCTTCATTTAAATGTATGCAAAAAGATATCGTAATTTCATAGCTCCTCTTTGTCCTTCAAATTTTAAAATTTTTAAATATAAGCAGACCACAGCCCAGTATACTATTTCATTGCAAATGAAGCATTAATCAATTTGTAAATCTTCTTGTATGAGTACATGTAATTGTTTAAAATTAAGTTTTGTGAGAGCTTCTAAAATATATAAGATTATTTTATAAGAGGATTTGTAAGAAAAAATGGTGGAAGTGAATTCATTAAAGTTAGTTATATAAGATTTCATTGTAAATGTCAGTGAGAGTTTAGGCTCAACATAATAAATGATGACCCATCAGTAAACTAAACTGAAAATAAAAGCAGCTTAAGTAAACAAAAAAAAAACAGACTAAATTTTGGCCTCTTCGTAACTCTATCAGTAGTATCTCAATTTAATTACACTTTCATTTTTCGCAGCTTGTTGGTCGAAATTTTGTCCAGAAAAAGCAAAGCCCCAGCAAGAAATTCCTCCATGAGATCGATTTTTCGTCCAGAGAAGATTTTCTTTTCACGCAAAAGCCCCTTCAACCTCAAACTTCAAAAGTTCGGGTCCATTCATCAAGATTGAAATTTCGGTAAACTCAAAAATAAGCCTTTCCTTCGGAAAATGCCCCCTCCATTTTTATTCTCCAGTTTCCTTCCTCCTTTTAAAATGCAGCCTACATGGAGGTGGTTAGTGCTTTATGGGGCCATTCTGGTCACTTCAGGGAAAGTTATTACTCCGCCTTGTTTCCAAGCCGTGGAAAGCAATAAAAGGTTGGTAGTTTGTGTGTGTGTGTGCGGCACATAAAGTATTGACGAAATTCGAATCGGTCTTGAATTACGTATGAATGAGTAATAGTTGAAACTTAAAACGTTAAAGAGTAGTTTCAGGTCGTCTGTGTTTAAATTGTAGTTGGGTGGCCTTAAAAATAACTTTGGTTAGATGAATGATGTTGGGGTGTGTGTAAAGAGAAGACAGTAAAAATTAATTAAATAAATTACATTAAACATGAAGAATTAAATAATTTATTTCACCTTATTTTACTTAAATGATGTTTTTTTTAAAGTCAATGAAGTAAAGTATAATGAAGATATGTGATATATGATGAAGATGAAATATGATGTGTCCCTTAAATATGATAAACTGGAAATTGTGTATATTTATTTTATTTTTAGTTTAAATACACATATTAGATAAATTAATTAGATTCTATTAATTAAGGGTGTAATTCGAATGTTTTCATACAAAAACGAGGCAACTTCTACAAGGATTGGTAAACAAAGTGGTCATAGAGGGAGATTTGTGATGATGGGAAATGTAGTAATTTTGTATATAAAACTAAATTTGTTTATCCCAATATCTAAATAGAGTAACGTTGAAGGAATAAAAATTCTAACCTTGACAAAAAAAAAATAACGATTATAAGGCGTTCCTTCTACTTTATATCGGAAAAAAAGCTATAATTTTTTGAAAAGCATAAGTTCTTAATAGATTCCCCAGCACCGAGGAGGCAAACAGCTAGTCTAATATTAAGTAACGTAACTATTGTAAGTTAGTGCGGTTTTTCGAAGAAAATAAAATATTACGAAATTTTTTTTTTAAGCAAATAAAAATGTTATTTCGTAATACCCCCATAGATGGCGCTGTATCTTCAATATTTCACAAGCATACTTGGATTAAAGTCTAGCACTTTTAAATGTGGCTCGAACTGCAAAGGGCGCGCATATTAAAATATGTTACTGAATTGCTCACAATAAATTAATTATAACGGCATATAGTAAAGTATTAAACGATTGTTTCAAGTTTTTGATTTTTTTTGTGATATATTTAATGTAAAGCAAAGTCTATGGCGAAACTGAAAAATATTTTTTTAGCTTAAAAAAAATTCTATGTGAGAAGAAACCACACTTTTTTATTCTAATTACATAGTTTTATTTTAAATTTTAAAATATGTCAGGGATTTTTAGCCTTTCTGTATAAAAAGGATAACATATTAAATCCATTTAACTATTAAAGGTATAAAATTAATTCATTTCCTCTTTTTCTTTCAGATGTTCTAAATAAGAATTTTTCCAAGGAATTAAACCCTCTTATATGCAAGCACTGAAGAATATCGCATTCAGTTTTGTAGCATACATAAATGGTTTTGTTTTTCGAAGAGACAAAGATCTTCCTTTGAAAACATCAAACGTCAAAAGAAGAATAAGAAACTAAATATTAAATCTTGTTACTCCATGTATTTGAATAATAAAAGAGATTGTCTCACAAGTGTGAATCTCGAAGATCCCGCACCTTCTTTGAGTCATGTTTACAGTATCACGGCAAGTGTGAGTCAAGATATATTTGATTACACGAACCAATGAACTCATGCATATTTATGAGGCTACATAAATGAGAACTGATACGTGTTGACTGAGACTGAGGTTTTTCTTCATTCAAATGGACTGGAATGTGGGATATTTGCGCTCAAGAAGAGAGCTCATTCAATTTATCAGGATAAAGCAAAGAAGGAATGAAGTTTTCCATTAATTTCGGTCGTACATGTTTAACTTTAGAAAGTGATGTCTCAAGACTTTTTCTGTAAAAATTAACTATTCTTATTTCTGCAGTGGAAAATTTGAATATTCCGAAGTTAATTAAATGCAATTTTTTATAGATTTATTTGAACTTATATCAAAATATTACGCATTAAAATTGAGTTTCGACAACGTTGTTGTAGAACATTTTTAATTCTGTAAAATAAGTAAAATGGTGTGATAAAAATTTAATAGTTTTATTCATTGATTAAGAAGAGTTTTTCTACACAATTAAATATAATTATCTTAATTGTTATGCTGAATAATATGTTCAAAATCATGAGAAATACGCAATTATAGACATTTATAAATCCGTCGACGAAAAGAAGTTGGTGAAAAACAAACTTCTTACAACTGCAACCCTTGCTAACTTGACATTTTGAAAGACGCTACTAAATGAAATCAAAACTTTAAAAGTAGAGGAGAACTATAATAGACCTCTATGACTAAATACAAATATTATAAATAACGATTAGAGGTAGGTATTAGGTGACAAGCAACATTCATCGTTTAATGATATATTATACTGATTGTAATTAATTTTAATTACCAAGTTGATTGCATGAAATAAGTTTGATATCAATGATAATAAACAAAGATTATAAATGAAGGTTTGAAATATTAGTCTACAAGCAATATTCAGCGTTGAATGATATGTTATCGTAAATATGATTGGTATATGCAGTAATATATGAATGGCTGATGGCAATAAAAACAATTTAATGAAGATATAACCCACCATCTATTTTTACGTACATATTCATATACGATTTTCCCATTGATTGTGAAGTCAGTAACTGGAGTGATCGAGAGAGAGACGTGTTTGTGGTGGTGCGAAGAATGACTCTCCGGCCATGAGGACCCGTCCCGTGTCTTGATGAACAAGCGATGAGTGTGCTGTTGGATGAACTTGACCAACACATCAGCATCAACGGTTCGCACTCCACCACCGCCTCGCCGCCTCACACGACAATGCCTTCGCACGTCAACGTCCGCAACCCCTTGGGGAGATCGCACCTGCCTCACCCGAGACCCACAGGTGAGAACACCCCTTTCCTACTTTGAACGCTTTAACTCCATCGTTTTGCAATTTCTGAGCCTGATGGCTTGTACCATAATCAACTGCAAGGTCGGTCACACATTGAGCCATTTCATTGGCTGTGCGTTCTACTTTTATGCAATGCAACTAACTACCTCTCGTTGAAAACAAAGGATATCAAATTGTTCAGTTAAGTTTGAGACATGGACGCTTCCATGGAGACGGTTTTAAATAAAAGGGAAGAGTACCTTTGAATCTGGTGAATATAATACGTTTTGAACTTCACAGTCATAATCCTTTTTCTTGCGCACTCAAAATTTTGTGAGTAATACCTTAAAAGTTCGTTGACGGTGCGTACTGTAACATGGTCAAATTTTGATTTTTTTTACTTTGTCGGTGTGAAACCTCGAAATTGG
This sequence comes from Troglohyphantes excavatus, assembly GCA_963932185.1. NCBI lineage: Eukaryota > Metazoa > Arthropoda > Arachnida > Araneae > Linyphiidae > Troglohyphantes > Troglohyphantes excavatus. The sequence continues at coordinate 23,380,585 of OZ010674.1, forward strand.
ATTATTGTACACTTTACCTTTATTTTCGTATTGTGATATTAGTCATATGTTTTCATTATTGTGTGTCGTTCAGTTTCCTCACTGAGGGAGAAAAAAAATTCTTTTGGATTTATCTGGTTTTGCAACAAAGCTGTCAGATGTAACTCGACTACTGAGCTGCAGTCAAGTGCGTTGTAGCTAGGTGCAGCTTGATCTATCTGGATTTTAAACCGATTCCTTTACTTATTATGCAAAATGATTATTTTGGCCTCTGGCACAAGGACTATTTAAAATCTTTCCATCAAGAAATGTGAAATAAAAGATAAAAATAACGTTATTGATCATAAGATTAATAGAAAAAATATTCTAAGCTATACTAGATGAGCTTTTAAAATGTAAGATAATATAATAAAATATTTTGTAATTAAATTTGACTACAAATGAATTTCGTCACCAATTTTGATATAAAGCACATTATTTTACTAAAAGCATAATTTTCAAATTAAATAACTATGATAAAATACTTACTTGCTTCATCAACATTAAATGTTGAATTAAAGTAGACGCATAAAATTTTCTCCCCTTCTTAGTGCTTAAATTAGTTTGAGTTATTGCCACTAGACATTAGTAGTTATAAATGGATAAAAGCATTTTCATGCATTCTTCATTCTTAAACTAAATGATTAATCAAGTAAACCTGATTTACCTAAGTAAAAACAGAAATGCGTTACGCGTTCAAAAGTATAAATAGTAACAAAATTTACGCGAGACCATTAAAGAATTACGCAGAAATTACTTTCAAAACACGCAGTTGTCATAAACAATTACACTAACTTCAGGAATGTGGGACAGTAACAAAAAAAAACCCTCTTATTTGTAAATAATTTGTTTTGTCCAACTAGGCGCACTTTGGTACGAAATGGTGCAGCATTCTTTTTGTTAATTAATCATGCTTTCTTTTGGAAGAAAAATCATTTAATTGCAATACATAATACTTTTCTAAAATGTATTGCTAATTTGATATTTGCATTCGAAATACTAATTGCATATTTTTTGTTTTCTGTGTAAGTTTTTTTCTAATTGGTAGTAGTTTATGATATATAATTTTAATTTATATCAACTTAGTGCATGCTTTGCTTTTAAAGTAACATGTATATATGCATTTCAAATCATTATTTATTCCTTCCTTCATTTATTTACTTATTTATTTATTTTCTTAGTTATTTATTTTCTTAGTTATTTATTTTCTTAGTTATTTATTTATTTAGTTAACTATTTAATTATTTATTTATTTAGTTAGCTATTTATTTATTTATTTAATTAACTATTTATTTATTTATTTAACTATTTAATTATTTATTTATTTAGTTAACTATTTAATTATTTATTTATTTAGTTAACTATTTAATTATTTATTTATTTAACTATTTAATTATTTATTTAGTTAACTTTTTAATTATTTATTTATTTAGTTAACTATTTAATTATTTATTTATTTAGTTAACTATTTAATTATTTATTTATTTAGTTAACTATTTAATTATTTATTTATTTAGTTAACTATTTAATTATTTATTTATTTAGTTAACTATTTAATTATTTATTTAGTTAACTATTTAATTATTTATTTATTTAGTTAACTATTTAATTATTTATTTATATAGTTAACTATTTAATTATTTATTTATTTAGTTAACTATTTATATATATTTAGTAGTTAGTTCACTCACTATTTATTTATTCGTTCATTCATTTATTTTCTTAGTTATTTCATTTGTTAGTTAATCATTTATTCATTCATTCATTTTCTTAGTTATTTCATTAGTTAGATAACTATTTATTTATTTATTTATTCATTCATTGTTTACTTAGTTATTTAGTTATTTCGTTATTTAGTTAGTTATTTTGTTATTTTATTTATTTCTTTGTTTATTTTAGACATACCATATTAAACGAAAAATTTATTTTTAAAACGTACTTATATACTGGTTGCATCTTATCTCAGCGATATTTAATGTATTTCAAAGTTGGAAGAAAGTCGCTGTAATACAGTCTTATCCTTTAATGTCATTAGTGTAAAGTGAAACATTATATACCATATAGCGTGTGGGAGTTTAATTTCCATTTTGCATGACCTTTCTTATTATTTTGAATACTACAAAAAAAGTATAATTGTAAAAATATATAATATAATACAATTTTTACAAAATGTTATATTTTATATTAAATTTTTTTACGTGAATGTATGCTTTATGCCGCTTAATAGATTCAAAAGAGCGACTTTCTTTTGTCATGAATTTAATAAAATAAAATAAAATAAAATAAAATAAAATAAAATAAAATAAAATAAAATAAAAAACATTCCGATCTTAAATGCAAAAGGAATAAATGTTTATTAAATATGCCATGTCATTTTAATTTAATTTATTAAAATATTTGAATAAAATAACAAACCAGTAAAAAAGCTAATAATTAAGGACTTATTATAACAAAGTTTAAGTTTATTAGTTTAAAATATTACAATAATGAAACAGCTTAAAAATATTAGTATCAACAGTTTTAACAAGGAAAAGGCGTATCCAATAAACCATTAACAAGGTTGATGATATGATTCTTGATGTATATTTTATATAATGTGGTAAAGATATAGTTTATACACATAATGAGTAACAATACTTTTACTTATCATAGACAACAAAGAATTAAATTAATAGTAAACGAGCATTTTCATATCTAAACAGGGATCAAAAACATAACCTAAAAATATACATTGTCTGTTTCTGATTAGAAAATATTATTAATTATTAGTATTTGAGTAGTTCTTTAGAAGTATTTAAAAAATTAAAATTTTGTTTGTATGTCCTTTTGCTTGTTGCCCCTTTTCAATTCTAAAAATAAATCATATTTCTTGAAATTCGTATCATTTAAGGAACATATAAAGCATTTTACATGTACATATCCATAAGTGGGTGTATTTAAGGATATTTTAAAAACTACTCAGTTAATTTGATGATTGGCATAAAATTTCCCTTACGAAAACCTATTTTTACACAGTCAATATAAATAAACCGAAAAAATTATTTAAAATATTAGACATTATTTTAAATATTAAAACTTATATGAAATATTAATATTTATTTAAATTATTGAAACTTATTTAAACTATTAAAAATTTAAATGACTAAAAATTCTTTACAATATTAAAAATTATTTATTATAATAATATTTATTAAATAAATTTTTAATTTAATTAACGTATTCACTAAATTTAAATTAACAGTTGATGGTTTAAAATTACTCCCGAATAGTTAATAATTTAAAGCAACACGGGATCTACTCATGCGAATCAATTTGACAGAGAAAATCCATTGAATGGTCAGTTTTGCAAAAGTAAAAAGTCTATGAATATAAATTACAGAAAAAAAAGTATAAAGTAATAAATATTAATAAATGTGCCACAGCAACAATTTTGAAAGTTTGTGTTCAAAGCTAAAATGAAAAAATATCATTAGGGAATTAAAAAAAAACAAAATAAAAATTTAATGAATGATTTTTATCCATATTAGAAGAATAATCAACAATATTAGAAATGTATATTGGAAAGAAGTGTAGGTGTAATCAGATTATAACTAATGATTGCAAATTTAAAGTTAGCTACTAAAACGATTAGATACTAAAATACTATTTAGGGAAATTAATTTTATGAAGATATGACACATAATCCATCACACGTCGTTGTTTTTAGGTTAACTAGATGCAATAATGAATGCTAACTTTAGAATCTGTATTTTAATAAATCCCTGATTGGTATCCTAAAATTGTAAGCGTTGAAATTTAATAGTGTTTTTATATGGTATATCGAAAAGAGACATGCAGGTTTACATTATGTTAAGATAACTAACTCTCCAAACTACTCTATTTAATTTGATAAACCATATTGTCACCCTTTACTTGTGATAGTGCTAATCTTTTAGTGACGTTGAAAAGGCGTGACACTTACTTAAAATATCAATTTCCCAATTTTCTCGGTGGTTTCGATGGAAAACTTCAGGTGAATTAATTATGACGCAAATAGACAGCGACTTTTATGAATATTAATTTTAGCATCAATCTCTAAAATTATATCCACTATTTAAATTAAGATTAAATTCTTGAATGCAGCATTTCCGTTTGATGTGCGCCAAACTAAATTGGAATAAAGTAAAAAAAATTATTTTTTTTCGCATATATTAACGTTTTTACATCGCAGCTAGCTTAAAAAAGTGGGGAATTAAGCTATCTTTGAAAATTTTTAATAAAATACAAACTATTTAATATTTTAGGCATATATCGAATGCGAATATCACAAATATAATACAAATAATGCTTTATAAAGAAATTTATTTGACAAACTTTTATTTCGAGAGAAAGAAAATGTTTAAATGGATCTCCCTATTTACATTTAGGTAGACTATTATAGAAGCACTTTAAAGATCGTTTATAACGAGTAGACCCTTTAATATCGTATATATTGAGTTGAATTCCATACTACTTCGTGTCGTTTGGTTATATGATATTCTAATAATATTTGAACATGATGGATGAGTTTCCATCTAATTAAGTTACTTATTTAATAAGATTTAATGTACTATTGCACATTAAGGAAACTATTCACTGTTAAAAATAGACACTCAAAAATAAGTTAAATGTACCCACTTTTGATTACATTCGAGCTTATCACGGTTCCGAACACATCAGTTTCATTTATGAAACGACATATACTGAAAAATGAGTAAAAGTTAATTAAAAAAGAGCAGTTGCCTGCATAAATTACTTTCAATAAATATCAACAATTACAACCAAGATTTACTTGAAATCGAACCCATACTAAGGTAACGCAATTCTGGGTCTCATCCATTGTTCCACCAGAGCAACGTGAAGAAAACAGAAGAAACGTTAAAAAGGTGTACCAGAAGAATGGAAAGTAAGATAATTGAGTTGTAATAATTCAGTTTTCATTTAAGCAATCGACATCAAATGATGTGGAAAACCATCTTCTGAACAACCATTTTAAGTTTGTCAGGTTGCTTTTCAAAAATGTCTTGAACAGAAACTGAAATTAGCAGTATTAAATCACACTGCTCATTTTTCAGAAAGTACGATTACTTAAATTTGAGTAGGTTATCGCTCATTTACGATCCAAGGAAAACGAGTATGTATATGAACACATTTTTAAGTATCTTGTATTCACAGTGTTGCAAAGAATGAATTAGGATAAAGTATTTTTCAATATTATTCAACTTTTATTAGCTCATTAAAAATAAATATTTGAATTATGTTGCGAAAATTGTTCCTTTTTAGCTAAAATGTCATTCCCTTTGACCAAATTACTGATAAATTGCATAAATTAATAAAACTAAAATTTTAGTTATACTAAAATCTTTATTTAAAGCACAAATTTAATTTTATATTAAGCTTTAGGGAAAACCAGATATGTGCTACTTTGAAATAATTACAACAAATGTACGTTACTATGAAATTGCAGCTTTTAAATTGATATATAACGTTTATATTGATATTTATTATATAATTCGTATGCATTAGTATAAAAAATGAAGTGTGTAAAATAATTCGATAATCATTATCAATCAGAAACTATTATTTAGAGAAGTGGTTTCCAAACTTTAGATGACCACCGATCACTGATTAGAAAATTTAGCAAGGTCCGGACAACCTTCTTCTAATAACATTAAAAAATACTTTGGTATATTTCGTTCGCACTTATTTTTTAAATAAATATATTAATTAGAAAAGTCTACAATATCGAACTCATATTAGGTTAATTGCTGTATTATTCAAAGAAAACATATGAAAGACTTAAAATGAAGATACAAATTAGTTTCCTTTATAAGTTTTGATTTTCAATTAAGATAATTTTAGTTTTAAAATGGATATGTATTAGGCAACACTCGTTTTTTAAAACATAAAAGGAAAATATCTGCGAAATTGAATAATGGCTATTATGACCACTTGGAACCCTTTCGAGGACCACCTTTGGTCCGTGGATCACGGTGGTCCGTTAAAGTACTTTATTTTATACTCCCAGAAAGCGTTATAGCAATATTAATGCTTAAATATTAAACGTTCTTTCAGTTATAATTTCGTAATTCAGTATTTAGGATTTAATTTATGAAAAGTACTTTTGGAGTCGCTAAAAGATTTCATTTTCAACGAAATAAATTAGATATTTATGTATATAGTTAAAGGCCATATTGTTCTAACACACAAAAAAAAATTCTGATACTTGCGAATATTTTCTTAACATTATTATAAAAAATTCCTTCTACTAAAAGGATCTAATATCTAGGAATTATAATGAAAGTTGTTAGAGTAAATTACTCATAAAATCATCTCTTTCGCAATAATTTATAGTCGATTCATAGCTATTCTATTTTGAAGACAGTTTCACATTCCTTCTATTAAATCGTTATTTTGAGTACATTAAATGAAGCTAAAATCGATTAATCGATTAAAACTTTCGTTTGATGGGTCTTTTGTTATATAATATCATATAAAAATTGTAATTCATTTGGATAATAATATATAAAGCATTTCATTTATTGTTCGCATACATTAAACATCCAAACAATAAATTTTATTTGGTGATTCTTTACGTATTTACAGCAATTGATCAAGATTTTTAATCGTAAATTATGAAAACTTTTGACACCTGTCGTCTTACAAAACAATTTCTAAATGATTATGTTAATTTATGTACACAATCCAGTTAAAAATCGCTTTTGAAATTTATGTTGATGGATGAAAATTTTATACATAAATTGCCTTTCTTCTCCGATACTTCATTCATTTTTCAAATTGAGTAATAACACCACAATAACTATCTCAAGAAAGTTTCCAAAACTCCGTGCATTATTTAATTATTGTATTCGGAAAAATGAGAATTACCCATTTATGTAATGAATTATTGAGATCACAACAATGCACCGACGGCAGGGAACCTGCTACTCCGACCAAAAGTGTTAGATCGAGACTTTGTTATTCTGTTCACTTCACTTCGAAATTTAATATCCTAATGGACTTTTAATGCTTTATCAAAGTCTATTTTTTTGGTTTCTTTTGGCGGTGAAATAAAACACTTTGAACTTCGAAATTCCGATGTTCGGAGTTGATAAATGTGGTTTTAATATCTCCATACTCATTTGTCATATGAGCTTGTTCGATAACGATTCTTTTTATTCATTGATTTTTTGACACATCGATACATCGATTATTCGATCCGCGTTGTTATCGATGTTTTGTTTTCTTTGCAGTTTTAGGGCTGTTAAAAGATATAGAAGAAAATAAACGCTACCGATCTTTTATGTTATTATTAGGCGAAGGTTTGGGATAAATAAACTTGGATTTGTCAGTTGGAAGTTGCCGAGATTTTGTTTTTACCTTATGTTTGGGAACAAAAGATAGTATATATATGGGTACATTTTTAAAACTATTATAGTATTAAACGTTTTATATTGAAAACGTTCTGTTACTTATAACTGTAATAAATCAATTGATGCAAATCTTTTCTATACATGTTTAAAACTACACAATTCTTTAAGCCTACTAATGAGACAATATTAAAATTGTAAAGTTGTAATTTTTCATATGTTTTCTCGTCAAATACAGATATAATTTGAATGTGATTTGTATACTTTCCCAACGTAATTTTTGTTTATTGGACGCACGATTCCTTAATATAAAACTGTCAGAAAGTTAGGCTAAAATCAAAATGTGGATCTTATATATTAAGGGATTCTTGCTATTGTCATAATCAAGAACAGATTTCAAGTATTAATTAGTATGTAATGTTTCATTATATGTTCTAAAATTTTGGATTTTGATTTACCCCTTTAGTCGGAATTTTGAAATATTTCCGTTAACATTTTTTCTTTTAAATTCTAATAAAGATAATTTATGCAAAAGTTTAGAAAACTTAAATCAAAATGACTAAAGTAAAAATTAAAAAAAAAATTCTGAAACATTTCAATTTTACTTTAAATTTATTCTTTACTTATTCAAATTCAAAATACACCTAAAAAATATTTATTTATTAAAACGTATACAATATTTGATGTCTCTTTTTTGCTTTGCCGACGTGTTTGCAAAACATCAACAATATTTCAGTAATGCCAGATTCTAAACTAAATAAATTTTATAAAATATTATACCACATAAAGCAGAGAAGCAATTAGTGCAAAAAGTAGAAAATTACTTGAAGCAGTTAGTCGAAAGTGGCGGTTCGGTATACCGTACATCAGGTCTGATGGGGTTAAGGGAGTTTGTTTCAATAATTACTATAAAGGAAGTTTGTGATGTAAAAATAAAATAAAATGTTTGTTGCGTTATTTTTTTTAGTTGATATGCAACCAAGCCTGGCATTGAACTAAAAGCATTGAGCCTTAATGTTTTGATTTTGGTGAGTGCAATAGAGGGGATTTTTTTTCGAGGGAATAAAACTGGCCAAGATACCTATAATTTTTTTACTTATGAAATACTGGCATAGAGGCCAGTGTCCCTGTGGAGGATAAGTTGTTTTACCAAGGGACACTTCGAAAGGGTTTCTTATTTGAATTATCACGGGAAAACTATCTGTCCAATCATTTGATAAAAAAAAATTATATTAAATATATATCGTATATTGAGCCTTAATTCTTCTTCAAGTTTATATAAAACAAAAAAGAAAATAAGTTTAAAAAATAAAAAAACCAAATTCTATTCCAAAGAACGTAGGTCTCATCTATAACCTTTACAGCTTTATGTTATTTAACATTAATGTATTAACGTTGAGAGTAACATAACCATAGTTTTTTTTATCTAAAACTAACTCATAATAGTGTTTAGCACAAAAGATTACCCAAGATTCTCGCAAAGAAAAAACAACACTATTTATTACACACAGTGCATGGTAAGCTCCATAAGCCTTAGTTCTGTGTAGGTAGCGTGCTTTTAGCGAAATCAATTCTATACATAAAAGAGGATGATGGCGAAATCTCTACTATCACTAGTAACTATTTCTGGGGATTTAGTGCAGCTTTGTAGGGTCCGATGATTGCCTATATTGCGTTCGGTTGATCCCACGGGATTTGGAGAACGTCCATTGAAAATTATTAATGGCGGATCTAAGTTGCATAATTCGGAATTACTTGATTCTTTCATAAGCGGAGATTCATTGTTTTTTCCCTTCTTTCATATGTTTGGGGAAATGCGTGTCTTAAATATTAATAATACGGAATATTTATTTATATTGAAATAGCTTCTATAACTACAGAGGATTTCAAATTCTTGGCGATGGTAATTGCTTGGATTGCAAACTATACATACTAAACCATTATTTTTCTTAATTACTTTGTTTGCTGTTGCTAAAAGAAAATGACTTGTTAAAAATATAAGTGCAGTTAAGGAAAAATAATATTTTAATACAGCAATGCAGCTAACTGGAATATAGTCAAACAATGAACGTTGCCCAATAATATGTGACCACCCTGAAAATTAAAGAGAATCATTTATATAATAGAATATGATAACTGATACTTTTATTATTGTTTGTTCTATTGTTATGTGTCTTGTGGCATAGTGATCTATTGATAAGACATATGACGAAATAAGTTTTTATAGAAAACGTCAGTTTCTTTTGGTTAATGGTGCATGCCTTTCAGTGCATGGTGAATATCAGAAGACTTTAAGCAGAAACCCTATACGTAACTGAATAGCATTTTCTTCTGGTCACCAAAATCTTGACCACCTTTAGTATGATTCTTAGTCGCCAAATACCAGGACATGTCAACAAAGAAATTCATTTGGTTATTAACACCACATTGAAATAGGTTATAGGCAAGTACATAATTTTTTTTACGATATCAAATAAATCATGGGATTTAAGTTCTTACTAAAAATATTTAACTTATCTAATATTACATAACAATTTTTTTTGAAATATATTCAAATATATTATTACAGTTTTTGAGCAACTTTACTATGCCTCCTGAAGCGCTAACCCCTTCTGTAGCTATAGGGATAAATTTTTATGCCGAATATGTTAATAAATCTTTGTACGCAGAGCAATTTTTACTATGATTTTTCAGCAACTCTGAGTTTTCAGTCATTTTTACTATAAGCTACCGGCTACTCCAGGAGTATTTACAAGGGTGCAATGGTACAATTATGATCAATCAATTAATCAACGAAAACGTAATTTGCGTGGATGGTAAACATTGAAATGTGTAAATAACATTGGCGAATTTGTGTACGTTTGACATTTAGTTCGTTTAGAGGAAGAGAACCCCAAAATATATCCCTGTATAAATATACAAATTTGTTTCTAGATGTCGCCGCAGCAGCGATAATGGAGTTACCAACTTATCTTACAATATCACCTCAGCCGTGACAACGGAATGTAAATAGTTAAATATTTTTTCAAGTGAATTTTGAGTACTTACAATAAAAAAAAATGTTTGTAGCAAAGGGTTATTTCCTCTTTCCTAACAACTTTCTAGAAAATAATAAAAGTTGTAAGAATTTTAATAAATCTTTCTTACTTTACCTCATCTTAAGTACATTTCAGGGCTTCAAACTAATCACTAATGGAGTTTTTGGTCATATTTACCCAAAGGATCAGGAACCTTATTAGCGTTCAAAGGATAAGATTATCTACGAAAAACCATATCCGTCTGCCTATATAGTTAGGAAATGAAAGAAAATATATTTCTTATTTATATTAAATGTCTACTGATATGCGGCTAAACTGAAAATTGTACTTAGAGTTTCACAGATCCATAAAAAAAGTAATAAATTGAGGATTTGATGGTATTTCCTTTAAGATTCTTAAATAAATTAAAATGCCTGTTATACAGTGTCAAATTCAATGAATTTATAACAATTTTATTGTAACCAATGTTTAAATTTGGGTATTCAGGTTTAGTTAATTTTTAAATATTGAGGCTACATTATTTTAAATAATGTACATATACGATTGTCATTGATTTTGTATAGTACATGCATATAAACTAAAAACAAAAGTTTTTATAAGTAAGTTGGTAATTTCAATATCTTTATTGTATTTTTTTATGACGTCATGATTTCTTATTACTCGAAACGTTTTGGAAGTTCATGGATTTCCAATTTTCGAAGCATTGCACATACACTTCAAATTCATAAAAAATATTTTAATATATATTTCAAATTTAAAGAGATTTTTTTTGGAAGATATCGTCAACGGGGGTTACTTTACTCTGGAATATTTTACTTAACTGGTGGAGTAAAGTAATATCGAATGTTGGACTGGACTGAGGTTGGTGAGCGAAAGGATTTGTAAACTGAATTCGAAGCAAAAGATCAAAAAGTCCATTAGTATAATTTTAAATTTGTTAGATAATACAATTGTGCATTTACCTTATTCATGGTACACGTGGCCAACGTAAAATACAACTTTTTCTACTGGAAGAAATACACAACACTTTTAGCTTTAAACTTCCCTAACAGAAAGTGAGGAAATAACAGGCATACTGTTAGAGTTCAAGGCTTTCAACTGTTACAGGAAAAATATATTAATGACTTATCACACTGAATGTCCCCCTTTTTTAAATGGGAAACTTTTTTCAACAGATGGAGTAAAGTTACCCTGAAAGAAGTAAAGTAACCCCCCCCCCCCATCGACAGTATATCTATTGCAATAAAAAAAATTAAAAATACGCATAAATTACATGTATTGAAATTACAACGTAAACGATTTTGCACAGAAAACAACTTTACAATTTTGACACTTTTCTAACCGCTCAAAGACTAGTTTTATACAAATTTATGGCTTATTAAATGAAATATAATAATACTAAACTGTTTACTTACAAGTCGACATAGTTACAAACTTGCAATGATCCAATTATGTTGTACATAATGTAGATTCTCCAGATAATATTTCTCTGTATATTTCTATTGCTCCTATCGATCTGTAGTATACATTTTAGACAGACATTGTAGTAGACATTTTGAACAGAAAACAACTTTACAATTTTGATACTTTTCTAACCGCTCAAAGACTGTAGTTTTATACAAATTTATGTCTTATGAGATGAAATATAATAATACTAAACTATTTACTTACAAGCCAACATAGTTACTAACTTGCAATGGTCCAATTATGGTGTTCCTAATGTAGATTCTCCAGATAATATTTCTCCGTATATTTCTATTGCTCCTATCGATCTGTAGTTTCTTTTTTATTACTATTTGCGGCCGTCCGTCAATTGTTACATGTTGAAAGTATGTTGCTAGTTCCGATGTTGCTTTTTAAGCTTTGTGCATAGCGGAGTGTGTCAGCAAAGAAGAAAATCCCTTCTTTCGGGACGTCTAATTCAATTTCCCGGCTGATGAATAATTGATTCGTACTTTAAAGCGTTTAAAGAGTTGGCGGAAAGTGGAAGAGCAAACTTTCCCCTGAGAATTCATTAACAAAAGTTTGAGAAGACTTACAGTTTGGAATTTTAAACGGAAACGTTGCGAATGCTTCCTTTCTACATGCATATTGTGAAACTGGTGTTTGTTATTCCATTATTCTATGTTAAAAAGATTCAAAAGAATTGTTTCAGTAAAAATATTTAAATAGAATAAATAACAAACAGATTATAGTTATCAACATTTAATCTTTTTTTTAGTTTTGGTTTGTTAATTTTATTTCACTTGACTGGTTAGTACATGATTTGATAATGGTCTTTTTACGGTTATAGTTTTTTCACAGTATTGTTAAAGAAAATACTGTCAACTTACTATGCATATCAAAGCGTTCCTCAAAAGTTAATGACATCTATTTAATTATGCTTAATTAGTGTAGTCAAAGAAGTTGAACTAATTTGGTTCTATAAAAAAACATATAACTAAAGTTGGATGTATTTCCAAAATGTTAGGAATATAAATATAATATTTAACTAATTTCATTGAAATAAAAAATATTTTAAAAATATTTTGTTTTAAATCGATGTTTTAATTTTGAATAATATTTAAATAGAATTCAATAGAAATAAATGTGTTGGATATCAATGCCCATTTTCCCATCACCCCTGCTTGTTTGTAATAGAACAACCCATGCATATAACTTGTAACCTAGTGGTGGCAACACCCTATCATTCATGTTTACAATCTTCATGTGATCGGTCCTGTATTCGTCTCAGTGGGTCAATATCGTAGGCATCCACTTAAATGTTCCGTTTTAAATATTAGTTTAGCTTGAACCTAAAGTTTAAATATATTTCAATAATGTCCTGTCTACCCTCGTGTGTTTATTTCTTTGCTAAAACACCTACATTGGTAATGGAGCCCAGGTCGCATATCCACTGCGTCAAGAACAGCGAGCAGTAGCGTTAGCCCTAACGGGGCAGCCATTTTGAAATATTTTCGTTCTCGCATCAAGAAATCGTGATTCCTCCTCAAAAAGATGTCTTCGAACGCCATGAGCAACATCGAAAGACTGGGCAAGGAAAACTATGATACTTGGAAGCTTCAAATTGAAGCTATTTTGGTCAAAAATGATCATTGGAATTTTGTCAACGGAACGAAACCGAAACCTACGGGTGACGAAGTGAAGATCACGGAATGGACAACAGAAGATCAAAAGGCCCGTGCGGATATTATTTTATCAATGTGCCCAAGTGAACTTTGCAACATAAAACACTGCAAAACTTCAAATGAAGTATGGGATAAATTAAAATCAATATACGAGTCTAAAGGTCCGGCTAAGAAAGCCACGTTATTGAAACAGCTTCTATTTCGTAAAATGACTACTGAAAGTATGCCCATTCATCTAAACTCCTTTTTTGACACAGTTGATAAATTGCTTCAAATGGAAATAGCAATCGCAGATGACCTCCTCTCCATTTTAATACTATATAGCATCCCGACCAACTTCGAAAATTTCCGGTGCGCAATAGAATCGAGAGACGAACTACCCAGGCCAGAAGCTCTGAAAATAAAACTTTTGGAAGAATACGAGTCAAGACAAGGAAAAGAAAATCAAGAAATCCACGTCCATAACGCGTATTTTACTTCTAGAAGAAATCAGCAAAAACCGAACTGGCATGGTGAAAATCAAAACAAGAAATCGCAAAACAAGCAATTTCAAAATATAATCTGCGGATTTTGCAAGAAAAGGGGGCATAAGACTGAATCCTGTTTCAAGAAAATAGCGGAAAACAAATCTGCAAGACCAGAAAGAAAATGCGTGACACAGCGTAACGAAAGCGCGACAACAGCCATTTGCATGAACGCAAGCGAAGAAAACAAGGCAATGTTCTTATTTGATAGTGGCGCGTCGTCCCATATGGTAAACAATGCAGATCTCTTCTTCGAATTTCACAAACAAACGAACTCCTACATCAAACTGGCAGTCGACAAAACTGCTAACATCACTGGAAAGGGATCCGTCCGAATTACAGTCCCCGACGTACAAGGTACGAAAACTGTTCGTCTTGAAAATGTGTTATGTGTTCCCGAACTGCAAACAAATTTGATTTCAACTGCAAAATGCACACGAAACAACCGTACTGTTGTTTTCGATGCTCGAGAAGCAAAAATAATAGAAGAAGATGGATCTGTCATGTTGCGCGCAAAACGCATTGGAGATTTATATTATGTCGAACCAAGCATAGAAACCGCTGCTGTCGTAACAGAATTTCAAATGTGGCATCAAAAATTTGGCCACTTAAATGAAAACGACTTAAAGAAATTGAAAACAGAAGAAATGGTACGAGGATTATCGTTCAACAACAGTGACTCTTTGAAGGACTGTCAAGTTTGTATTCAAGGTAAACAAACCGCTACTCCTTATCCGAAGAAGTCAAAATTTGTGAGTACAGATTTACTCGACCTGGTACATTCTGATTTATGCGGACCAATGAAAATTCCATCGCTTGGCGGATCACGTTATTTTGTGACTTTTATCGACAACAAATCTCGCTATATCGAAATATTCTTTCTGAAAACTAAAGACGAAGCAAAAGACGCATTCGTGAAATACAAGGCCTGCGTAGAAAATCGTACAGGAAAGAAAATAAAAGTTCTTCGTACAGATAATGGCCTTGAGTACACTGGAAAAGAATTCGAAAAATTCTTACAAGAACAAGGAATACGCCGAGAAAAATCGGCCCCTTACTCACCAGAACAAAATGGCGTCGCAGAACGCGCAAATAGAACACTCGTCGAAATGGCGCGTTGTTTACTAATCCAAGCAAATTTGGATGTGAAGTTCTGGGCTGAAGCGATTCGAACCAGCGCCTATTTACGAAATAGATGCCCTTCACGAAGCGTTATGCAGAAAAGAACCCCATTTGAAATATTTTTTGGAAGAAAACCAACTGCATCATATTTCAAAGTTTTTGGACAGAAAGCATTCGTCTTGAACAAGCACTATAAAGCCAAATTCGATGCACGATCTGAAATGTGCGTCTTCATAGGTTATTCTGAAGTTTCAAAGGCATATAGGTTCTGGCACGAACCGACGAGATCAGTCATTGTCTCGCGCGACGCGAGATTCGTACAAGAGTTCAATTCAAACATTGAATCTAACGAAAAAGAGCTGGAATACTTTTTCCCGATTAGTGGCGATTCGACTGATACATCTACCGGCGAAGATCCAGAGAGGGTTTTTATTCCTGAAGTCTCACAGCGAAATGGGGAATGGACGCCAGATGGAGCTCTCTCCCCTCGACCTTCAATGCCTGATGCGTCACAAGATGAGGATTCCGATTTTCCCTCGGCAGATCCTCCTGATGTTTTGGAAAATGATGAATATCTCTCAGATGCGGAGATTTATGAGCCTATCCTTCGAAAGAGACTCGCTGGGCGCCCAAGAATGATTCATACTGGAAGGCGCGGCCGTCCTAGCAAGGAATTTCATTACGCTAAATCAGCTGAGCCAAACAGCTGTTTTATTTCATCTCCAAGTGTTTCGCAAGAACTAAATAGTGACCAAAGGGATAAATGGGTCAAGGCCATGGAGGAAGAATTCTTTTCGCTCGAAAATGAATCTGCGTGGATTCTTGTTGATAGACCTAAAAATAAAAAGGTCATCCCCTCTAAATTTGTTTTGAAGACAAAGTTCAATTCAGATGGAAGTGTAGAAAAATTAAAGGCGCGATTGGTAGCCTTAGGTTGTACACAGAAACCTGGCATTGACTTTGAAGAAAATTTTTCTCCCGTCGCCAGATTAAGTTCAATTCGAACTGTTTTGTCATATGCGGTTGAAAATGATTTAATTGCTCATCAACTGGATTTTGTGATGGCATACATCAATGGAGATTTATAAGAGACTGTGTACATGGAATTACCTGAAAATTTCAAGGAATTGTATGAAGAAGACAAAGTTTGTTTACTCAAGAGATCGCTCTATGGATTGAAACAATCTGGAAGACAGTGGTACAACAAATTAGATGAGAAGTTAAACGCTTTACATTTCAAACCGCTCATCTCCGATAAATGCGTTTATCGTCTAAAAACCGCCACTGAGGAAGTGATCATCATTGTGTATGTAGATGACTTGATTGTCTTATCTTCAAGCAAATCTTCCTATGAGAAAGTCAGAGATGACCTGTCTGCAGCATTCAAAATGAAGGACTTAGGTCCATTGCATTATTGCTTAGGAATCGAATTTAAGCAATGCAAAGATAGCATCATAATGTCTCTGTGACAGTGTGCTGTCACACGTTGCAATTTTTACATAGGGATCTGACCTATTTTGTACTTTGTGCAATTTGGTCAGATGGCTAGACTGGCGGTCGCCGGTTTTTATTACTGTGTTACATTGTGGGAGAGTTACGTCACTGAGTCTTTTTTTACAACCACGCCAGGATTGGCCAGGAGGGGTGACCAGGAGGGGCGGAGCGAATTCCAAGTGGTGGGTTTAATAATTTATGTGGGATTGCAACCCCCCACCCCAAGACACCACCGTGGGAAATTTAAGGTTTCCCACAGGACTTTCAACTCTGCCTTTGCCCAAGAGATACGGGTAAATTTTTGCTCCATCGTCTCCCGTCCTCATGTCCATCTCCGGAAAAGTCCCCAATTCCATGAGACCAGACGGCAGCGCTCCCATTTCGTACCAACGCCACTGATGCCAGGACACCAGACGAGCCCCTGGAGAAGGAAAGGTCCTGATGCCAGGACGCCAGACGTCAGCATCCACATTTCATGGTAACGCCCCTGGTAGCCGGTCATCTACACCCCAAACAACCAGCTAATTCGCCTCAGACGGAACTCTCCCCAACCGGTACACGTGAGTCAGTATCACATTATTGCACATAACCCCCCCAACCATAAGTTTTCTCCTATATAATTTAATGTGTCAATAAAGCACCGTTTTAAAAGTAAATTATTGGTATGTATGTATTTTTTCCAAGACGACATTATTCATAAAGATACAAAAAAATAACACAACGCAATCCAAAAAATGTACTAGCCAATTCGCCACCACGACAGATGGTGCCTCGGACCAGTCTTAGATTTATTTTATTAAATTTGAGCTTATTTGGAAATTATTGCAATGTTTGGCAATTTAAAAAAAATGAATGATGTTGTATTGGAAATTATATATGGTAAATGGTAATAATAAGTAACGAAATACCTCCATGCAATTTATCTGGTTAAATATATTGTGTATTGATTGTTGTGCATGTATTTGAAAATTTATGTAATACTAATTATATACTAATAATGGCTACAAGTGTAGGATTTGCCAGAAAGGCAGAATTAGAAAAGCCATTTACATACTGCATAGGCTGTGGGGATATCAATCACACTTTTATGGAGTGCGAGACTTTTAAAAATATTAAGTTAGCAGTTGAGCGCACTAACATTAATGAGAACCATCGCAAAACTGATTACAGATATTTTAATCGCTATGGTAGGGATGAACGGACAATACAATATCCGTCTAATAAATTCGAAAAGCGCAATTCTGTGAGAAGGGGAGATTTCAGACAACAATTTTCGGAAAGTCGAAATGGAAGAAATTTTAATAGGCAAAATGATAGGGGTCATGAAACTGATTATAGAAGTTTTAATCGCTATAGTAGGGATGAACGGACAACACATTATCCGTATGATAAATTCGAAAATCGCAATTCTTTTAGTAGGGGTGATTTCAGACAATTTTCGGAAAGTCGAAATGGACGAAATTTTAATAGGAAAAATGATAGGGGTCATGAAACTGATTATAGAAATTTTAATCGCTATACCAGGGATGAAGGGAATATACATTATCCGTCTGATAAATTCGAAAATCGCAATTCTATTAGAAGAAGAAATTTCAAACAACAATTTACGGAAAGTCGAAATGGACGAAATTTTAATAGGCAAAATGATAGGGGTCAACAAACTGATGTGAATCAAATACGCGCTAATAATATAAATTCGGAAAGAAATCAGGGAACAAATGGCGATTCTGAGGTAACTAGACATGTGTCGTTTAATGAACAAGATCTAGTGGCGTCACCTCAAGTCAATACTTTGGTTGCTACAGTTAAAGGGAATGATTTGGCAAGTAATTCAGATATTTGCGATTTACCAATTATAACTGTAGAGGCGGGAGAAATTAAATTCTCTTCATTGATCGATTCTGGGAGCTCGTGTTCATTTTTAGAGGCAGAAGTATTTAATGAAATCAAAAAAACGCAAAAAGTATCAATAATACCCCAAAATATTTCAATTAAAACTGTGACCGGAGAATTAGTCAACTATGAATGTTCCGCAAAAGTACGGATTAAAATGGGAAATAAATTTATTATGCATACATTTTTTGTCATAAGAGACAAAATTGGTGAGTATCAAGCGATTTTTGGAACGGATTTATTAAAGAGATATCAAACGGAAATCAATTTTGGTAAGAGCTACTTAAAATTTGAGGGTGAAATTATACATTTACAAAAGAAAGCAAGCGTTGCTCAAGGTGTTTGTAATAATATGACTCTTATACCTGGTTCACTAAAACGAAAACTAATTTTACAAAGCGGTCAGAGTAAATCTGTCGAGATAAAATTAAGACAAGATATCAGTAAAGATATGGAAGTATTTTTCCAACCCAAGCGTTTGAAATCTAATATCGAAATTATACCAAATATGGATAAATCGGATAATAAGCAAATCACAGCTACTATTGTAAATTTGGAGGGGAAACCAATTATACTTGGAAGGCGGATGAAAATTTGTGATATGATTTTACGTAATAAATTTCAAAGCGATATTAATAAAAATAATATAGGCAAAGATGAAATCAAAATTGCTCATGGGTCAGGTAAAAATGATATCGGGTATCAGGTGGATTCCCAAACTAGTCGGAAAGTGAATACAGCGCTATGCAAGGTAACAGAAATGGGAGTAAGTAACTGTGGAGTTTTACCTCAGATTGAAAATTCAGTCAAGCGTACTAGTGAAAGTTGCATAGATAAATGTCCAGCAGCTGGTAATATACAAATTTTACAAAATGGTAAAATTTTAGAAAAGTATAGAGTTTATACTACAAGATTAAAAAAAATTGAGAAGCGTAAAATCCATTTGGATTAATTTAAAGGTGTGAGAGTTTTGTATACTGTTGTATAATAAATAACTCAGGTAACATGGTGTTATGTAATACAGCATAAACAAATAAATAAACAGTATGCAATTGAGGTATTCAACAAAAATATGAATGAAATAAGGTAAGTTGTGTGGAAAGTCATACAATTGTGTTCAAAATCAATGAATAAAATATTGTATGTAAGTATAACATAAAATAATGTGTACAAAAAAAATGCATAGGGTAATTTGTGGAAAATACATAAAATAATTTGTGTAATTAGGTAATTTTGTGTAAAGACATAAAATTATATTGGAAAAAAAAAAAAAAGTATCTGGCATTCAATAATAAAATAAAAAAAAAAAAAGAGGGAAAAATGTCACCCATTTGTAGACGACCGGCTGTGAGACATTTCCTAGGAGCGCCTTTTTTTTTTTGTTGTTGTTCTGTTGACTGAACCCCCGGGAGGGGAGGAGACGAGTTTTCAATGCCTATGTTGGAGGCTGGCCGCTCTGTAGTAGGGGAGAGCAGAAAAGAGGGGTCACCGGTTTTGACCCGTCGACGTTTTAGGGTTGCAAGAGGTGCACGCGTCTTGGCATCATTGATGGCATGTAAAATAAATTGGCGATTATTATGGGAAAAATAAGGAAAATGGTTGTCAATTATTAAATGCACATAAGATTTTTCCAGTGAGAGAAATAGGTGTTGATTGCTGAAATAAAGGGATTAGACATGTTTTTAATGTAGAACATTTGTTCTGCCGGGTAGAGGTTCTACGGGCAACAATTGAAAATTTATCTCTTGGCGGCGATTTAAATATGTATAAACCGAGTCATAGTTAGGTAAACTATTACAAGATTAAATGGTTATGCATTACAATGAGTTAGATATTCTCAGAATTAATTTCAGGGACCAATTAATTGTTTATGGACAGGAAATAAGAAAATTTTCCTTTTACAACATTGGCGTGTGACGCCAATTTGGCGACAAAATTTTCTTTGCGAGCACTTGGTGATAAGTCGAACTAAACACGTTCGCGGAAACAATTCATATTAATTTATGGCAAATCATTCAATTTACAATGAAATTTGAAGGAAAAAAGCGGAGTGATACGAAACCTTACCTGTGCTTTTAATGGAAAAGCGGTCTGACGATTTGAGTGCCACATGGTCCTTAGTCGGAGTTCGGGAAATGCGTAAACAATCGAGGGACCGAGCCCCTTTTCACTTCTCTTCGAAGGGGGGAAAGTGTGTTTTGTTGGCTAATTATTGTTGGGGTGAAAAGTCCGAGGGTTCGGTTGAATAGGGAACGTCCTTGGTGGGACAGTTTTTTTTTTTTTTTTTCGCGGGGGTTTCTTAAGCTATGATGTCGAGAGTATGGGAGAATGCAGACGATGCGATGGTTCTGTTTTGAAGCTAGTTTGAAGATCCCACGTTAAGTAAGGGATTTTGGCGTTTGTGTGAATAATTGAGACGTTACGTATTATTTCTGTGTGAATTGAATTATGGACAATTAGAAGCGTCTTGAGTATTATTGATTGATATTGTGTAGAATTAGATAATGATTGTTTCTATATGTGTTGTAATGATATAAAAAAAAAAGAAAGGAAAATGTGTGTGACGTGTTTACAGTGTAACGTATTTAATTTAAAAAAAAAAAATCTGTTAAGAATCAATGAATTATGTGTGATTGAAGAGACTATCAAACATGATTTTGTGTATAATTGAATAATTATATATATAGGATTTTAACTAGTAATGCAATTAAATGTGACGAGTTAGCGTAAATATAGGAGCGCATAGAAAAGTATTTTGCGACTCATTTCGCATGGAGATATTTTGTGTTTTAAAGTGTATAACTGTATTAATTAGTGTACTTTAATTTTAATTTTGGTGCTATTAATTGGAAACTAATATGACACTTTTATAAGGAAAATCGTACTTTATACAGACAATACGAACTTTTAGAAATATAAACTTTTGGGGATATGTGTGATTTTGACTAAGTGGTATGACTGACTTTTTATAACTTTCCATTGAGATTTCCAGAAGATAAAAAGAAAACCGAAGGATGTCCATACAAATGTTTAAAGAACTTTTAACAGGACAATTTTCTACATACAAGTACCATTAACAGGTAATGCGAGAACTCAGGTTTTCGCGGGAAAAGTTAAAGACTTTCCTACGCAATTTGCCTTGTGTACAAAAAGGTTTAAGACCTTCACTACAAATCAACATTCTGGAACAATTATATAATGAATAAATGTAAAATAAGGTTCAAGATCAAATTTTATAATTTGAGGGTTACCAAGTATGTCAGTTGTGATTATGAAATGTAAATAAGGTTCAAGACCAAAATTTATAAATGTTAAAAATTACCAACCCAAATTTGTTATATGTAAAAATTGTATTTTAATGTGTTTTTTTAATTTTTTTTAATTAGTGGAAGGGGGGTACTGTGACAGTGTGCTGTCACACGTTGCAATTTTTACATAGGGATCTGACCTATTTTGTACTTTGTGCAATTTGGTCAGATGGCTAGACTGGCGGTCGCCGGTTTTTATTACTGTGTTACATTGTGGGAGAGTTACGTCACTGAGTCTTTTTTTACAACCACGCCAGGATTGGCCAGGAGGGGTGACCAGGAGGGGCGGAGCGAATTCCAAGTGGTGGGTTTAATAATTTATGTGGGATTGCAACCCCCCACCCCAAGACACCACCGTGGGAAATTTAAGGTTTCCCACAGGACTTTCAACTCTGCCTTTGCCCAAGAGATACGGGTAAATTTTTGCTCCATCGTCTCCCGTCCTCATGTCCATCTCCGGAAAAGTCCCCAATTCCATGAGACCAGACGGCAGCGCTCCCATTTCGTACCAACGCCACTGATGCCAGGACACCAGACGAGCCCCTGGAGAAGGAAAGGTCCTGATGCCAGGACGCCAGACGTCAGCATCCACATTTCATGGTAACGCCCCTGGTAGCCGGTCATCTACACCCCAAACAACCAGCTAATTCGCCTCAGACGGAACTCTCCCCAACCGGTACACGTGAGTCAGTATCACATTATTGCACATAACCCCCCCAACCATAAGTTTTCTCCTATATAATTTAATGTGTCAATAAAGCACCGTTTTAAAAGTAAATTATTGGTATGTATGTATTTTTTCCAAGACGACATTATTCATAAAGATACAAAAAAATAACACAACGCAATCCAAAAAATGTACTAGCCAATTCGCCACCACGACAGTCTCAACGAAAATATATTGAAGACACATTGCATAAATTCAAAATGCAAGATGCTAAACCAGTTGCGTGCCCAATGGATTGCAGCAAGAAACTCACGAAGGATATGTGCCCTCAAAATGATGAAGAAATTGCGGAAATGAGAGATATACCATATCGATCTCTCATTGGTTCATTAATGTACCTGTCGGTAGCCACGAGGCCCGACATCACTCACGCAGTGAACTTTTTGAGCCAATTTAATAACAACCCAGGAAAAGATCACTGGATAGCTGCAAAAAGAATCTTAAGGTACTTAAAAGGCACTCAACATCAATCAATAATTTTCAAGAAAAATGGTGAACATCTCAAGGCGTTCGTCGATGCAGACTGGGCATCAGATGTCAATGACCGAAAATCCTACACCGGTTTTGTCCTACAATTGTCCGGAGGACCAATCAGTTGGGAATCCCGAAAACAGCGCTCTGTGGCATTGTCAACGACGGAATCGGAGTACATCGCCTTGTCGGAGATCTCGAAGGAGATCGTTCATCTTAGAAAATTTCTGGGGTTAGTCAAAAATCCTGTCTTTCATAACAAGACTAAACACATCGACATAAGGTATCATTTTGTTCGAGAAATTTATGAGCGTGGAGATATCGATGTAAAATATTTGTGCTCAGAAAATATGCCAGCTGATGTGTTGACAAAAGGATTAAGTGTTTCTAAACACAAGAATTGCTGTAAATTGATTGGATTGTCAGATTTCAATTTTTAATTATTACATAATTGTGTAATATTCTATTGTTTATATGTATTTGTTTTTGTTAAAATAACCATTGTAAAGGGGAATTGTTGGATATCAATGCCCATTTTCCCATCACCCCTGCTTGTTTGTAATAGAACAACCCATGCATATAACTTGTAACCTAGTGGTGGCAACACCCTATCATTCATGTTTACAATCTTCATGTGATCGGTCCTGTATTCGTCTCAGTGGGTCAATATCGTAGGCATCCACTTAAATGTTCCGTTTTAAATATTAGTTTAGCTTGAACCTAAAGTTTAAATATATTTCAATAATGTCCTGTCTACCCTCGTGTGTTTATTTCTTTGCTAAAACACCTACAAAATGTTATTAATCTTACTTTACTGCAATGGTAGGTAGCATTTAGTAGATATTTTTTAATAATATTTTTTTGTCTTATCAAAAATTTACTTACTAATAATCATTGTAGAAATTAGTTAAATAAATTTTATTTCCTATTGTTTCTAATTAATTTACTTTGCAATATTAATTATTTATATAATCTTCACTTGACCCTATTAAAGTAATATTAGTGCCATATTGAATAAGTTTATTATACAAACAAAGATTACAAAACATAAATGTGTGCAAAAATTGCTAAATAACAGTACTATTACTACAAATTGTTATATTTAAATTGTAATTTCACTACTTTTTACATAATTACTTTAATACATTTATTTTGTTGCGCTATGCACATTTTGGCTGTCACTAGGTATCGAACCTAGGAACTCCTGCATGATACGTTGATGCTCAAACAGTCAGGCTAAAGTGATCACTCAAGCCCAAGTGGGAGTTCGTGTATATGAAGTGACCCTCACAGTACCCCCTTCTTAAAGAGTTGGACGGAGGAACGAATGAGTGAGATACCCGTGAAGTGTTATCACGTGGGCAGCGGTTGAGGTTGTGGTGGTTGACTCGATGTGATGTCCCAGGTGTTTGTTCGAAGATTGCATTGATCTGCAGTCCGGGTCACCAATGTAGAGCTATGCATTTTTTCTGTCACTCGAACCGAGGTCCTTCTGCATGATACGCCGATACTCAACCAGTCAGGCTAAAGTGATCACTCAAGCTTAAGTGGGAGTATCGGGTATATGAAGTGACCCCCACAATTTAATTACCAGTTATATAATAATCTAATCTAATAGAATATTTTAAGAACCTAAAACATAGAGTAATGCTCTATACACATACAAGATATTAAATATTTAATTTTAAATTTATATTTAATAAATTGTTTGTGTAACCTTTGGACGTATTATTACCAACAACAATACTTTTCAAAGTTTAAATATAATTTTAAAATAGTTTTGTGATTACAAATTGAATCAAAATCATAATAACATATTAATAAATAATTGAAATTAATAATAATAAATTATAAATAATAAATTATAAATAATAAATTATAAATAATAAATTATAAATAATAAATTATAAATAATAAATTATAAATAATAAATTATAAATAATAAATAATAAATTATAAATAATAAATTATAAATAATAAATTATAAATAATAAATTATAGATAATAAATTATAAATAATAAATTATAAATAATAAATTATAAATAATAAATTAATAAATAATAAATTATAAATAATAAATTATAAATAATAAATTATAAATAATACATTATAAATAATACAATATAAATAATACATTATAAATAATAAATTAATAAATAATAAATTATAAATAATAAATTATAAATAATAAATTATAAATAATAAATTATAAATAATAAATTATAAATAATAAATTATAAATAATAAATTATAAATAATAAATTAATAAATAATTGAAAGTAATAAAAATTGCCTTCATTCAAAAGAGTCTGTTTTCTCGCAAAGATTACGATTACTCTTACTTGAAAGGGTGTGTATACATTTACGCGCTTTAACCCTTCATCCCTAACTCGGCCATCCGTAATGAGTTTCTACATTTTGCATGAGCGTTTTAAAGGATGACTTAGTTTAACGCCTCTAAGTTGTTAACTTCTCAATCATCCCTTTGAAGTGTTGTGGTTAGCTCGGGTCCGAGCACTATCTTCTGTCTTAGTTGCCGCACGCCCTTTGTTCGAAATGATAAATAAACACGTGAGTTACGAGTCGGGGTTATCTTCCACAAAGTGATGTTAATTAAAAATGGATATGAGCGACCTTGATGTTGTACGTTCCCAAATGTCAAGAGTTTCTGACATTTGAAACTGATTCTCACGAATAGGGTGGGGCTTTTGTAAAAGTGTCATGTCACTGTCATGCACATGTCACGGGAAAATAAAGGTTAGAAAAATTATTTTACGGCATTAGGGATTTATCCTCAGTTATAATCTGTTAATGGTATCGTTCGAGCATTTGATGTGCCGTAATGTGAGGATAAAAGTTTCTAGCAATAAACAGAGTCAATCTTTCGTGAAATATTTAATGCAATTATCGTACATACAGAATTGGGTGTGCTGTCTGCAAAGTGGAGTAAATCTCAAATCCGGAAATAGACTAAAAATATTTTGATTAATAACGATGACATTTTGCCATCGTTATTAATCGTCCGCCAATAATCGATATTTTCCGATTAATCGATATTTCTAATATATCGATATTTCCATGTTGTTGATATTTCGTTATTTTACGAGTAGAATAAGTACAATATTAATAAGTAAAACACAAATATGTATAATTTAAACTTATAGATCGATATTTTCCGATTAATCGATATTTCTAATATATCTATATTTCCATATTGTTGATATTTCGATATTTTACGAGTAGAATAAGTACAGTATCAACAAGTAAAACACAAATATGTATAATTTAAACTTACGTTATTGGAATTAAACCTTTTGTTTTCAAATAGTATTTTTAGTATTTTTTTATTAATACTATTATGTTTTCCTCTTTATTATTAAAAATATAGATCTTGTGCCACTTTTGTTAAAGCATTACTTCTCTTGAGAGCAGTAGTTTAAAAAAAATACTAAAGTCAACAAATTCGAATATGAAGGAAAAATTATGAGTTGTTATGAATAACTATTTATATAAAAATCAAATACATGTGGTATGCATAATTTTATTGTCAATTCTTATATATTATTCAAACTATCTAATAAAAAATATGTATAAAAAATATAAGTATTTAAAAAAATCCTTAGCGTTAAAAAAAGGTTAAAAAATTAAAAAGTTTTAATTAAAAGCGAAATAATATACTTTAATATTTTGATTCAAAAAGTCAAAAATTAAAAAAAAAAATTAAGTGGTAACGTGTCCCTTTAATAAAAGAATTAAAATAAATTTTTATACATATGTTAAGAATAAATGGGATTAAAATTGATTATTTTTGGTATGGTTAATATGTAATCCATTTAAGTTTACTGCGGAATAGGAGATTTTTATTAGTGCAAAATTTATGTTAACTGAGTACACTTATCTAACTCATATAAAAGATGATTAAAGTAGTTGATAACGTAAATAATGATTGTATAAGATCTTAAACTCATCAACAATATCTATAATCGTTGAATATAAACTGAATTTTTGCGGTTCTACTATCTAAAGATTAAACTCGTAAACTGCTTTTAATTGATAATTTTAGTTGAAATTTCAGTTCTCTAAAATTTAAAATAATTATAGAAATGATTTAAATTTCAATCAAAATGTCTGAATAAAAAACCCATTTAAAAACATTTTTTAAAGAGACATACATAGGTATAAAAGAAAGAAAAAAAATACAATATACTCTACTTTATCAATGTAAAAGCGAAAATCTATTATACTATACATGAAATGCAGAATTATGTTATCAATTTCAACTTTGATCGCCAGGCAGATCCCTGTCTGAATTTTTGTAAAATAATCAATCTCTTTCTTGTAAAAATCTTGGAGATTCTAGGTGGTGTTTGCAAATCTGATGCAACACGTACATCATTTGTCAAACGCTAAAAAGGATACACGGACACGAACCAATATAAAACATCTAAAAAAAGTGCGTGATAAATTTAGTACAAAATGATAGTGGCAGGTTGTGAATGTGGTATTTCTTACTGACACCTCGGGTTCTAAAATGTTTTAAAACTGCCTAAGGTCGATTTTCAGAGTTTCTTTATAAACTCTTTAAGCTTTTTCACCATCTTGTATATCATAATGAGTTTCGATTTAGAACGTTTATTTTTTACTCGAAATGTGATGCTTTAAAGAAATCGATATTTTAACTAATTGTAAAAGTTAATTTTTTTTTTAAAATTCATTTTAACGACTGAATGTGAAATCAATAAAAGCTGAAATTTTTTACATGAATTTATCGATAAATAAAGTACATTAATACTAATATAATCAAAAAGAAGCAACAACAGTAATAAATGAAATGGGAAAAATAATATAATGTGATTACGACAGTGATTTAAGGAAATATAGGGAATTTTTATTATTTAAGAATATTTGTTGTTCTTTTCAATCCAACGATAAAATTCTATATCGTGGTGTTGTTACTTTACAGCACCAGGGATTATCACACTGAAATACCAAGAAAAGTTTTAAAAAAATACAATCTGTAAGAATGATTACAATTTGAGTACATGATTAAAATCCAGAAGGAAGAAGAAAAACTAAACTAACGTAACTTTAAAATAGGAGAGCAATCGATCCAGCAATCAAGCAATTTCGATTGCGAAAGTAAATAAAAATAAGGGCATTAGCAACGAGATCAATTACACTAGGAAAAATATGGGGAAATATGAATCAAATATTTTTTTAAGTTTTAGACAATTTGATTATGTATTTTAATTAAAAATATTGTATTTAAGAGGATACTTCAATAATATAGACATCATTCAGTAATATTTATTTTTTAAAATTTAATAAATAGTATTTTTAAAAATGATTTATAAATACAAAGTAATTTGTTGTCGTGAACGGCACCACGATAATATCACATGTATATTATTATTATTAGCAATTACACTTTTTAGATCAATGATATATTTGTTAATCAAGTCACGTTAAAAAAAATTATACTTTGCTAATACTTTAATATAATACCAAAACTATGTGTTAAAACTGAGTGAAATTGGGAAATATATTGATTTTGATTCCTTTAATTTTGTCTTTGAAATTAACAATGTACAAATTATTTTAAGTAAAATAATTGCACGTTGAGTAAAATATAGGCTTTGAATTATTTTTTGAAATTTTTAAATTGTAAATAACTAGAAACTCAAAAGATACTTTACAACTTATAGTAATATATTATAATATTAACACTTTATTGTCTGCGTAAGATATATATATATATTTTACTTACATCAAAAATAAGAAAACTCATTCATTTGTAAATTAAACTTTGATTGAAAATGCAAATTACATATATATATGAACTATATCATAATACCAATATACTTATTTGACTATATGCAATTTTACAAGATGTTATTATAAATGTATTGTAAACAATACATTTATAATAACATCTTGTAGAATTTAGTGAAAAAGGTAACGAAATCAGAATTATATACCAAGAATTTGTAGTCGAAAATGCAAATGTATGTCAAACATAGTATAATTGAGCAATGTTGACGTTGCTTTAATATCCCATTCTTATTATAAACAATATCACTAGAAACCCTTGACTAATCTAAAGTGCTTTATGTTAAAATTAAATAAACTAAATTAAAATAAGTGGTAGCATTTACATTCACACAAAGCATTCCACATGAAATCTTTTGAATCCAGTTATTAATGAAATAATATATCATGAAGTTAGGAAACTCCTGGAAAAGTTTGAGAGAAAAAAAAAGGTGATAGGAAGTATATTATTCTATTAAATGGGACATTTTTCTTCCCTATAAACAATAAATAACATAATTCCATAAGGGCCGCGTCAGCAAAAGGAAATTACTCGAATAAATGACCGACCCTCGTGCGATTTCGTTATTTATTACCGATTTTTATTGATGTAGTATTCTCCAGAGAAGCATCGAGGACATTACTTTTAGTGTCTAATTGTAGTGGTGCATCCCATTTACGCGACTTTGGATAAATCCGTTTAAGAAAAGTAAGACAAATGAGATATTCAGACAACAGAGGTCACTCGATTAAAATAGTGCATTTAGTTTTAATATAGTATTATTTCTTAAATTTAATGACGTATTATTAGCTGATTTTTTCCGTACTTTCATTTACACTATTTCAATGTTATTTATTTGAATAGCTTTTATAAGGAAATTGCCGTTTTTATATAGGAACTGCCTCTCAGGAAATGTGTACCCACTGTGTACGTGACTTCAATTTAAAAGCATGCACGTATAAAAAACGAATTTATTTAAAACCAATAAAACAATTTAACTTAAATTCAGTTTGCTTAAAAAGGGGTACATAAAAACGCGAGCGAGACAACCAAAGAGAGAAAATTGCCATGACCTGCAAATTTATATTTTAGCATCCTGCCAGTCACAGTTAGTTTACCACAGAATAGACTATTGGGTGCACGGATGGATCCAATCGGGCACCCCACTCTGCTGGGCCATTGGCGGCACCAGTCTTCCGCCACAAATGTATGTTTTAGTAATACAAGTGTCTAGTAACTACTATTAAGTGACACGAAACCCTTTTACTCGTTTTTTTTTTAAAGATTAGCTTCGATTTTTCACCAATACCTCATTAAATTCTAAGAATAAAGAGCCCCAGTTGCTCAGTGGATAAGGCGTTCAGCTACTAATCAGAGGATCGGTGGTTCGAATCCGTGCGATGGACTTGACAAAGAAAAGTAAAAAAAGTAGTGATCTTGCGATCGGAGGGTTGCCAGCTTCGCTACAAAAATACTAGAAAGTCGTCCAGAACATCCAACAAATTATACTGGCGTGTATACGGGACTTGTGCACGATAAATCTGATCGGGGTCCAATGTCCTGACGCCTATTGAGGGAGCGTCGGGTGCCAGCTCAGGTGTTGTCCTCGTCATTTGAAAATGGTTCAAAAATACGAGGCATCGTTCCCGGGTCTTTCCTTCGAGATAGACCCCGAACCGTCGCCAATAGCCCACTGTGCAGCTCTAGTGCGACGTTTATTAAACAAACCAAACCAAAGTAAGAATAAAGTATATTGTTAACGAATTGAAACAAATATTGTGTTTATCAACTGGCTGAAAAAAATTATTTTAATAACTTAAAGATTGTGTTTCCGATAAACTGTAGTTCTTTTCAATTTACAAATTTTATTTCGTTCTTAAGATAAAATATTGACTTAGAGACTATTAAAACTTTTCAACGTAACCACCAAATATAAAACATAAACCCGGAAGCACGTCTCAATAAATTTTTAAGACATTTTTGCGATTTCAATTGGTTAGTTGGAAATTTATAGAGTGTATATTTTCTACTTAAAGAAGCAATATCTGGTGCAAAAAATATTTATTTACGATGGGTAGTAAATTAGATTTACGCTTTTTAAAGTATAAACTTTATACGTTGTTTCGCATTAGGATGCTTTTAAGTAAACGAAGAAAATATAACTTTGATATTGTTAATGGTAAATTTATTCAAACTACTATATAAAGTCAATATTTTTTATTAAATTCCATCCTTTAAATTTAGTAAACAAGAACATATTTAATATTTTTTAATTCATATTTAAATGACTTTTTTCCAAAAATTTAGAGGTATTTTATTAATAGATGAAAAAAGTACGAAAATGCCATTTACTTAGAAAACTGTAGTTTAATAAGATAAAAATGGGAATACTAAAATGTTTATTTCATGCTAATATGTGTAAGAATAAAAAATAATTTATAAAAGTTTTCCTTGCTTACCTACTTTTAGTCATTTACATTCCCCCCTCTCAAACATGTCGCATCTAACAGAATTTTGTAGGCAAATTCAATTAACTTTAATCAATTTAGTTATACACGATAAAATGTTTTCTTATGTAACTCTGTTTTTATAAAACTTACACGGTTAAACCATTTTTTACCAAATGCTTTTCCCATACCTTCGAAGGCATGGATGCTATTTTCATGTAAACAAGGAATGACTTTTAAATACGATAATTTTTACGAATATTACTTACGAATAGTTTATTACAAAAAATCTGAATAACAAAAAATCTTTATAGCAAAAAATGCATTTGACATATAAAAGAATGTAATTGAATCATACTAAGACAATTGCTTTAAGTTACGAGATTACTTTTCCAAAAAGGTTATAGTACAATGTTCTTGATAAAAAAAACTACACTGTTAAAAATAGGTACTCAAAAATAAGTAAAATGTACTCAATTTTGAGTACATACGATGCTTATCATAGCCCAAAATACATAAGTTTCACTTTTGAAAAAGATATGTACTCAAAAATGAGTAAAAAGAGCAGTTGCTTGCCTACAGAGGTTGCCTTTATAAATCACTTTCAATAAATATCAACAATTGCAACCAAGACTTACCGGGAATCGAAAGCAGATCATCAGGTACCGCAGTACAGAGCGAGAAGAAGTTATAAACCACAGAAATGTCAAAAAGGTGTGCCAAAAGAATGGAAAATAGGAGAGTTGCGTTGTAATAACTCAGTTTCTATTTAAGCAATGAACATAAAATAATGTAGAAAACCATCTTCTGAACAATTATTTTAAGTTTGTCAGGTCTCTTTGTTAAGATGGCTTAAACAGAAGCTGAGATTATCAATATTAAATCACACTGCTCATTTATGAGAAAGTACTATTACTTAAATTTGAATGCGTCATCGGTCATTTACGATGCAATTGTACGCAAATAAAACGAGCATGTTTAGGTATTCATTTTTAAGTACTTTTTTTTACAGTCTTTATATAAAGACCATAAAGATTACTATAAAGTCTTAATATAAATATTATCTTTATTCCATATAATATAAAAACAAAACACTCTAATTATTTGAATTTTTTTCATTTTAAAATCTATTTTCTAAAAAATGAATAAAATATTATATATCTATGATTATATATCTATATCTGTCTATCTATATATTGCTTCCATATAAATAAACAATGCCACTGAATACTAATCCCTTTTTTAAAAAGTGAATACATCTTAATCCCTTTTCATACAACAACGACTCCCCGAGCGTTTCGAACATCCAATATCTTTTGAAATGCCTGTTGCCGAGAACAATTCAACGTCGCTTCGTGACTTAATCTTGCTACCCAGTGAAATGTTAGCAAAGTCAGCGGAAAATAGACCTGCTAAAGCATCGCTTCGCTGGGGAAATAGAGTGGAGGCGAATTCGTCCTGCTATCTAAGTTTCCGAAGCCAATTTTCCGAATGGATAATTTCAGTTACCTTTTGCCAAAGTTCGAATGTTGCTTTGGAGTTGAAATATCCTTTCATTCTTTATTGGGCATTTAAGTGCACTTACTGCTTATTCTTATTTTTTAACAAGGCGAACAATTGTTCTTGAAAGAACATTTTTAGGGGGGTGGTTTTTATTTAAAATAATTTATCATTCGCATGAATAAACATTGAACTGGAATTTTATTTTCTGAATTATATTCTGAAATGTTTTGTATTGGAATCCACGTTAAGCATCTTGTATAATTTATTAGTTATTGCTGAACAAAAGAGTGTCATTTAACATGCTATTTACAAGTTATTTCTGCATCTTCACCAGTTCTTATTGTGCCTAGGGGCGCACAAGGCCTTTAGTCTATATTTCCATCGCCTCGTATAACCTGCAGCATTCCTTGCTTCTTGCCAGCTCGCCCACCCAGCCTCGTTTCTCTCGCCTTCCATCATGTTAGTCGGGGAATTCTACTTCGGCGAGCTTCCTCCGGTGCCCAACAGTTTCTCTATTGTCTTTTATTTTCCATACTATTTCTTAAAATTTACTTATTCGTTATTGTAGGGTCGTGTCCAAATCTATTTCTGAACTACAACTATATGACTTAGTAAGTATGTGTCCAAATCTATTTCTGAACTACCCTATATGACTTAGTAAGTATGTTTATTATCGATGATACGTCTTCTCTAGCCGGCGGTGATTAAGTACAATCACTCTGTTGCGTTATCGTAATAACAATGACATTGGAGCTGCATTGCAGTGCCCCTGGTTGTTGTTGAGTGAAGTTACAATGCTTTGGTTATAAACCCAACATTATGTTTAAGGTAATACCAATAATTTAACATGGGAACTCTCACTATCATTTTATTTGTTAACCCCACCTACATTCAATATATCTATTAAATTGTAAATGTGTTAGAGAAGTTAAATAATTTTTACCAATTCGTTCTTACACGGTTTTATAAAAAAAATATTCTTTTAAATTTAATTGCGTTAATCGCATTAGATTTTAAGTTTTCCTCAAAGTAATGGATTGTTAAAATATTGTATAATGGAGGTATTTTTATGAATTAAAAAAATTATGCATTGTTGAGAAACTCGAAATCTCATTATGTTATATCATACCTATGATCACCTCATGTATTATATAGTCTGTAGTTGCACTCCCAAATAACTCGTTTGAGAAAATACTTGACTATCATTATTTTCTTTTAATCTAGTATAATTATTTAATTTAAATTATTTCATTTAAAAATTTGTCATATACTCTAAAATGTTGCATTTTTGTCAATATTTTCAAAAGTTAGCTTAGGTCATGAAAAAAGGAAAAAAAAATGATTTTTTTAAAAAGCAACTGATAACAATTATTATACATTTAATACTTTAGAATACATAAGAATTTTACATTGGCAGACATTACATTTCAATTAACAATTAATAAATAAGATTTTAAGTGATATAGACAGTTAAATGAGTTTTACTTAGTACATCTTCCTTTTCTATGAAAGTGACATACATTGAAATATATTATCCATCTGGAAATCAGAAAATTAAAATAATTTGATTTAACTAATTCAGTTAATAATAAGGAAACAAATTTAAATCAGTATTTTATGTAACCAGTAAATAAGTGAAATAACTATTAAAAACAAATATACAAAGTACATAAAACTTACATATTTTCAGTAATTACCTTAAGCAAGAAAGAAAGTTTTCTGGAACTCATAAAATATTATATATTTGCGTTATTTTCATGCTTAGATCAAAATAATTATTTTCGATTTGCTTTCATATCTACATTTTCAAGTAATCGAAAAGCCGATATTACAAAAAATCCGACCCATACAAAATTATTACTTGCATTTCCCAAAAAGATTTCCTCCCAGATTCTTTGAATTTTTAAGATAACTTATTTTAAAGAACTAGAGAATAGTATACAAGAAATAAAAAATAAGTCTTGGAGCTTTTTGAAATTCTATATCCGAGACTACGTTTTCCCTTACGGAGAATTGTAATTTAAAAGATTTACGAAAAGTTTTCGGACTGTGTTGACAGGCTTGAGTTATTCTACAAGGTGAAGTTACGTGTGTGTAAAACAAACGGGAATTTTCAAATATAATATTATGTAGTTGCAATTTAAATAAGAAATTTATTTTTCCTGAAACTTATTTTTAGGATTTCTTTATCGAAAAAAGTATAAAAAAAATGCTTCACATTGCTTTTTATATTATTTTTATTACATTTGAAGGACATAATTATAGCACTTTCATTACTTAACAAATTATATTAGGTCCAATGGCTGTTAATAATACACCATTTACCATTCAAAAATACTAAAACAAAACTCCAAAACAATGTTATAAATTCTTATTTTTCTAATAACATCTATTTGTTAATGTGTTAGAATATTGGAACTCAAAATGGAAACAAACAAAAGAAAAACCTGAAAATATTTGAAACTAGTTTTAACAGTGTTTTTGGATACCGAAGATACCCAAACTACAAATCTATTGTAGAATACATGTTAGCATACTTCAAGATTTTTGGTTGTAATATGAGCTTAAAAGTTAATTTTCGCTATTCGCTGCATGTCCGTTTTCTTGAAAATTTAGGTGAAGTCAGCGAGTTGAAAAGTAAAAGATTTCATCAAGACATAAAATAAATGGAGAGGAAGGTGGATTATCAGCATGCTATCCGTTGGTTGTTAAATCCGTTGTATGCTGCTGGATGTTAAACAGAGACGAGACCCTTCACTGTAAAAAAATGTGCTTATAAATGAGTACATGTACGTACTCGTTTTACTTTGAGTTCAAATGCATCGTACATGTGCGATGACGTACTCAAATTTAAGTAATCGTACTTTCGCAAAAATGAGCAGTGTGATTTAATATTGATAATCTCAGCTTCTGTTCAAGACATCTTAACAAAGCGACCTGGCAAACTTAAAATATTTGTTCAGAAGATGGTTTCCCACATTATTTGATGTCGATTGCTTAAATGGAAACTGAGTTATTACAACTCAATTATCTTACTTATCATTCTTTTGCATTACTAACATTACTTATGTTTATAACTTCTTCACGTCGCTCTGGTAGAAAAACGGATAAGGCCCTGGACTTCGGTTCAGTCGACATCAGGTACACGGATTGAGTTCAATTCCCAGTAAGTCTTGGTTGTAATTGTTGAAATTTATTAAAAGTGATTTATAGAGGCAGCCTATGTAGGCAAGCAACTGCTCTTTTTATTAATTTTACTCATTTTTGAGTACATGTCTTTTTCAAAAATGAAACTTGTGTGTTCAGATATTATTTATTATGAATACGCATCGAATGTAATCAAAAATGAGTACATTTTACTTATGATTAAGTACCAATTTTTAACAGAGTGGCAAGTTCACAAGAAGAAAAGCGGAATAAAAAGTTTTAAGGAAAAGAGTAAATGTTATTATAAGAATTTGTACCCTTTTTCATAAACTCATTTATCATTCAAATAATGACAGAGATAGGATACAAATGTAAAGTAAGTATTTATGTGGTGATAAAATAAAAATGGAAATGTTCAGTTATTTCCCCCAAAATATGAAATCCTTTTGAGAAAAAAAACAGATTTCCTTTTAGGGATCAGAACTGAAAAAAATATAAAAATCTGCTAACAAAACTAAAACAATTTTCAAAAAGTATATTTTTTGCAAACCTGTGCAATGAATTGCATTTTTGAAGTATGCAGTTTATTAAGATTTATGGAACTAATAGTTTAAAATGAAAAAAGTTAAAAAAGAGTTTTAAAATATTATGACATTAGTTTAATCTGCGATTTTATGCAAATATTTAAATGCATTCTCGATAAAAACAAACCTTTAAGCAACAGAATCCCAAACATTACAATTTTTTCATCGCAACTACAAACTTTATGGCCCATCTTTCACATCGGAATAGCTAATGGAAAGCAAAATATTCTTATTTTTAAATCTCAAATAATTTATTTGAAATGTTTGACATTTAATATTTAACAAACGCACTTAAATGCCCAGCTCGAAGGAACTGAAAAAAAATCCGAAAATCTTTACAAAAATCTTCGAATAAAAGTAAATAATATTAAAGCCAAGAGACTTTTGCCAGAGTTATTTGCTCATTTCACCTTCATTTAGATTTTAGAACCCTCCCTTCGATTCGAAAATATTAATAAAATACGAAGGATAAAAGATAAACCAAACATGTGCTCTCTGTTATCGATATAAGGTTCTTTTTCTTTCGTACTTGACTCATGTTAATTCAAGTGGAAAGAAATCCGAGTTGGAGAACTTTAATCTTCTTTTTTTCCCTGTTCGATTTCTATTTGAGCAGGTGAAAGTGAGGAAAGTGATTGTTTCGTGTTCGCTTCATTAATTTCTTCTGGGATTAAAAGAACGAGAACGTGTTCTTGAAATGATTAGTTTGGGATACTTTCTTAAGTTGAATGTGCTAACAAAGAAGCTTTTAATGTTCATTAGAACAGTGAAATTTCAAATGTCAATGGCTCAGTTAAAATTTTCAATGGAAATTGCTTTTCAAAATTTGGGAAAATTCATATGTTTAGTATGTATTCTAAAGCTGTGCTTCATTTAACCATTTATATTTCATTTTCAATTGAATACATTAAAATAAAGATTTGACAAAATATTTGGAAAAACCAGAGATTTGGTATTGTTTGCGCAATTGAAAGTTATTGAAGAATTAAAAGTTATCTATAAATTGAAATGAAACATTAAAAAATACAGTTGATTAAACCAGAATAACGTCATATGATTTAATATTCCATATACTTAAGTTTTTTTTAATTAATAAAATTAATTTGGTTTAATTTTATTTTTGCAAATACGTTTTACATACAATGATATTGATTCAGTTTTTAAAAAATATATAAAAACATATTAAACATTTTTTTTACCTTATGATCCGACAAAACTGTCTAATAATTATTTCGTGCACACATTTTTAAAAACATCAAATATATAAATAATACTAAAATTTTGGTAAAATTTGAACAAGCAAATTAAGAATACTGACTGAAAACACCTATCAATAGTATTAAATTGGAACAAAAAGGACATATGTCATCATTGAGAGTTTTTTTAAAAAAATTCTCAAAGTTTGAGACTCTATTTATTGAAATGTTATGAAAATCACGGAGTTGTTTAATATGAAGGATTAGAGAAGCCTGAAGACATTGGTTTCTATTTCATTTAGAAGATAAAAATTGATATAATCAAAATAGCTAAAAAAATTATAAAATTGACATTTGTTCTTGTTTCAAGCTAAACATATAATACATAAAAACATACTATTTTTTTATCGTTATGAATTACGTAAGAAACTAATACTACTCAACATTATAACTAAGAAATCAATAAAAAAAAAAGAAAATAATTTGTGAAAAATTTCATTAATATCATTTTCCCACCTTTTGCAATTTATCAATAACTCTGCCTAAAATAAACCAAGTTATATCATATTTAAAATCAACGCCTACACACCACTGGCAGAAAAAAATGCTCAATATACTTTAAAAAATTCATTGAAATCCTTAGATTAATGTCAGCAACATAACACCTCGAAGTTAAACTGCCACAGGCAAAACATGACAATCACTTCGAACTAGCATATATTAATTATATCTCCATTCGGAACTTCAAACGTCTAAGAACATTCAACTGGATTGCGAAAGCGTGAAGCCTTTCCAAAACTTTTCACGAATTTAAAAAAAACTTCATTTCAATTAATTTTGAAAGAGGTGAAGAGTGAAGAAGTGTTTTCGGAGCAAAGTATTCGAATTATGCTAGATATCATTTGTGTGGGTTTTGTAAATACCGTGGGTATTAAAGGGTAAAAATTCTGTTGTGTACCTAGATTCTTTTGAGAACGTCAAATTAAATTGTTTAAAAGTTCCCTTCTTGCACTTGATGACAGCTTATTTTGTGAAGTTAATTACGTTTTAGTGGATGTTGGAGCAGTTTAAGAACCAAACAAATGAATTCGAATATATTCAGTAATTAGTTTGAATGCATTGAAGTTAATCAAGCGAATTTGGGTGGTTGTGAAATGAGTTTGGCAGCTTTTAGTACCTTTCAATACACCTGAGCTTTCTTCAAAGTGTACTTTTTGTTGATTAGGGATTAATAATTTGTTAATTTAGTAAAGTTACAAAATTGTTAACGTGTAGGAAATTTTAATTTATTTAATAATAATAAACTTTTTGATTTTTAAAATAAAACTTTATACGACAAAGAAATTTTATATATGTATCTTTAAAAAAACTGTTAAACACAAAAATATGGTAATTTTGAAAGGGAAAATTTAATTTTTGTGCTTATTTTCTTATACATTTAGATTCTAATTGGTTTAATTTATCAATGGTCTGAATACAAATATTAAAAAAAAAACATTTATACTCTAATTTACTACAAAATCAAAACCTTTTTAAATATACAATGTTTAATTCAATAGAAATTACAATATGCTTTCGATCACCCAAATTAATTCCAAAAGTTAAATAGTTTCATCTTAAAAAAGAATGAATTACTTTTTTCTAATATTAAATCTCAGTTATTGAAAATCTATAAACACCTCATTAAATTCTCGATTGACCACGAATGACTTGTGAATATATTTCTCTATTACTATCTATAATATTTATATTAATTAATCCAAAGTCAGGGAAAGCGGGATTATATTAAATAAAAAATTTAAATTTTCAATATAGGCAATCTATTACATTTGAACTTTTTATAATTTTGTTTTAAAAATTGATATTTTAAAAACTTAGTAATTTTATTTATAAGTATATATATATATATATATATATATATATATATATATATATATATATATATATATATATATATATATATATATATATATATATATATATATATATATATATATATATATATATATATATATATATATTAATAAAAATTATATAAGTTTTAAAAATTTAACATAATATATGTTGAAGTCTAATGTTAAGGTATTTAAGTTTAAATTTATTAAAGTCTAATGTTGAGATACCAAATATACATTTTTCAAAAAACGCTTGAGTCTCCGTTGTATTAAAATATATAATTATTTTGTTTTAATATATAAGAATAAGAATTAAGTTTACTTCGATTACTTTTATTTAACCGTTGCTAAACAAAGTGTATTTATCTTTCCAAATATCTTTTTTAATCATTGTTCTAATTTTCATTAAATCAAAAATCCAACGTAAAACTGGAATATTTTCTAAAAATAAAATATAGAAAATGCAATTTATTACAGTTGTGCAGGATTCGTGAGCAAAACAAAATACTTTTTGAAATATAAAACAGGAAGACCGTAACGATTCGTCTGGGTAAACATTTTTCACAAATTCCATTACTGTAATTTACTGCGGAACAATGCCTAAAAATAGCACACACGAAATAGATAAATATCCAAAAGATTAAAACTAGTTTATCCATCTAACTGAATAATATTCAGATAAGCAACGCTCAACTAACAATGAAAACGCATTTATGAATTCCCACACACTATCCAGCCCACAATAAATTCCCCGGTATAATTCCCACAGGGTCCATTTATATTTTCCACTCTGTGAGTTCCCGCCGCCATATATTTGCTCTGCAGCGAAAACAAAAACAAAAGAACAGAGCAAAGAAAACAAAAGAACAGAATTCAGAATTAATCGAGCGAGCTGAAACAATCGTTAAACACATTTCCGGACCGAAGTCCGGCATTTGCAGGGAGTCCGGCTATTATTTACAGTGTAGATCTTCACTAGTGCCTGGGACGTAATAATAAGTTACGGGGATCTGTATGTGTTTTCGGTAATTGCCTTTGGCTGTTGGGTTTCGTTTCTTTGTTTCTTAAGTGACGCTTTTGTTGCTGTTAATTCTGATTTAGATAGCAGGGAATATTGAGTCAAAGAGGAGGTGGTAATAAATGGAGGATGCTTTGCTTGGTATTTTCAGTAATTTAAATATGCTCTTTCTAACCTTTAATGCTAACTGT
The DNA here is from genome assembly GCA_963932185.1 of Troglohyphantes excavatus. NCBI lineage: Eukaryota > Metazoa > Arthropoda > Arachnida > Araneae > Linyphiidae > Troglohyphantes > Troglohyphantes excavatus. The sequence goes on from OZ010674.1 coordinate 23,421,487, forward strand.
AAGAAGTTGAAAGAGAAAATATAATTTGTACTCTAACTGGAATTGTTTTGGGTCAAGTAAATTTAAATTAACAAATTATATTTTAAATCCCTTTTGGGTATATGCTTCTTTAATTTTCGTTATTTTATTACAGTGAAACATCTCTAAGGAGACCTCAATATTGGTTAATCAAAATATGTCTTTTATAATTCCGGTTAAACTTTAATACTAACTACATTGTTAAAAATAGGTATACAAAAATAAGTAAAATGTATTCAATTTTGATTTCATTGAATGATTATAACAACTCCGAATACATAAGTTTCCATTTAAAAAAATGTTTGTAAAAATGAATAAAAAGAGCAGTAGATTGCCTACATAGGCTGCCTTCATAAATCACTTTAAAAAATATCAACAATCACAACCAAGACTTACCGGGAATCGAACCCATGTCTTCAGTCACCGCATCCAATGCCTTATCCGTTGTAGTACCAGGGTGACGTGTAGAAGTTATAAACAGATTAAATGTTAAAAAGGTGTACCAAAAGAATGTGTATCTCTAACAAAAGGCTCGGGAGGGAACATAGTATCGAAATGTTTAATCATAATTCAAATGACACGAGGAACATCATCAATTCCGTCAGACTCTTTTCAGACTACCCCACTATAACGAAACGTGATAATAGTTGTACTACGACAAATTTAACATGCACCAGCCTTCTTCAAACGGTAAACGTTTGATCGAAAAACGAGAATGGAGTATTTAATTCTTAGATTGCGAGCTCGCCATACTTTCACCCAAACCATCCCGGATCTTTGAATAGGATTGCAGTAGATTATTTAGAAACTATTATAAAACTGACATTTTCCATCTATCTCAGAAACAAATTTCCAAGCCGAACATATTTCAGGATACATTATAGAGTATTTTCCACTCTTTACTTTCAAATACCCTTAAAAAAACTGGCCGACTCAAAACCAAATTGCCCTCAAAGTACTTCGTTTCGAAAAGAAGAAACTACATCAAAATCACTGACTCCTCATCTCTGAGAATCAAAATGTCTCTCCCTCATCCGAAGTAGGCAAAGAAGAAAAGATTCCAATTTCGATTGAATCCCGAAAGCAATTAGAACAGCTGACGCGCGGACATTCCGCTTTCCCCACGGTGACATCTGGGGTATCTGGGAATGTCGTTGGGCCAACATCTGGGGCAAAATGAGCAGAGCCTCCATGGCGCCACATCCGAAATTGCCCCGGCCCCCCCGAGGAGGAATTCTAATTTGGTGGACCAGTTTTCTTAAATAACCCGTATTCTTTGAACTGATGTTTTATGTGGAGGTTTTTGACCTAATGGTAAATTTGTTTCTGTTATGCTTTTGTTGTAATATTTATATATCTCTAAGTGCACCACATTTATATCTAAGTTTTATTTATATACCTCTAAGTTGTATTTATATATATCTAAGTTGTATTTATATATCTCTAAGTTGTATTTAAATATATCTAAGTTCTATTTATATAGTATCTCAAAGTTGTATTTATATATCTCTAAGTTGTATTTATATATCTCTAAGTTGTATTAATGCATCTCTAAGTTCTATTTATATAGTATCTCTAAGTTGCATTTATATATCTCTAAGTTGCATTAATGCATCTCTAAATTGTATTTATATATCTCTAAGTTGTATTTATATAACTCTAAGGTATATTTAAATGTCTCTAAGTTGTATTTATATGTCTCTAAGTTGTATTTATGTATATCTAAGTTGTATTTATATATCTCTAAGTTGTATTAATGCATCTCTAAATTGTACTTATATATCTCTAAGTTGTATTTATATAACTCTAAGTTGTATTTATATAACTCTAAGGTGTATTTAAATGCAACTAAGTTGTATTTATATGTCTCTAAGTTGTATTTATGTATCTCTAAGTTGTATTTATATAACTCTAAGTTGTATTTATATAACTCTAAGTTGTATTTATGTATCTCTAAGTTGTATTTATATATCTCTAAGTTTACTCGATGTGTGTCCGCTGCACAAGAAATTCTTGACAAATCAATTTCAATCCCTTTCTAAAGGTAATATCGGCTTGAAATGACATACTTAACTTTATTATCTTTATTATTATTAATTAGTAATTGATACTAATTAGTTTTATTTTTAATTGATTTGAAGATGTATTTTAAAGTTTAAAATTGCGGGATCAACACTGTTTGCCAATAATAACTTTTAAAGTATTATTTTAATAAATATTTCCATTTTCAACATTTTATTTGCGAAAATTCCTCCATGAAGATATTGTAGGATATCAATGCCCATTTTCCCATCACTTGCTTGTTTGTAATAGAACAACCCATGCATATAAACTTGTAACTTAGTGGTGGCACCACCCATTCATTCATGTTGAAAATCTTCATGTGATCAGTCCTGGGTCGTCCCAGTGGGTCAATCTTGTAGGCGCCCACTTAAATGTTCCTTTTTAAATATTATCTTAGCTTGAACCTAAAGTTTAAATATATTTCGATAATGTCATGCCTTCCCTCTTGTATTCCTTTCTTTGCTAAGACACCACAGAAATATTAGTTTTACCAGCACTAAAATGGTTTATGTATTAAATTAAGTATTATATCTACTAGTTTATGAAATGTTAAATTTAATATACGTCATGTCTAAGTTATATAAAATGCAATTTTAGATTTCGTGTCATTATGGTGATTAAAACCTTTAACCTAATTTTCAAACTTATATTTACTTTCTATTTAAATTTTACCTTTTGTTTAAACAATTTTTAAAATAAATAAAACGTATAAAACAAAAAAAAATTATTCCAAATTGAAAAAAAAAATATTGTTTTTATGACAGACCAATAGGATAAATAAAATATAGTTCGGTAATCATAAAAGAAGTGTTGAAAGTTTATTGAAAAATCTTTCATATGCAAATCACAGAAATAAAATTTATTTCAGGTAAAATTTTATTAAATTTGAGATTAGAATCTTAATTTGTTTGTATAACTTCAACAACTATTCTACACATATTTCCGCTAGTCCACAATAAGCCGAATTCATGCTTTCAAATCTAACCAATCGAAACCTCATTACTGGGCATAACTTGTCCGATTCGCATCATTCCAATGGATATGTTTGGTTGGACATCCCATCCCAATGTTTAATCGCAATATCCCGTGTGCTTATTCCTTATCGACATTGCCAATTGCGCTTCGTGGCCCATTGTCCTGTCATCGTTCCCTTGATGGCCAAATCACTGTGTGGATCTCTGGACACTCAGCCATCGTCCAGGTTTCGTGAAGCACTGGGCAGTTATTACCTATAACGCTGCTGATGGAGCTAAGAATGGAAAATGGTTACTGCTATTCGAAACAATAAAGCGTTGATGTTCCTGTTTCAGATTCAAATAGAGTTTTGTTCTGGTCTTTCGATACGGTAAAGATAGGTGTTTCCTATTGTATTCTTGAATGTGGATAGAGTTATTTTTAAGGAGTGGGTGGCAATAATTGGATACTTTAATTAAATGAGGACTATATAAAACCTATAAACGAAGGACTATATAAAATCTATAATCAAAAGACAATACAAAATCTATAATCGAAGGATTATGTAAAATCTATTATCGAAGGACTATATAAAGTCTGTAATCGAAAGATTATATAAAATCCATAATCGAAAGACAATATAAAATCTATAATTGAAGGAATATATAAAATCTATAATTGAAAACTATATAAAATCTACAATCGAAGGACTATATAAAATGTAAAATCGAAGATGTAAATAAAATCTATAATCAAAGGACTATATCAAATCTATAATCGAAGGGCTATACAAAATCTATAATCAAAGTACTATATAAAATCCGTAATCGAAAGACTATATAAAATCGATTATTTAAGGACTAAATAAAATCTAAATAAATCTATATTATATATAAAATCGATTATTGAAGGACTAAATAAAATCTAAATAAATCTATAATATATATAAAATCGATTATTGAAGGACTAAATAAAATCTAAATAAATCTATTATATATATAAAATCGATTATTGAAGGACTAAATAAAATCTAAATAAATCTATAATATATATAAAATCGATTATTGAAGGACTAAATAAAATCTATAATCTAAAAACTATATAAAATCTATAATCGAAGGACTATATAAAATGTATAATCGCAGAAGTATATAAAATCTATAATCGGAGGGCTATATATAATCTATATTGGAAAGACTATATAAAATCTATAATGGTAAGACTATATAAAATCTATAATCGAAGGACTATATTAAATTTACAATCGAGGCTATATAAAATCTTGAATCGAAAGACTATATAAAATCGGTAATTGAAGGACTAAATAAAATCTTTAATCTAAAAACTATATAAAATCTATAATGTAGAAACTATATAAAATCTATAATCTAAGGACTATATAAAATGTACAATCGAAGAAGTATATAAAATCTATAATCAAAGGACTGTATTGTATAATCTATAATCGAAAAACCATATTAAATCTATAATCGAAAGACAATATAAAATTTATAATCGAAAGACTTGTAAAATCTATAATCGAAGAGACACTTCGAAAGTTTATATTTATATAAATAAATTCCCGATAACCGTCGTTGATTTTACTATTTTATTAAAGAACGCATATCGTTGATAGAGTAGTGATAATTTTGAAACTGTATGTTTTAAATTATACTTACAATACAAACGCTACAAATGTATTGACAGAGAGTTAGCGAGGTCCCTATTTTAACTCGACCTTTTAGCATTTCGTCCGTAAATTTGTTTGTTATGCTATCACTATCAAACGCGTTGTTTGATTTTTTCAAATTTGGAGTCAATGTTGTGACGTATATGATTTTTTTGGTCGCTATGTCTACTGTTCTTAGAACTATTAGTATAATTTAGTTAATATATAATTTAGTTTATATTATAATTTTTTATAATAATTATTTCATTTGTATTTTATTTATATTTAGTGATGTGCAAAATAATATTGACTTTAATTACTACTTTACGGATAGAATTAAAGATTCCATTAATATCCAAGTGCTTATCTTTTCTTGTCTAACACTTAAAATAAGCGATTTTTTCTTGATGTGAAGTTAATGTTAGATTGTGATAAAAGTACTCCCTTAGCAACAGCTGCATTCAAGATAATGAAAAATCCTGAATCAAAGTGGTAATCAATAGAAGCTTACTTACGATTATTGAGGAAAATATCCAATGGCCGTAGTTGCCAAGGTTACATATATCTTGTAATTTAATTAAGAAAAAAACATAATAAAACCAATCACTTCCACAAAATTCATTAATCAAGGTTTGTAACAATTCAGTAAAAAAGATCTGCATATGGGGGCCAATGCACATTAAAGCTGCTGTGACTAAAACGTGATTACGATGGTCGTGGGATGGAATTTTGAAGAATAAGGTGCCAATTCAGGTGTTGTCTTCATCAACTGACAGTGGTTAAAAATTACAAGTGAGTGTTTCCGGTTGGTTAAATTCCAGCCAGGTCGAAAGAGTACCGAGCTTATAATTGGAGGGTTGATGGTTCTATTCTCATCTTGTGTGTGCAGTGAACTCATAATGAAAGGGCTGTGATTTCGTTCCTCGTCGTCGTCCGTCAAAACATTCGCCACGTAGAGCAGTTGTCCTCATCACGTTAAATGTACTGTGGTCTAAATCTCGTCATGCCACTATCATATGTGAAGGGCTCCAGCTTAGGTGTTGCCCTGGTCATCTAATCAAAGTTAAAAATGTAGCGGTAATTTTCCCGGGATTTTCTTTCAGGATAGATTCAATACCGTTGCCATAACCCTCAGTGGCACTCGGAGCATCAAGTGGCACACAGAGAGTATAAAGTGGCACTCGGAATGTATCAAGTGGCATTCGGCGACTATCAAGTGACAATCAGAGAGTTTTAGGTTGCACTTGGTGAGTAACAAGTAGCCCAAAGAGAGTATCAAGTGGCACTCGGAATGTATCAAGTGGCATTCGGCGACTATCAAGTGACAATCAGAGAGTTTTAGGTTGCACTTGGTGAGTAACAAGTAGCCCAAAGAGAGTATCAAGTGGCACTCGGAATGTATCAAGTGGCATTCGGCGACTATCAAGTGACAATCAGAGAGTTTTAGGTTGCACTTGGTGAGTAACAAGTAGCCCAAAGAGAGTATCAAGTGGCACTCGGAGTATTAAGTAGCACTCGGTGAGTATCAAGCCGTATTCGGAGAGTATCAAGTGGTACTCGGAGAGTATCAAGTGGTACTCGGAGAGTATCAAGTGGTACTCGGAGAGTATCAAGAGGCACACGATTTTAAGTCGCATACAAATAGTCTAAAATGGCACACGGAAAGTATCAAGTGGTAATAAGTATAGTTATTTGATAAAAGAAATTTTCAATAGAAAAAAATCTCACCACCACTACTGCCTATTGCCCTCCTTTAGAAGGACAACTTTAAGAGTCCCAATAAAGACTCCATCGGTAAACTTCGCATTCATTTATCCTTAACTACGCCTTCTCCTTTCCCGATCCATCAAAAACATTGGAAATCGGAGAAACCTCCCGCTGATTGGTTCCGTTGAGATTAATATGAAAGAGTGCGAAAAGGGGCTCTCGTGACAACAATCGCATTAAAGGAAACGAAAAGACCCGGGCAGAGGAGGAGGGCAATCAATATGTAAGAAAAGTGTTTGGGATGCAAGTGCTTCCCTTGGGAGGGCGTGGGAGGCCTTTAAAAGGATGAGATTGGGGGCGTGTTGGGAAATGAATTTTTGTATGGCGGGGGTACGTTTGGGATTATGGGTATAGAGGAGTGTTGGATATCTTTTAGATGTTTTCACTTGTGGATTGTGAGTGCTCAGTTATTTGCAGATTTTTATTAAGTTATCTGCATGTTTTTATTAAGTTATCTGCAGGTTTTTATTAATTAACTGCAGGTTTTTATTAACTTAACTGCAGGTAATTTATCTGCAGGTTTTTATTAAGTTATCTACATGTTTCGAATAAGTTATATGCAAGTTTTTATTAATTTAAGTGCAGGTTTTATTAATTTATCTGCAGGTTTTATTAATTTAACTGCAAGTTTTTATTAAGTTAACTGCAGGTTTTTATTAAGTTAACTGCAGGTTTTTATTAAGTTTATGCATGTTTTAATTAAGTTATCTGCATGTTTTGATTAAGTTAACTGAATGTTTTTGTTAAGTTAACTGCAGGTTTTTATTAATTTATCTGCAGGTTTTATTATTTTATTTGCAGGTTTTATTAATTTATCTGCAGGTTTTTATTAATTTGACTGCAGGTTTTTATTAAGTTAACTGCAGGTTTTTATTAAGTTATCTGCAGGTTTTTATTAAGTTATCAGCATGTTTTAAGTTATCTGCATGTTTTAAGTTATCTGCAGGTTTTTATTAAGTTATTTGCAGGTTTTTATTAATTTATCTGCAGGTTTTTTTTTAATTTATCAGCAGGTTTTTATTAAGTTATCTGCATGTTTTTGTTAAGTTAACTGCGGGTTTTTATTAAGTTAACTGTATGTTTTGATTAAGTTATTGCAGATTTTTATTAAGGTAACTGCAGGTTTTTATTAAGTTATCTGTATGTTTTTATTAAGTTAACTGCAGGTTTTTATTAAGTTATCTGCAGGTTTTATTAAGTTAACTGCAGGTTTTGATTGAATCACCCAATTCCAAAAACGTCTCTCGTTTACACTTAAGTCACACTTTTTTCGTATTAAAACACACCTAGATTTAAACAAAGTATGTTGTTTAATGTATAAAATAACATTATTTACTTAATTACAGGTGTAGAAATAAAATGTTGTGCGAAAAAAAAATGTGATGGGTTTGTTCACCAAAGTGAACAAAAGACGTTTTGGAAATAGGCGACTCGATTGTACTTGTTGGTGTTGTTTGTAGAGATAAAGCTTTGACATATAGTTCACACATGCCTTTTTATTTGAATCTGTTTGTTTACAGGTTAATATATTTTTACATATTAGTTTGGTTAATTAAATTAACGTCGCACTGTATGTGAAGAGCACGATTCTAGAACTTGCCTTGTCTATGTCACTAGTAGTTTTCTAGAAATCGATAAGATTATCGTTATTTTTAATAAGACAAGTTTTTCTGCTGCACTGCTTATTTTTAAATTTATTACACATTTTAGGAGTTGAAGGGTTTGAACATAAAACTACTCTTTTCCTACACCGTGGTTATATGCTAAATTATATAAGTATTGCTACCGAAACCTAGCATCGGAAAACAGCAGTTTTTGAACAAACAATGCATTTGAACGACTGCAATTATTTTCAATTTGATTTGAATGCATTCTGTTCATTGAGCTAGATTTTTATATTTGAATCTTTTTGTATTAATATAGAACAAATATAGATTTCCTAGATTATCAATTATGGATTTGACAGGTTCACTAATTGCACTCTTTGTGCAAAAAAGGTTCTAAGCAACAATTCTGGATCGATCCCTAAGTAAAGACATGGGGACATTGTCTCGTAATTTTCAATCAACGTCAGGTGACAAAGAGAACACCTGAGCTGAAAATTTGTTCTTCAAACTTCTACAACAATCCAATGTGAAGACGTTTGAAGCACGACAGATTAAAAGTGGACGAGCCTCTCGACTCGGCGACTCTACGGTTAGACCGGCAATAGAACTTATGAGCTGCCGATCACAAGTTCGCCGCCAGTGCAATCAAGATATCTTATATTTTTTATGCTTAAAATAATTGTAAAAAATTAATTTGGTTGTATTCACTCCCTCTCAAGGTAATTTAAGAGCTTACGTCTCCAAATCGATTTTTAAAGAAAACTACATTAATCGATTAAAGATTATGCAAAAGCAATCCTTATTTTTATTCTAATTAGGATTTATATATCATTTAAAAAATATATTTAAACCAATTATTAATTAAATTTGATGATTAAAATTATATATATGACTTCTTTCAGCAACGAAATGTTTTATATATATTTTTTACTCAATTCAAATTGTAAAAACGTTGAATTAGATCTTGCATAAAATCAAAGAAAAATTCGAAGAACATATTAAACAAATTGTGGCTTTATATTTAAACTAGAATTTTTTTGAATGAGTTTAAAGGTATAATATAAAGAAATTTAGTAGTAAATAAATTTATTTAAGCTTCATTAGTCTTTTTTGTAATTTTTTAAGCCACATAAATATAAAAATTATATATTTTTTAAAGAACATTAATGTATCTTAATCAGAAGTAAGTTTAAAGTATTTAATCTTGTCATATTCTAAAGTTTAAATAATTTATTAGCTCATTTTGTTAATCTTTATTACTAAAAATTTGTTTTAGCGACACATTAATGGTTAGAAAATAAAGTTTACCGGCTTTTAGAATTTTTAGCGACGTTTTTATTCTTCCAGCTATTATGAAAGATTTACTGAACTGTGCTGTGAAGTAACTGTAAGCCTTAAACGGATCATTTTTATTAGAAACGTTAAGAGAGATAAAAAATTATCAACCAATAAAAACAGTACGCCTCAAAACGAAATTGCATAAAAATGATTAAAATTCCTTTAAATCTCCTTCAACCTTTAGACTTTTATCGTCTGAGCATTTCATATGAAACTTTACTGTTCTCTATTTTTCTTATAGCAAATTAAAGTTTTAAAAACTTTCTTCAGACAACAAAAACATTTTGATCTGTGTTTAAGACTGGGTTTTTCTTCAGCAAATGCTTGATTGCTTCACTCAGACATGTTTTCCATTTAAAAATAAGTTTTATTTCTTCTCTTTTATGGCAGCACAGTTTCTTAAGAGTTAGTTTTCTTGAGCTTTTTAAGGATGCGCCGACTTTTATTTTTTCTTGTCGAGAACAAAGACAAGCAAATAGCTGAGAAGCATAAATTTGGAAGAATGTCTGCCGTTGTTTACTTCCTTTCTTTAGGAAGTTAATTAAGCTTCAGGTTTGTCTTACTTACACGTAAACTTTCCAGAAAATGACGAGCGGCAAATGCAGGATGCTAAATTGGATTTTTCTGTTAAAGTTGCGTAAGATTCCGAGTTGATTACTTTAAACGATGACAAAAAGTTTGAAGATTTGTTATTGGATAGTTTATTTAGTTAACAAACACCAGTACGCAATTTAAATATCTTTAAAATAAATTGATTACCAAATTTCCGTTTCCGTTATGTTACATTGCACAAAACGAACGTGCTTGGAATATGCACTAGCTTTTGAAAATAGAATTATTATTCTATACTATTCAAAGTATAGAACATCAACATAAGTAATGCATAATTTTACAGTTTATATTAAAGCCTTATTATATTTAAGTTTATATTACATTTTTACATAAATGTAACAGGAAATGTGTTAGGGAATGGCTAATATTTAAAATGATTTTTTCATGTGTCTTTTTTCATACGGATTTTAAATCTGATTCCATGCTAATAGGAATATAATATGCGTCAAGTTATTAAATAATGCAATTTTACTAGAGAAGAAGTAGTTTATAATTTAAAAAGTATTAAACTTTTTAAAGTGCCAGGATTAGTTGAAATATACCCAAAAGTACTAGTGGTGAGGTGGGGCTCGTGGTTCAAGTATAGAGGTGATTGATATGGTAAACCGTCTAAGAGTTGATGTGATGGATATCGTCAAAGTGGAGATGTTTTATTGGCTGTAGTGTACGTACTTTTTATTGTTTTATTGTATATTGTTCACTGTTTTAAGTACCAAACCCCAATTTGATATTGTCAACAAATGTTTATTACCTTCTATTCTCATTGTCAATTCACTTGTTCACAAAATACACAACAAAGCCAAGAACAGTTTGAAAATTAAAATATGAGCGAAGTAGTCGGAAGGGGGGGGGGGGTGATATGTTTTATTATGCAAATGCAGCTAAATGTGTTACAGCCAAACCATTCGCGACCACCCTACATTTCCACATTTACCTAAACTTCTCTCATATAATGCCAACAGACCACATTTCATAAATTCAGTTCAGTTGGTAAACATTTATAAAGTTAATTGGGCAATGATAATTTAATTTGAATTTTTTATTTCTTAATGCATTTTCTTTTGTAGTTTTTATTTATTTTCCTACGAAGAAATTTGTTGCTTTATAAGAAATTCGGTTTAATTTAGGAATGTTTTTTCTTTGAAATTTTACTTTTTGTTATTTTTAAAGACGTTTTTTTAAATATTTTATGTCAAAGGAACAAATATTTTTTTAAAGATCTGAATTGACTAGAGAAATTTTTTAACAGAAACATTTTCAGCTGGAAGTTAAGCTTTATATTACTGGAAATAATAAGAAAAAGAATGCCGCTATCAAAGAAAGATTTGAAATTTAAACAAATAAATAAAACCATTAAATAAAAACGATGTTTCGTAGTGCTTTATATCATATTTCCAAAGTCACATCGCTAAATGTGTATTTCATTTTATATTTCAAAACCATCGATGTGATGCATAAATTTTTTCTTAAAAATAATAAAAAGATACAGAAAGAACACAAAAAGAATAAAAATATACCTTGCTTTGAATTTAGAGTTTCAAATAACCCAATTACATACAATGATTTTTTTGTATGATATTTATTATCAATTTTCAACTTACTACATTCTTTAAAGGGAGAGCCTTCTTAAAGACACTCAACATTGTTAAAATAAGTTTCTTTCAATGCAGATTGGAATTTTCGTAACCTGAATAAAATTCTCTTTAGAAATGGAAATAAAAAAAATAATTGAAACTTATTTAGAAGAAAAGAAAATAATCACTACTAGATAATGTATATTTGAGGAGTAAGATTCGAAAAAAACTTGTGTAATCCATTATTCTGATAATATGAGAAATGTATAGTTTTTTCCTATCTTATACAAATAGAAGCTCAGAAATATAAGTTTTTAATTCAATAACTGATTATATCCCACTAAATCGGATTTAAAATATGAGTGGTATTTCTCGTCTTATCGAAATGAACTGTTTGTTCGAAAACTGTTATTTTCAGTTGCTATGTTACAGTATCAATACTTGTATGTATAAATCAGTATATGTAACCGTTATGCAAAAATAGTTGGGTTTTCATAATTGTAATCACCGAAGTAATAATTTCGAAAATGAGAAGTGTAGTTTTAAAACGTGCTATATAAAATTATGATAATCTTATAGATTTTCAAAAAACACATGACATCCCAGAAAAAAAATCAGCATGAAACCTTCATTAAAATTGTCAAATTGAAGATTTTTTGAAGGTTTTATAAAGGATATTAAAACAAAAAAACTGCAATTTTTTTGAAGTTTTTAATTTTTATGCATAACACCTTTAAAATATCTGCATTTTCCCTCCATGATAAAAAATTGAAGGTTTTCTGCAGATTTTATGAAAGTTTTTTTACATTTTTATGAAAGATTTCGAAACAAAAACCTTTCATTTTATAGATCTTCAAAAAACTGCAGTTTTCCTGTATAAAACTTTCAATTTCAAAATTTTGATGAAGGTTTTATGCTGACTTTTTTTGCTGGGATGTACATTGTTCAAGTCTATTTCTGGAACTGTTTGGTTTGTTTGGTTTGTTAAACAACGTCGCACTTTAGCTGCACAGTGGTCTATTGGCGACGGTTCGGGGTCAATCCCGAAGGAAAGACCCGGGTACACATACACATTCACACATACATTCATACATGCACCTCGTTATTTTAGAACCATGGTCAGATGACGAGAAACACCTGAACTGGCACCCAACGCCTTCAATAGACGTCGGGACTTTGGACCCCGATCAGATTTATCGTGCACGCCAGTATAATTTGTTGGATATTCTGGACGACTTTCTAGTATTTTTGTAGCGAAGTTGGCAACCCTCCGATTGCGAGATCACTACTTTTTTACTTTTCTATGTCAAGTCCATTTCACGGATTCGAACCACCAATCCTCTGATTAGTAGCTCAACGCCTTACCAACTGAGCAACTGGGGCTCTTCTGGAACTGTACTTCTCATGTTTTTAGTAAACTTTGAAAATCTCTTAGCTTCAACGAGTTCCTGGCAACGATGGTTCATGCAGCTATTAATAAATGGGCGGGCTGGCTGCAAAATGGTCTAAGTTACAGAAACCAGAAAATAAACACCATTTTCTATTACTAAGCATTTGTTTCGAGTGTTGGGGTCCTAGTTAAATAGATTGGCCATTATTGAGTTGAATGTCATTCCAATTAATATTATTGCCAAAGCGAGTTGCAAACTTTTAACTGTTTTATCTCGGAATTCTGTTATTGGACTTATTTCACTTGGCAGCCAACCAGCCCAAACATAGATTTATTTTTAATATAATCCTCTTGAACTTTCTATTCAATGTACATGTTACCGTAAAAATACGAAATCAGTCAGTACCCGAATTTCCTAGTTAGAACTAGTTTTATCACAGCTGTAACTCAAAGAACTACTTGGTTACGCTCGGTATCGAACCGAGGAACTTCGCCTTGCTACGCCGATACTCTGTCAGTACGACCAAAGTGAGCCTAAGCGGGAGTATCGGGTAGATAAAGTGAACCCCACATTACCCCCCTCTCAGTGAGTCGGATGGAGGAACGAATGATTGAGATGCCCGTGAAGTGTTATCACGTGGGCAGTGGTTGATGCCGTGAAGTGTTATCACGTGGGCAGTGGTTGATTCGATGTGGGGTCACAAGTGTTTGTTCGAAGGTTGCGTTGATCTGCAGTTCGGTTGTCCCCATTTGTAACGCTAAGACCTCCTTGGCTACGCTTGGTATCGAACCGAGGAACTTCGGCTTTGGCCGATACTCTGCCAGTCAGGCCAAAGTGATCACACTCGCGTAAGCGGGAGTATCGGGTAGATGAAGTGAACCCCACATAGCCACTTCGTTAATACCAGTATTAACTAGGTAATACTAGAATTAACAATTTCTTTTAGATAATTCTAGTTTTAACTAAATGTTTCATAGTTGAAACTAGTTGTGGCTAGTTGCAACTAGTACTAACTGAAATTTCATGAAATCAACAACAACTAAAAGTAATTCTTTATAGCAAACATGTATATTCCGTATTTCAAAAGAAAAGGGTGTTCAACAGCAGTCAGAATATAACAAAATTTGTTACCTTTAGAGAAAAATTATCGACTAAAACTACAAGCATTTATTAGGAAATATTTTGTTCCTTATTCGAAAACAAAACTGTTGAAAACGACAAAAAGCAAATAAGAAGTTTGTTAATTTTTTAACAAATATTTATAAACAGTCACTTTTTTATTTTTTTTCCGAAGGCAAACTATCGTGACAGCTTGCCTTGCTCAATTACTACACTTGTAGCAATTCTCCGTGCACGTCTGAACATTCAAAACTAGTTTTAATTGATTAATTTTAAGAAAAACTAGTTTTAACTAGTAAAAAATGGGAATGTAATATTCATTCTGTAAATTCTAGTTTTCCATACATCTATCAGTTAATTCTAATATTAACAAAGGGGCTATGATAAAACTAGTTCTAACTAGGAAATTACTCATAGTAACATACACATCTTTTAATTTTTAAGTATAGTAAACAGATATTCCATCTCTTTTACTGTACCATCCTATACAGGTGGTGTAGATTTCCCGAGTCCTAGACATCCGATACCTCCACTCAAAAAGAAAACTTTCTTAAAACCTTCTTCCGAGCTATTACCTATCGAAAAAGGGAATCAAACCCAAAACAAACATCTCTGCCATAAAAAAAAACACCTAAAAGATTTTCTCACAAAACTTCGGTAAAAACGGATCAGTAACAATCCCACCCATTAAAAAAGTAATCTGAGGTTTAGAGGATAGATTGAGGCAGAAACTGGAGCCGAGGACTGCTGAGTCCTCTAATCAGGGTCTTGTGTTTCTGTTCTTTTCTATAGGGAAAAAGAATGGGCTAGACCAGATTCATACGTCATGGTCCCGAGGGAGGTGAATTTATGGTCTTTCCCTGGGGCTTCAAAGGAAGCAGTTCGCAAAGTTCGGGGATATATGGGACTCGGACGTTGCTTTGACCTTGGGAAGGTTTGGACAATTGGGGCTCTCTATCTCTTCCCGGATAGGAGACACCTTTTATAAAATGTTTCAAAACTGTTTGGTTGATTGGACTGATTTGTCTTCAATAAAAATGGGTTTATGGGGTTGGTTTCGACTGCTTTGGTATCAGCATCATTTTTTTGATTGGAGATGATATTCTATATCTCGTTTATCAATTCAATCCACGTATTCGTGTTTTGTGGGTTTTTATGCTTTTAAGGTACAGCGACATCTATGAGTGAAATTTGTAATTAAAATTTTTATTTGCTTAATCGTTAAAAAAAATTGTGAGAAGCATTTTTGTCTACACCAAACTCTCTTATATCGATTATTTAACTTTGCATTATATTTTAAAATGCGTCATGGACTTTTAGCTCACTCTTTATGTTACGTTTTAAATACGGTGGGTTAATAGAATCCAGTTCATAAAAGGTATTTAAAAAAATAACTTTTGTGAACTAAAGGATAGGGACGTATATGTTTGTAATGTATCGCCAGTTTTTACAGTAATAAACACCATATATATTATTTATGTAGTAAATATCCCTTTTACGTCCCTTAAATACAACGAATCTTAACACATGGGATATCAGAAGAATGAGATTTTCATGAACCAGTGACTAATCGCATTTTCATCTGTGAAATATAAATGGGTTTTAAAAAATGCGTTAAAAATAATTCATGTTAACAGGGTTTTAAAACAAGCCGTTGATCGTGCTGGATTGAAGAACTTTGAAAGAACTTTTGAAAGCCGCCTCTACTAAGATAATTAAGTAAAAGTAGTTTGTTAAAAAAGGAATTGGTTGTTTATATAAATTAAACTCTTTTGCTATGAATATATACTTATACCTTCGACATTTTGTTTATCCTTCGCATGGTTAAAAAGTATAATTTTTTTTAATAATACTGAAATTGGTAATAACAGAATTGGTTAAATGTTTTGGAATCAAAATAATTAGTAGTGAATATATGAGCAATTTTATTGACAAACATATTTTTTCAATAGCTGGAAATTTAGATCTTGACAAGAATCAAAAGAGATCTCAGATAGGAAAGTGTCAATTTAGGACATCAATATAGATATGACTGTTGCATGGGAAGAAAGAATGCTATAACTAAAAGTTTGCACCCTTAATTTATTAAAAAAAATACAAATAAATTAAAATTAAAAACTACGATTACGTAAATTTTTAAATTTGTGCACATTAAAAAAAATAGAACTTCATGTTATTTCACCACCCATAAAATATTGATACAAGAATAAAAAATGAGATGGGGTGAATTAAAAAAAAAACGCTAAAATATTCTTAGAATTTCCAATTCTCCCTTTACCATGCCTGTATATGCTCAAACACGTTTTTTAAATGTAGTATATGCTAAAACACATTTATTTTATGTTCAGCAACAAAATTGCTAGTATAAGTAGATATATCATTAACGATTGTAAAATAAATTTATAACCTACTTAAAGCATTCAGGTCTTTTTTTATCTGATACATTAACATTGGGGGGTATAATAACTATATAAGTATATAAAAATGCATATCGATAACATCATAGTATGCAGTAGACAGTATTTTTTCCCAGCTTCATTTCCAGGGCCTGGAAGGACCTTTACTCTCATTACAGCTCTGTGTTGATCATTATCACGGGAGCGAAGCGATGTTTATTAGCAAGATGGCTCAAAATGGCGTCCTCTTCTGAGCGATAAAGGGAGGCTAGCTTTGATTAAAAAACTTCACACACTCCCAATGGCTTCTCGGAACTGTCCACGACGCTCCAACTATTTCCACGGCGAGTAATATTGCAAGGAACAATATTGATTCGCGTCTCTATTTCGCACCAGATTTCATATATATATATATATATAAACATATGTATAAATTATATATATATATATATATATATATATTTATATATATATATATATATATATATATATATATATATATATATATATATATATATATATATATATATATATATATATATATATATATATATATATATATATATATATATATATATATATATATATATATATATATATATATATATAATTTATACATATGTTTATATATATATATATATATATAATTTATACATATGTTTATATATATATATATATATATATATAAATATATATATAATTTATACATATGTTTATATATATATAATATATATATATATATATATATATATATATATATATATATATATATATATATATATATATATATATATATATATATATATGTATATATATATAAATATATATATATATATATATATATATATATATATATATATATATATATATATATATATATATATATATATATATATATATATATATATATATATATATATATATATATATATATATATATATATATATATATATATATATATATATATATATATATGATTTATACATATGTTTATATATATATATATATATGTATATATATATATATAAATATATATATATGTATATATATATATATATATATAATATATATATATATATATATATATAATATATATATATATATATATATATATATATATATATGCATTTAAATAGATACATAGATATGCATTTAAATAGATACATAGATATGCATTTAAATAGATACATAACAGCTTGCTTTGCATGAGGTAAATGGGCTAAAATATTTCGTATAATTTCGAATTTAACGGCAAATATGTTTTCTAAGAAGAAAATGAACGAAAACAATGTTTAAATTCTTTTTACCTTCATATCACCAAGAAAAAGTCATTTCAATTGGTAATTTTGATGCTTTAGTTATTAACCGTAACTTCTATTAGATCATTTAGTCTACAAAGATGTTCATGAAGTTCTTATAGGTTTGCAATAAAGTTTGAAACAGAAATCAATTATCTAAAAAATATTGCAACTTTTGATATTAGAATTTAGTTCTTTAAATATTTATAAAGCATTTACTTTATCGTATTCTTATCATTATGTTAGTTTTCACTGCATTATTTGAATCTCTCTTATCAACTTCAAAATGAACTATGGATAAATTTGTACATAATATATACATTTTGAAAGTATAGATTCTGCGGTGATGCTGTGGGTTGAAAGCTGAAATAGCGAAAAAAAAATTATTACAGCAATGTTGGTTTCTTATGAATTTTTAAATATATTTTATTCGCAATAACACAAGTTTTTACAAGTGGATATGTGTCACCCATGTTCAGGTAAAACCTTAGAAAAGTTCCCAAATGTAGATAGGCCTTTCTTTATCAAGATGAACAATGGTGAAGTTCACCAATAAACGATTTAATATCACAGTCTGCAGTTACTTTATCTTCGAACACTGTAAATCAAGTCGTTTAAATACACCCCTCGTTTGCTCGTCTTAAAACCCTCACACTCTCCTTGGTCACCTAACCCAGACATCCATCAATGCACGAAGCGATCCCCCGCAGTTGTCCGAGCAATCTCTAAGGCTATCTATCAGCAATCTAAAGGCCGATCGATGTGGGCCTAGCTGTGATAGGGGGATCACAATGACATGGAAGGGACGGGAGAGGGCGGGTGGAAAATTTAATTAAGGTATTGTGTACCTTAAACGATCTGTAATTATCCAGTCCGCTGTTGAAGGATCCGGGGCTGATTCGTGCATTGAGGCTATGCTGATATTTGTCCACTTGGTCATGAAAGTTCTGCGATGACTGGATAAGAGGGGTAAGTAAATGATGGATTAGGTTTTCGATATTGAAAGCGATGCTTGTGCGAGGAGCAGTTGATGTAGTTTAGTAGGGATGCCCAGCAAACAACAAATGTATTTAGTTGATAACTTTACTAATAATTTACGAGAATGAAGGGGTCTGTGTTTGTTCGTACTTATTTCAGATATTGATGATACAATTTAAATGGGGCTTGGTAAAATCATGATTTTCCAATTGAAAATAGGTATGTGGTGTTATTTTCGATACTTTAATTGGAAAATAAGTAATAATAACAATATAAAATTTGCATTTTGAGTTTTTCAATTGACGGAAAAGTCAAACTTTGTTCGGGATAATCTTAGCATATCCATTGGAATGCTCTTAATGAAGCTTGATGTTATTAAATGAGTAGTTCTGTAGAATGATTTATACTTTATTTTGTGTCGATAAGTTAAAAAGAAACCGAGTTAGTACAATTACTCTCAACGTCTCAATATGTTTGTGCGACCATAACTTTTTACTGTGTTCACCTACTGTATTATTTTGTAAATAATAGAGGGCAGTCCTATGGTCGGTTAACCTCATAGATTATTCCGACAACTTCATAGTACTAAAACTGGATATATAGTTAAATACAAAATTAGTTTCGATAATCTGTGTCAATAAAAGGTGTTTTGATTATATTAAGTTCTCATGAAATTTGATATGTAATTTTTATTGATAACCTAACAACTTCATTTCCTTATTTTATTTCTGTTGTACAGTACTACCGAAAATATTCAATAGCATCTAAAGTAATTCAACTTGCCCAACGAAAACCATGTAAATGAAACAATTTTGTGATCTCACAACAATTGCGATCACTATCAGAAATAACAGAATTATTGTTGAGCATTCTGCGATCGTAAAGGCTATTTTCGTCAATTTTGGCAATAATTTCGTCATTAAATGACGCGATAATTTAAATTTTTTTATCGAAAGTAATTTACTTCGATTTCATTTTTGCGTAGTATCAGCTTAATTGGTTATAATTTCGGGTATTACATGTATATTGTCAGGGCCTCGAACGGTGTATTTTGGCTCGATCGGTAGCGTGCGCGATTTCGAACCAAGGGATCTCTGGTTTGAGTCATGCCGTCGATATTTATTTCAAATCGTCCTCATTTTTGACAAAATAAATTTTGTAGAAAATAAATTTTGTAGAAAATAGATTTTGTTGAAAATAAATTTTGTAGAAAATAAATTTTGTAGAAAATAAATTTTGTAGAAAATAAATTTTGTAGAAAATAAATTTTGTAGAAAATAAATTTTGTAGAAAATAAATTTTGTAGAAAATAAATTTTGTAGAAAATAAATTTTGTAGAAAATAAATTTTGTAGAAAATAAATTTTGTAGAAAATAAATTTTGTAGAAAATAAATTTTGTAGAAAATAAATTTTGTAGAAAATAAATTTTGTAGAAAATAAATTTTGTAGAAAATAAATTTTGTAGAAAATAAATTTTGTAGAAAATAAATTTTGTAGAAAATAAATTTTGTAGAAAATAAATTTTGTAGAAAATAAATTTCCTTAGTTTGACGAAATATTTAATAAAAGCATTTTGCAGAGAAACCGTTTCGTCAAAAGTTACGAAATTTACTTCAAAAATGAGCATTTATTTTTAACAGTGATATTGTTCTCTTTTTGAAGTGTCTCTGGACCCCCGTCCCGTGGTCATTCCGATCCTGTCTTCGGTGATTGGCTTTCCGATCCTCGTGTTCGCCCTCATCTGCGCCCTGAGGCACAGGGCCATCAAACTGAGGCGCCGAGACCACCTCAAGAAGCAAAAATCAGGGTAAAGAGAATTTATTATTCTGTCTTCTTAATAACTATGCTTGCGCGTGTTATGGTAGTGATTAACATGTAGTAAAGTAGTTAAGGGTATTGATATCACAAATTGACTGGATGAAAAAAAAAGGAGTAACATACAGGGTAATCACAAATTGTTGGGTAATTGTCATTGTTTGACTGTTTAATTGTTTTATTGCTTTTGCCATGCTTTAACTACTTTGTTTGTTGTGAGTAAAACTAAGCGACTTGATCAATTCAATAACGATACCAATCATGTATTAACTCTTTGGGGCTAGGTGGGTTAAAAACTGTCCCACCTTTTTTCTTAGTTTTTTATGCATGGTGGGATATATTTTAACCCACCTTGAAAAGTTAAGTTACTCATAGTCACACAGTTTAATGCTTCTTTTAAAGATTTTCATTATGTTGGCAATGCTATGCACCAACGGTTAATGCATAAATAAGTGATTCATAAATAAGAGTAATGATTTATCTTAAATAATCGAATAATAAAAAGTTCTGTGCAACTAGGTTTTTTTATTTTCTCTAAAATCGTGTGCCTCAAAGAGTTAAGAGTACCCGTTTTAATAATATAAGCACATAAAATTAATTTTCAAATTGCAAATGCTTATTTAGAGATTCTCAGCTTTTAGAGTATTCAGTAGTTCTTATTAATCTATCCAATTGGTCTACATTTCCAGAAAGCAAGATTTTCTGTTCAGCTTCATTTCGAAATAAGTTACCAACAGCTAAAACAATCCTTTCTAAGATCTGATTGATATTCATTAAGATATCAATCAAAAATAACTTAGTGTAGTTCGGAATCTTATTGTCTAGGGCCGAAACAAAACAGTTACATATTTTAAAGTTTACTTATGGAACTTAACATTACTTTGTGGTTAATCGGTTTCTTAACAGCTAAAATAATGCTTTCTAAACAATTAAGATACCAATCAAAAATAACTTAGTGTAGTTCGGGATCTTAAATGTCTTGAACATTCTGTTCTTAAATACAAAAATTGTTTAATGGGATTATTGACGACGTTTAAGAAGACGTTTAATACCCTGTAATGGGCCATCAAAGTAAACGTTAATTTAAAGAAATAGTGATTATTAAAAGTGTGCCGTGTGTAACATTAAACGATTTGGTATTTTTAATCGGTTAAATTCCGTCACTGAGAATCATTTGTCTCTCGTTTGATTTTTAAGAACCATGAGCTTGAATTTAAATACAAATTAATCTCCGAATATTTTAAATGCATGGCTTAAGATCGGTAATTGTTTGTGAACTTGGTTCCTTATATTATAGCGCTGCCATTTTTACTACAAATTTAAAAGATTTATAGATAAAAATATGTTTTAGGAATTTTGTGATAATTCATTTTTTTTGAATATCACCGGTTTAATTATTAACAAAACTTGATAATTAAATAAAGACGTGTTTTTATAATTGATTTTATCAAATTTTCTTGTTTATTTTTCTTGAATACATTTTGTTTGTAAATAAAACAAAAACTTTTTCTATGATAAATGTATTTTTGATAAATGCAAATGCAAAATTCTGAAGAACTTTAAATATATAAAAAAACTTGTTTTGCATTAGTGTCAAAATGTCGAAGGTTTTATAATTGAACTGCATTCTGTTTAATCTTTTAAACTGTTTTTCTTCTCAAACAATATATATATATATATATATATATATATATATATATATATATATATATATATATATATATATATATATATATACATACATATATATATATATATACATACATATATATATATATATATATATATACATATATATATATATATATATATATATATATATATATATATATATATATATATATATATATATATATATATATATATATATATATATATATATATATATATGTGTGTGTGTGAATGTTTGTCAACTTAATACCATGTTTTTTATGCCTACCACTAGATGGCGGCAATTTACAAGCACACACTCTAAATATTGTCTCTTTAAAATCTGACAATTGGCAAACAAATATATTCAATTATTTATCGCATATTTAAAATTTTATTTGTTGATAAAATAATTAAAATTACTTTAAAACTCTAAACATCTCTACGTTTTAGTGCTTTTCCTTAAATCGGTTTTCTTTTTTTTCCACGGATCACTTGTTGAAAACCCTTTTATTAAAGAAATAATTTTTAAAGAATATTTGACAAAAAATATATGTAGATGAAATAGATAGGACTTAAAGTAGGAAATCGTAACAAAAACATTAAAGTTTAATGTTTAGTTTTTCATTCTCAAACAACTTTCAAGACTGTTTCCCAGCTTCTCTTTTTCCTATATCTTAGAAAATTTCAATATAATACTTAAAACACGATATTGCATGTTTACACAGCTTCTGGAATTTAATTTTTGGAAAAGAAAGTCGGAAAAGATATCTGTATCATAATCCCTTACATCAGAAAGGAAGCGAACGAAACTCCGAAAGCGGAACAAAATATTTCTCAACCCAATTCATATTTAATCTCAAACCCATATCACGCCGAGATCACATCTCCACAAAAGGAACATTCTCCCGTCTATGGGAGCGCCATTTTTATTTTCCCGAGCAACCTATATTACCAGAGAACTTTCTAGGATAGGGGAATAGAAGTCGAAATAATAACATAACCCTGCCCCTTCTGCTTTTACGTCGCTGTTATCCTCCGAAACGAACTCCTTTGAGCTTAATTCCAGAAAAAGGAAAAAAAGAATAGAATAAAGGGGTTTCCAGTCACGCTTTTAGCGCCAAAAGATTTGGAAGGATTCTGGAATGCACTCTTGGCAGTAACCAAATCCCGCTTCCATGAGGAGAAGATATGAGGATTTAACTTTTAAAGTTTTCTTGCTGTTCCATAACAGGCGAAAATGAAATGAGAATGGGAAGTGGGTCGTTTTCCCGCGGGATTCCCTGTAATAAGATACTTATCTTCTTGGGAAAAGTATACTGGAAATATGTGTTATGTTATATATTATTCAAAACTGTTATGTGTGTTATATATTAATTTTGTTGAAATATGAGTGAGTGCAACAAAACAAAAATGGGGAGGGGGGGGGGGAATTCTGGTGTACTATTAAAGATGCATGCCCATTTGTGTAGAAACTTTTGCAATTTTCGATGAAACTGGCACCGATTAAATATTTCGTCAAATTGAAGGAATTTCTTTTGTCGTTTTTACTACGAAGTTTATTCCTTCAAATACGAGGACATTTACAAATAAAATATACGGAATATATTCGAACCATTGATCTCTTTGTGCGAAGTCATCGGCACTATCGACCGAGTCAGAAAATCTCTTTGATTTTTGGCAATATGGCAAAGAACCAAAATTAGAACCAAATGGGCTGATACCGCCGAAAAGACATAGTAGAAATTACTTTCGTTAAAAATGTAAAAATTCTTGATTCGTCAAAAGGAAAAGGATTAAATGACGAAACAATTGTCAAAATTGACGAAAGTAACCTTGACGATCAAAAACTACTTAAAAATAGTAGTGTTATTTTTTAGAGTGAGAAGGAGAAATTATTCTTATCTAGGAGTGGCAAATTCGAGAAATCTGAAAAAAGTATTTTTTCTAACCATCGACAACCTTAGATGATTTTTTTAATGAAAACATCACTTATCTAAATATAAAAAATACCAGCAATACATTAATAATTTTAAGCATATTATATATTTTAAATAATTAAAATATTCCTTTAAAAATGTGTCATAAAAAATTGAATATAACAATAATACTTTATCGAATTTTACTGAAATTTTGTTAGATGTAATAAATATTCCATGGTTGTTAGATTTAAACATAATAACCATCTTGTGTACAATATTAGTAAAGCAGACCAAGATTTATAGCTTAATATAAGTTCCGAAATACAATGGGCATCCATTTATAGTTGAGATTCCACTTAGCAAGATCCATGTTACTCTGCCGTGTTAATCACTCATCCAACGAGACAAGGCATCGAACAATAGTGCATTTGGCCACTTCATCCCATTGACATTTGCATGTTGCAGTTAAGGGGGTCCGATACCTTCGACATTTTTTTCTTTATTTTTATACTTGTACAATCCAATTTTTTTTCTCT
Organism: Troglohyphantes excavatus; assembly: GCA_963932185.1. Classification (NCBI taxonomy): domain Eukaryota; kingdom Metazoa; phylum Arthropoda; class Arachnida; order Araneae; family Linyphiidae; genus Troglohyphantes; species Troglohyphantes excavatus. The sequence continues at coordinate 23,446,197 of OZ010674.1, forward strand.
TTCTAAATATGCATAAAAAACCATTTTAAGACGCTCAATTTTTTTTTTAAATTGCACATTTATTTTTAAATTAAAATTTTAGTAAATTTTTCAACAATTTTAGAATTCCTACTCCTTTTTTGTTTTTCAATATTTTGAAGCAATTTTTTTTATTTAAGATCTTGAATAATATGTAAATAGATGTATGCATTCAAATTTTGATTCAGATACATCACTTTAAAAAAATAAAATATATTAGAAATTTTGGAAAAAAAATTGACGAAAAAATATAAAATTCCATTTCAAGTGGTTTTAAAAAACAAATTATGGTAAAAATAGGGAATCTGAATGCATACATCTATTTAAAATATATTTATCTTGCTATACACACAAAAATTATGATTTTAAGTATAATAGTAAAAAAGCCTTAGCATTTTTAGTGTTCATTCAATTTCAAAACCACGAACAGAGATATTTGCTTTTAAAGTTTACATATGATACAACTATGTTATAGGAACACATCATTAAAACATTCATAACTAAAAAAGTAATAGGAATTTTTTGAAGCAGTTTTTTGTGAGTTATTAAGATAAGTTTGAATATTATTTTTTAAATATAAAAAAAAAATGACTTTTTTTGCGAATTTTGGGTATCGGACCCCCTTAATTGAAGTTCATATTGATACTATTGAGTTATGATTTAATAGGATTTTGTATTAAAGTCATTTGGGGTAATATATATAAAAATATTATGTGTAAAGTAATAATCTTTTTAAAATCATATAAGTCGAAATAAGTAAAGGATACGTTGGTCTATGTGTTTAGTTATTGGTATATTTTTTCGAAAAGTAAGATTTTCCTTCGGCGTGGAATTTCAAAATCTTTATTTATCAGCCTATGTCGAAATACACGGCCTAAAAGCTATTGATTCGATTTCGGTGAATGAACAACAACTTTGCAATGCCACCGTAGTGTTTTTTTCTAAAACTTCTGCATTGATTTGATTCAAATTTTGTTTACTGATATTTTTTGAATATGGTATCGATAAAAATTTAAATAAATCGATTAAAAGAAAAATGTGCTTTTCTTGAATGTGCTTTTAAGACTGTTGGGCAATTATTAAGGATACTTTGTTTCTCGACAATAGTTATAAATACACTTAAAAATACAATGACATGCAGATTTTAATGAAAAGAGTTCTCGCTGTTTTAGATCAATAAATAAAAAAAAACTTGCGATGTCAATGCCCTTTCTTGAATGTTGATTTTGATTTTAATTTCGCTGTTCTTTATATACAAGTTGTTACAAAATTAGCATTTTTATTATCTTGTTTTACATTCAGGTTGATGTAAAATAAATGGCATTTTTTTTAATGTTTGCTATTAACAATTTACTTTCCTCAGATTTTTTTTTATTTCAATATTATTTTACACATATATTTACACACAATATAAATTACATTTAATCACATATTTCAAATGAAGTTTTTTCTTGTATTTAGCAATAGATAAAACTATATATTTTTTTAATTTTAATATTATTTTACACATATATTTACACACAATATAAATTACATTTAATGACATATTTCAAATGAAGTTTTTTCTTGGATTTAGCAATAGATAAAATCTATAAAAAACATAAATTAAAAATACTTTTCGTAATAACTGCTTTTACTACTACTTTACAACTTTTATCCGTTCTACTTAATTTGTCTCGAATTCAGAACTAGGGCACGTGACGATACTATTAAACTCAATTCAATTTGAATAACTTAGAGAAGATATATTTGAACTTTTCACAAACTCCCTTACATTGAATTCATAGTCGCATATAAAAAAAAATTCCCATCGTTCTAGGTTAGACTTACACATTAATACCTACCCTGAGTCATGTAAGACCGTAGGGCCATCACATTCCTTTTTCTGATAACTCAATGACATTTCATTTCGGAAGGTTGAACACATTTCTAAGTCGCTGGACGACGATTAGCCCGAGGACTCTGGAGCGATACTCGAAAACTGAAATCTAATAAGGCGCCTTTTCCAGAAAGATCTTGCATCAAAAGTTTCCGAAAAGGGGACGACTATTGTTACCATTTCTCTTGAATCATATTTCGTGCATTGAGTTACACTGGTGGATTGAATTTAAAAGTATGAAAATGGAGTTAGGAGTTGTGCATAATGCACTGAGTCCTTTATAGAAAACTTGCACTTTAATATGCAATGGGGTTTCTCAATATAGTATCTTCTTATTATAATCTACTTTCGTTGGGTTACACTATTTTTATCATTGTCAATATGACTTTTTTGAAGTTGATACAAGTAGATAGTTTGAAAAATTCTACTTTATGTAATTTTTATCTCTTTGACATGGCGAAAAGTTTTATATGACATTTTTACTTTGTGAATTATTGGCATTGAAGGATTGTTACTTTTCGTTTAAAGGCGATTGCTTATATATTATTAATACCATTGTAATATTGATAATACAGTTTATTTTATTTTGCTTTTCTTTCGGCATATTAAATGCCATACTAAGTTTTTAAATTTTCGCATAACAATAAATCTGACACTACTTCTAATAATATGTCAAATTTAAGAATATATAACTTTTTTAAATTTTCATTTTTATAGTAAATTTTATTTGTATATCCTAATTCAAGGTTTGTAATTTTATTCAATAAATGCTTTATCACTCTTGACTTCTCAGTTTATAAGAAAACGTTAAGTTTTTATTTAAGAACATCATCAAGCACCCAAATCATTTTAAATATGTACCAATATTATTGATCGTATATACCAGTACTGATCGGAATTGCTATTCTAAAAGTATAAAAATTCTCTACTCTCATATGATTAGTTATATAACGTTCATATTTTTGGTACATAAATCGCATGCATGTCTTTAATTTAAAATGGTCTCAATTACTATTCGATATACAAAGTGGTCCAAAAGTAACAAAAAAAGTAAATATTCAGTTATTCGAAACTCATAGACACTAGCAAGCTGAATTTTTCACATATGTGCACAGATACACATGCGATTTTTTTTACAAACAAAAAAATTACAGTTACATTTTTTACTAATAATTGACGCTTTAATTGTGTTTATCTTTGTGAATAATCTGTAACTTCAAGTAGTTTTACATTTACAACTTTAAATTATAAGGATAACAGGCTTCATCTTGACAGAACGTTCAAGTTCGGTAGTTAATTCTACATACTGGCACTATAGCGATAGAAAACAGATGCGAGACAACAAAAGCGCTACCTGTCGGTAACAAATATAACTATTTTAGCACTATTTTTTTAATAAAAAAATACATGTTTTTTTGAGCCTTTCTATGAAAACTGTATCATACTACTTTTAATGAACATACCTTAAACTCTGATCATACCTTACTATAAACATACCTTAAATAGTTTATAGTTATAACCTCATCAAATACGAAATATCTTGATTTAAACGTCTGAACCTTAATTTTCAAAGCAATAACATCAAAACCTTAAATCTAATAATTTCTTTGATTTCACTTACAAACGTACTTGCATATATTTTCAACAAAAACATCTGTTCAGGAACTGAACTATTTTTATTTATCTCCGTTTTCAAATTTTAAATCCTGAAAGCTTCTACCTAAGCCCCATTTAGGATTACTTAACAGAAAACTTTCAAATGCCGAAATGTCTATAGATCCATCTGATATAATCAAACCCATTTCGAAATTCTAGAAATATATGTATAACAAATGCAAATATTTATCCCTTTATTCAAATTTATCATACCCTATGTCTAGGAATCAACAAAAACAGACCTTTCAGTCTGAGGTCTGTCTGGTTACTTGGAATTTTATTCTAGTCCATTTGCCAAGTGTTAATAGATTCATTTCAATTGTATAAAAGCAAATTCGTGTTCGATTTACTGTAAAAGTTCGACTGCCATTGGATAGCCATTTTATGTTAATATTTTTCTATTTCGGCATTCATGGAAGCTGTTAAGGTGAGATTTATGTTCCCAAATTATATAAAATATCCTATTGGTTTGTAAAAGAAGGCAATAAAAATAGTTAAAGGTTCTTTTTTTAAGGAAATTTTTAAAAGCAGATTGTGGTTGTTTGAATATAAAAAATTAAACTTATTAGATTTTTTTTATGCTACGGAGTAAAAATAACTCGCAGCTCCCACTGTACCGTAAGATTTGCTTCATGAGTCCTTGGTACCCGCGCCTGCTTGGGCTGCTCCTTCTTGCGTCTTCAGTTCATCTCTCCTCACATGTCATAAGTTTAAACTTATTGGTATCATTTTGTTCGTCTTGAAGTTTTCTTCAAACCTGTTTTAAATTTCTTATACGCATTTGAACTTTTCAGTGACATTTTGACTTCATATTTATTCTTCGACAAATTGTCCCTTTTCACTATACACAATTTTCATAAAAAATTATTAAAATGTCAACTAATAAAATGGAGTTTCGTCGTTCCAATTTACGCACGCACTTGCCACGAGGTATTTGAACTGAAGATACAGCGGTTAAACAAGCCAGTGTACGACTGTCATGGGATTCATCACCCCCTCACACGAAGAATAAAGATCAGAGAAGAGGGGGGGGGGGGGGGGAGGGGGTATTACTAGCCAACTCTCTGCAAAAAAGTTAGTCACTTATACCCATAAGCTGATTGCCCCTGGAGTTATGGGGCTTTTAAAGTCACGCAAGTTTCTGCCAATGACCGATTTCAAAGATGTATTCACGGAAATTATGTTTTTAGAAAGGTAATCCTTGTTCTCGTAAAAGTTTAAAAAGTGTTTATTAATGGGAGAGGATTGGTGGTCAGTCCAAAATCATAGTTCCGGAATAAGAACTGTGATTTAAAGTTTGAAAATCGTCCCTGGTCTATTACGTTAAGTGGAATGACACTCAACTTATTATAGGGAAACCTATTAAACTAGGACCCACACCAATTGTCCAGAATAGATCTAGCTACCTAGCAGCTGAAAAAGAGGTTTATTTATTTTCAAATATTTAAGACTTATGCCATTTGAAGCTAGTCCGTTTATGTGGATTTACAGTGTATGTGGATCGTTTCAGTATAATATACCTTGCAGAGTTTTTGATATTCTGTTAGGGCCGTAAGACCGTGCTATAAATGAAACAAAGTCGACACTCATAACATAATAGTTTTGGTATTTTGACTGCAATGTATTTTTTCTCTCATAATTTCATCTAATATCAAGATAAAAAGAAAAATAGTGTAATTTAAATAATATATATGACAATTTCCAAAGCTTTGTGTTCACTTTCATAGTAATTCATATGATTATAACATAGGAAGAAATGAAACAAAGTCGACACTCATAACATATTAGTTTTGGTATTTTGACTGCAATGTATTTTTTCTCTCGTAATTTCATTTAATATCAAGATAAAAAGAAAAAATAGTGTAATTTAAATAATATTTATGACAATTTCAAAAGCTTTGTGTTCACTTTCATAGTAATTCATATTGTTTTAACATAGGAAGGTCGATTTGATTTTACTACATATCAAACAGTCGAGTTATATCGTTTTTCACAGTCCGAATGTTATTAAAGGTAGTCTAGTTCATGCGTTATCTTTAAGATTATCTTATTGTTTATTGTTAGTGTTACCCTATTATTGTTATCCTAAGTATTTTAATTGTTTTTCGTTATCCAATTGTTGTTATTCTATGCAATTTTATTGTTTTACTTTATCCTATTGTATACAACATTTTAAAGTACTTGACATTTTCCTTAACAAGTTAGACATACGCCTTAACATATACATTTTGTATACAACAAAATACGCCAATAATTTGTTAATATCAAGTTTTTGTTTAATATGTTAAGTTTTTCAAAACTATATGTTAAATCTACAGCCTGTTATGCTCTTAAATTAAAAAAAATCATAATTAATTTTATTTATCATTAACATCGTAAAGTTCTCATGCAAATAATTAATTAAGGAAGTTAAATAAAAGTTCGTATTAAAAAAATATATAGAATATTTCTGCTGTATTATTTATTAGATTTCTTATGATTAATAACTTAAAAGGTTTCTTAAATATTCATATAGGAAATATTTATTTTCTATAACATTCATAAACCGAAAGACGCATTTATAACAATTTGCCGCACTCTAAAAAAAAAAAGATAAGAGCATTTAAAATAAACAAAAAAATCCCCCAAAATCGCCATAATCATATAAAATTGGCAAATTTTCATGAACAGCTTCCAATGCCATTCCGTAAATCGCCAGGAAGAAGACATTCTGAAGAAGCAATCGTAAGAAGAAGGAGCTCATCAGGAAAAGAAGAAGAAATTGCATTTTGGGAAGAAGACAATATCCTTCAAAACGCACGCCATCAGAGAGAGTGGTAGGTCTCCAATACATTTGGAGAGAGCAGTTCGTCAGGCTTGGCGCCTTATCACCGCCCGCGTAACTGTTGCGGTACGCGAGCAGCGATGCGGCGCCAAATCTGGCAACCGTACAAACATCAGTTGAAAACTCTCACACCAATCAAAGATGGAACAGCTGACATCAAGATCTCCAGAAGAAACCAGCCAATTTGGAAGTTTATCAATATATTTTACAGCACAGGGATTACTGACTCTACTAAAATGGCTGTAATGTTATTAATATTTTTTTAAATAAAATATCATATTATATATTATACAAGGTTATTACAAATTGTTGGGCGATGATTATGTTTTGGCTGTTTAACTCTTCGAGCATGAATGAACTGTAGTAGAGCAAATATGACGTCATAATCGTGAAACTAACATCTCAGACCGAATGGCCTCAAACACGTGACTTCTTTTCAAAATTATGAATTAAAAAATACTCGCGATTGGCTGATGAATTGGGAAATGTGTAACGGTGAAAATTTATGAATGGAATGACGTAATTAACCACGTGTCTGAGGCCATACATGATACATGTTGGCCTCACTTTGATATTAGCGCGATTATAACATTATGTTTTCTCTACTATGAAGAATCCACGCTCGAAGGTTTAACTATAGATGAATTCTTTAGTTTCAAAACCATATTTTATAGATATTTGAAAAAAATATATCAATTTACCCTCTACGCGGCTAAGGAAATATCAAAATTTTAAAGCGGTTTTCACTACACTGCTATGAGCCCTCAACCAGATATATTCATTTTCATAAATTTTAGATAATACGCTAAAAACGACTGATTAGTCAATACTTTTGGATCTAAACGCATGACTTTGAATGAATTTTTAGACTGGATTCAGACACTTTTGGTCATTAACGTTTTGCAAGGAGATGTAGTGCATGAAAAATTGTGAAAATATAAATAAACGATTTTGAGAACATGTGGATTTATCTGGGTTTGAAACTACAGGGCTCGTATAATAACCTATTCTTTTTTATTCTTACTATAACTTCTTTGTTTGTAGATGCAAAAGCTAAGCAACTTGTTTAAAACATAAGCGAAGTAGTTGGGGAGAAATAACGTTTTATTAGGTCAATACACCTAAATGTGATACAGTCAAATAAAGATCATCGCTTAACATTTTGTGACCACCCTGATTTCAAATATGGCAGACAATTTGGTTTGAATTTCAATATAAACACTTCCTTTTGAAACGGACAAAAAAATGCTACGAAAAATTATGTTATAAGTTTTGTTTAATAAATTATCTATTTTGTCATTGAAAATACAAATCTAAAGTAAAATTAAAACTGTATTTATATATATAACAATGTTAAAAACTACAATTGCTTAATTTTAGAATTTTGTATTGTACAAATGAATATTTAACTTAACTTTCAGTTTTACAAGAAGGCATTCGAATATTACCAACAATACTGCAATCATGCTTATACAACGAATAGTTAATTTTCTTTGCTAAATAGTGCAATATGTTATTTTATTACAGTCAATTTATTGGGAGGAAAATAATACTTTTTTGTATATAAAGTATCTTCAATCTTTTGTATTAACCCTTTGCACTCCGATGTCGCCTCTCAGTCGCCAACATAAAGACCAGTTATTTTGTTTCCTTGTTCTTTAAAATAAGCGAGAACAGCATGCATGATCTTGTGTTTAGAACATCAATGTTTTTTTCAGCTTGCTCTCTTGCAAATACAAAACAGATTTTTTTCCCTTTATGAGTATAAAAAACTCCTTGGGAAAGAACGTAAAGAGAGGAATAACTGTTCCATAGAAAGAACACAAATCGCAAAGTGTTCTTGGAGTGCAAAAGGTTAAATCTATTTCATAACTATAAGATATATAGTATTTTAAGAAGATAAATAATTATTGTATGTTTAATTATATATGATAATATGATATAGGTTTCTAAAATATTAACAAATCTTTTTTTTTAAATATGTAGCACTGATTACACGATATAGTTAAAATGATATAGTTATGATATAGTTATAAATACATTTTGTTAGAACTGTAATTGAAAAGTCCAGATGCAATGTAGTAATACGCACGGAACGATTTTTTGAATAAATTATGAAAAACTATAAAAATTTGGCTATTGTTAATACAATACTAACAACTTTTTTGTGAAAATGAAGAAACATACTACAATTTTTCACCTAAATGTGTATTCTCAGATTACTGAATAAGTTATAATCTAAATTTTAATTTTCCCAAGTCTTTTAACTGGTTTTACAACTGTATGTGTCACCATCTTGTTTTTGTTCTCGAAACGAAAGCAGCTATATCCACATTCCAGCCAACCAGAAATCAAACTATCTCTGGTACTCATGTTCAAATTTACTGGATATAGCTACTTTTGCTTCTGTGGACTTCTTTTTTGAGATTTTATTAGTAAAAATTTTTGTTTTGTTTCTTTATTATGTTTTAAAATTGAAGCCAAAGTTACAAAGCACCTATTAATACCAAAATAACATTTTTCGAATTATAGGATCTAACTAATTTTGAATTTGCAAAATATTTTCAAAGGATTTCAGTATTAATTTTTTTTATAAAATTACTTTCTGAAGTTTTATTAAAACTGCAATTAAAGGAATGTATTATGAATTTGTGTGGTGACAAAGTATTAACTATTGTTAACTAATCTATACTTTAAATAACAATTTTCTAAAATAGTTGTGTGCTATTGCAATTATTTTTTTTATATTAGTATTATAAATTGAGCTTTGTGTACGTAAAGTTTGTTTATGTATTTTCTTTCAAAATTTTATTTCCTTTAAAAATACCTTTATCTTTGGTAATTAGGTAACCTTTGGTAATAAATTTTTTGAATTATTTATTTTGGGAACACATAAACTGTAAAGTGTGGGATAATGTCTTAATTATTTTGGGGGATACTTTCTTTATTCACTTATTAGGTACATTATTTTGATAATCCCTTACATTGGCGGATCCAGGGAGGGGCTCGTGCTTATTCCAGATCTCTCAACTTATATTTTCCCCTATGTAATCATGAAGACATATGTAGATAAAAAATTTGCCCAGTTTTTATCCTGCTCAACAAAATCAATGTCAAGAAATAACAACCTTTGCTTGAAATAACAACCTTACCCAATAACTTGTAAATTAATTGTCATTCATACTCCTCTCAAATAATCACAATACTACGACATCATTACATAAATGCCATAACAGCACGGTTGCTTAGCGATGGCCATCAAGTTTTGAAGAAGATAGGCCTGCGTGCGTCATTTTAGTATTTACAATAGGATAAATGGCCACCTTGTCCTTATCTGGAGGTCCCTTTTGTTTGAATAATGACTTTCTAAATTTACAGTTCCGCATTTCATTGGTTAACCAGACACAAAGGCGGATTCTTCGTAAGGTTCAAATCTGTTTCGGAAGGGGTACAAGCGGGAAAAATTTAATAAAAATATTAATCATTAAAAATGACAGCTAAAAATGTTACGAATTTTACGAAATGAATGCTAATTCGGTAATTATGATAATTACCCATTTTGTTGAGTTAATTAAATAATTAATTATCTAATATTTAGGATTTTTTTTAATTGTTTACATTTAATTCGGGAGCTGTCCTGATCACGTCGACATGTACCCCTCCCACATATAGCAGTTGTAACGGCCGCTCAATTGTATAGACTTCATTTAATGTTGAATATTTATTATCAGAAGGTTGTAAATATTAAGACTTTAATTTAGCCAACCGACCGCCTAAAGCAGTGGTTCTCAATTTTTTTTTCTTTCACGTACAGCCGCGGAAAAAAAAACGAACCACCGATGATTATTTCGTTAGTTTTTATAGTAGAGCTAAACTTAATATACCATTTTGTAAGAAATAAAGTCTACTATACATTGATATACAAAAAATTTGCATAGGGGACTATGTTCATACTCGAATCCGCACCAACTTTAAAATTTTCAATAGCAACACCTACTTTTGATAGCGCAGAAATGTTCCCCGCCCTCAAAATAATCTAAATACAAATTTTCGTTAATTTCCTACATTTATATGCAGAGATATTAGACAATATGTATCGATATTATTTGAGGGGCTACTTCCACAGTGAACAAAGTATTAGTGAGACTTCGAAATAAAGTACGCTGGTAGAAAATGTTTTGGCGTTAGCCGTGGTTCTTATTTTTCCGTGGTCATTCATTCTCCCACTCCTGTATACCCTTCGCCTCTATATAAGAATTTATAATTTTATACCAACGCGATCACAGCACTTTTAATTCTCAAAATTCGTAGATTTCTGTTAAGTTCTGCAGATTTTAAATTTGTGTATGACCCCTTAAATGATCATTTGATGCACATTATAATATGGCCAAAAAACTACAAAAAGGAAAATCATGAAATTTTAGATATTCATATAAAACGTTTTTCTGAATTCATCACTATCAAAATATAGCATGGTTGCTATTCATAAATTTTATGAATATTAATATCCTAATTTAAATAAAATTAAAAAATATACATATAAGTAATGAAAGTTAGTGTATTTTATTTGGGTCGTTTAGATGTAACACGCAAGAAAACTTCAGCTTAATAAAATTATTATTTCGAAAGATATGATTAAAAGTTTAAGAAATTCATTTAACATTACGAGTTCTAAACTTTCGATATTCATAATTAAAAACTACTTAACCAAATTACTTGCAAATTGATATTCAACGATAAATTTTGTCGTAGATTTTAAATATTGAATCAAAATTGGGTGTTGCTATTGGAAATTTTAAAGTTGGTGCGGATTTTAATATGAGGATAGTGCCCTATGCAAATTTTTTTATATCAATGTGTAGTAGACTTTATTCCCTACAAAATGATATATTAAGTTTAGCTCTACTATAAAAACTAACGAAATAATCATCGGTGGTTCGTTTTATTTTTCCGCGGCTGTACCTATTGATGAAACTTTTTACTTATGAGTACCTCTACAGAAAAAAGTTTGTTAGGCAGTAATGTTTTTAAATTAGCTGGCAAATTAACCAAAAGCATCAAATTGATGACAATTAAAACTTTATTTTAGTTTTACTTATTACATTTATTTATTTTAGGTGTTTCCTGCCTTTACTAATATTATTTTTGCGTACCCCAAACTGGACCGCCACGTATCCTCAAGGGTACGCGTACCACAGGTTGAGAACAGTCGATCTAAAGTAACTGAATTCCTTTCAGCCAATCAAAAACAAAATATCGAACACTATCCAGTTTTCTAAAACTTCTGAACCTTTAGAAAAATAAAAAACTCGTTAGCTAAAATCCCACAGTGTCCATATTCCCAAGTAAGTATTTAAAAAAAAAATTCGTGAATCAATAACAACACACAAGATAAATTTTGAAATTGGCGCCGAATAATACACAAAAGATGCTACTCTTCAGTTATCATTTTGTAACACTAGGCGCACCCAACTCAATGGGGGGAGTACACCATAAAAAAAAGATCCCATTCCACACTTACTGACACATGAGACACAATGGATTATCTGTCCCATGGAACGATGACCGATGGTCAATTGATTTCGGGAGAGGGGTCATCCATCTGCTTTGACCATGGAAGCCTTCTCCCCTTTGTATCTCCCCAGCGCTCTTCACAGCTATCAGACACTTCTGAGGATTGATATGCCTTTAAAGAGTACCCATCCATTGACGTAAAGGGACATGGTGACATATGACGAGCAAGTTGGAAGAGTGATCTGGTTGTTTGGGTTCGGATATGGGTACAATGCGCTGCTGAAAATATCCGTTTGGTTACACAACATTTTACCATGGGATGTTTGAATAGAAAAAAAATCAATCGGATATGTAGTAGTGTCGAAGAATGACTAGGAGGATTTTACTTAAAACCTCATTTCAGAAGATTATAGAAATATCAATGGATGGCCAATAAAACGTCGCTAACAGAAGGAATATAAACATGCTGTTCCGTTTGACGCAGAGCGTTTCCATTCACGCCCTGTATGTGGTTCATTTTATTTAAAGATTTTGCATGTATCAATAGTCTAATTTTTCATCGAACAAAACCAAATTTATGGTAATCATGCTATTTCTTGGCGGAGTTATCGTGTCGGAATAGATCACCCTAAAAATCTAAATGTTTCTATCCTAGTACTCCATGTGGCTGATTTAAAAGGAGTTTCACGCCAAAATGATAGAACATAAATTTGAATGGCGGTAGAAACATTTCTTGGCACAAAGATTGTGAACTGTTTCATCATCTAAATCCATCAGTGTTACACTGTAGAGCTAATGGAATTAGAAAATGGCTTTTAATTTTTATTGCTATAATCACGTCTATCACAATTAAAACTTGATATTCTAAACTATATTATCAGTGTTCACTCTAGAAATAAAAAGGGGCAGGGCGCTGTTGGCAGTAAAAGGGCACCCCATTTCTGAAAAGGCACTTCTTGTTTTAAATAGGCACTTTCAGAAAAATGTTTTGAGTGGGCGTAGCCACATATTGACACATCGGACCCGTGACCAAACAAAAAAAAGTTCAGGTTTGTTGGTTGACAATACGCCAAAGCTGCATATTGGCTGCTATAGCTGTTAGTTAACTGTTCGGGGCCTATCTCGAAGGAAAGACTCGTACAAAATTGATGTCCCTTTATGAAAATATTATTTGAAATCTAAAATTTGACATTTTAAAATTATCGTTTTCCCTAAAAACCAATTCTGTAAGTAGGAAACAGATCCCTTACAAAACTGATAAAAAGGATACTTAAACCCAAAATTTCGTAATAAAATGCCTAGTCTTGCAAACCATACCCTACCTATACCCTTCCCAAACCATATTCTCTTTAAAAAAACAAAAAAAAACTTAAAATTTCATATGCAGGCACAGGCAACCAATAGAATTTGTGGAATGCCCCGTGCTCGAAACCGCGGAATCATCGCGATTTCACAACACACGTAGTTATAAAGGAGTTTGTTTTTCTACTGTCATAATTCACTTAATTCCAATTTACACACAAAATTGTTTTAATCGATGCCTTTATTAAAGACAACTGGGGAAGCAATGATGATTCTGCTTGACTGAAAAGGGCAAGAAGGGCGGAATTTTTTCAAAAGTGGGCGGCATTTTTGAAAAAAGGGGCATGAGGGCGCTATCGTGATGAAAAAAGGGTGGGCAGGGCGGACCGCCCTTCAAAAAACATCTAGAGTGAACACTGATATTATCTTATTTTCTAAAATGAATAAACTAACTGTTTTAATATTTAAACATGCAAATTGTTATGCATTGAACAAGAATATGAAAAACAAAATATATATATATATATTTAATATTCGAGACATGCCCAACTCAGCTTAAATAAAACAAAACCAATTACTTTGATCATTTAAACCGGAATGCGTGCGGGTTACATTGAATGTCAACGTTTCATTTATTTTCACGGCATTTCGTCGAACGTTCGCCAAACAATCGGAATAAAACACCTAATCGTTGTTCCTCTGGATGGTATTCCTTTGTTGCCGTCCCTATTCCATTTTGCACTCTATCAATTCCTTTCCGTTCGGAAAATTGAAGACATTCGAATCTCCAACCACAGACATTCGACTCCGTGAGAAGAACAGGGAATCAAACGACGACGCTCATAAATTCGGGGAGCGGTGCGAAAATTCGAACTTCTTTTTCTGTTCATTCCTCATCTTTCCCCTCTCTTCCCGCCACATTTCTCTTGTTCTATGTCGATACGTTTTCCGAATCCCTTTTCTTCCATGCGATAAAATATGAGATGCGGCGAAGAGGGATTTATATGGAGCGTTTCCGTGGGTTTCATTTGCAAGTGAGAAGACGGCCAAATATTGCAGGTGAAGCTTGCGAATGAGATTCTTCGAGGGAAAGAATTCTCGCCCTGCTCGATCGAATGGGAACAATGGCGTGGGGTTTGAAGAATGTTACGTCAGGCTACTAGATGTCGGATTATGTAGTTTAAATCAGTAGTATTCAACAGGTTATGTTTTTCGCACATTTTAAAAATATATGGTACATAAATATTGAATTTCAATTGCAGGTAGATTAAGAACATCAAAGATGAAACATATAACAATAGACATATATATTTTATTATTGTTTTAGGTCGCGGACCGTTTACAATAGTTGATAAAAAATTCTGACGCAGAATTACAAAATTAGATATGGAAATATTGATAATGGTGCACGTTAAATCCGCCATGGTTCAATGTCCTTCCTGACGCCTATTCAGGTTGCATCTGATGCCAGTCCTCGCCATCTGACAATGGTTCCTAATTACGAGGCAACGTTCCTAGGTCTTCCTTTTGAGATAGAACTTTAAACGTCACTAATAGCCTACTGTGCAGTCTAGAGTGACGTTAATTCAACTAAATAACCAACAACACCATAGCAAAAGAAAAAACTTCATAGTTTAAGATTAGAACACAATATGAATAAATATTTTGAACAAAAAAAAACTTCAACAAGTTAAAAACATAAATACGGATTTAAATGTACAAACATAATTTAAAACAAAATTAGGTCTGGCTTCAGTGTCTATTGCACTGGTTATAGTTAAACAGTCGCAGAATTTTAAAACTAAAAGAAATTATATATCGCAGTATTTATTCATAAAATGTATGAGTTTTCGTTAAGTTAAAATATTAAAATGTTAAAACAACAAAGAGACAGACCAACTACAAAGAAAAATGCACTAAAATGTTTTTTTTTTAATTTTATTTTGTGCATGCGTAAAAAATGGAGATTTAAATAATAATTGTTTATTGTGTATTACCATTTATTGGTTGATAGAATGAAATAATGTGGCACAAGCGCTTCACAAAGATCTACTGGTGACGGTTCGGGATTTATCCCAAATACTTAACACATTAAAATTGGCTCTAAATGTGTGTATGTTTTTGTAATATAGCATTAACTATAACTAGTAATTCTGAAAATAATAGACCTCGCGACCAAAAATCTTAAAAAAATCTTTAAAAAAAAACATATATACGTTGATTTTAATGACTTCAAGAACTGCATAACAAACATATTCCGAAAGGTAGACTTAAAACAGAGGACAGAACCTCTCTGTAGCTCAGTCAAGAAACGGTAATTGCCTTAAAATCATTATTTAAAATTTACTTTTTCTTAAAAACTCGAAAAAACATCTGAGCGATTTTTCTTGAAGAATGTTCAGCAATGTTTTAGTTTCTTTTTCCACTTTTGTTTTTCAATTATAAATGTTGCCGTGCCAGAGGTAGCAGGGAGCAAAGCCTCCCGCTACTTCTCACAAGGCCTCTTGGTTTCAATAATAGTTCTCCATACTAAAAAAGTGTATTTTGGATTAAATTACGTAATTCAGTTGAAAGCAGTGACCCCCAACTTGCTCACGTTGAGTCATCAGATTGAATAACCGATATTTTCTTTCCAAAATATAGAGTACAATTTTAAGAAGTGCCATAAAAACGAAATGTATTGTAGTTATTCGAAAACGAGAAACTTCCTTAAATTATTCAAATACTTAATAAATTCGAAGAAGTAAAAATATTTCAAATTTGAATTGATATTTACGGCTAATTCAATGCCGACTAGTCGAAATTTTATGCTATTTTTTTTAAAAGGAGTCATTTGTTTTTGCAAGCAATAATATATATTTTTAATTGGAGTAAATTATTAAAATATCTTATTAAAATTTTTTTTAAATAATTGTTTTACAAGATATTTTGTTGTATTTAACAATATTTTTGGTATTTTAAGAAAACAGTTTGTATAAAAAAAAAGTATGAACCATGTCTGCCAAAATATTCAAAAAAAAATATTAAAAAAACCGGATTATTTGACATATTTCAATTACACTACATTACACATCTCGTTTTGATCTTTACAATGGTTAATTAGAATTTTATTTTTTGAAATTTTTAGGAAGTTAGTAGATTTATTAAAATTGATACGAAAAAATCGACAAACTTCCTAAAAATTGATAGGGTAAAGTGGGGTAAAATAGATCGGAAAAATGAAATTTTTTCAGTCAAAGCTCTTTTTCACTTTTAAAAGGTTATTAATATGAAACTTTATTGGTGTATTTTTGTAATGGGTTTCTTGACATCATCTTTGAAAACGTTTCAAATATTTTTAAAATTTTAATTTGTAGGTTTTCTTTAATATCTTTTTTCAACCACATGTCGTCAGTAAGAAATCATGGAATTTATTTTGTAAAAAAGACATTATTTAAAATTTTTTTAGTCAAATTAGTAATTTTAATAAATAGCAGCTATCAACTCTTAAAAACTCGGTATATTAACTCAATATATAATACTCAGTAACAGTCTTTCTTTAAAAAAAGTTTTAATCCACCATTTTGAAAAATCGACATTTATTATTTATTAGGTACTTATCCACTTACCTACTTATCTATAATCGATATTCCATGGATTTTTGGGATTTAATTTTTTAAGATGTGCAATACTATTTAAATGTTAGCATTATGACGCATAATTTTCAGTGAATTAAAATTATGTCGGCGAAATTATTTACAGCTAGTTTTCGTTATTATGTAATCATATATGTATCATGTTATTATGTATGTACATCAGCTTTGCTTTCTTTTCTAAATAAATCACCGGATAAGGGGTAATCCACAATTCCCATAACTGTCGAGTCCTAGATGTGATTATTTTACGTTGAGACCATTTGCCTTAAAGCGAAAATAAATTGGAGTTTAAAGTTCAAACATAAATAACAAGCCTTTTACATGAAAAAAAAGATAACACGATTCTCTAAATGGATTCCGATTTAACCCAATACACGATCGACAGCGATTTGTTCAGTTTTTGTTACTTTTAAACATCGAAACACATTGCCCCAGCTATCTCCAGATCGTTTCTCCAGATTTCCACTCTGCGATTTCAGTTTATACGCGGCGTGTTCTATACGGCGAAAAACTCTAATAATGGCGGTCGATTTTCGTTTAGTTTCCCTCGAAATAACATTCCGACTCGGGAGGGAAAAAAAATCCCTTTTTATTTTAAGGCACAAATCCCCTTTTCCACTATGAGTTCTCTGTTTGGCTGTAAAGATTGTCGTAAGTCGCCAAATCTACTTTTCTTTTGCTGGCTTCGAAACAAAGGGTTCGTCGATATGGAGCTTTAATGTTGGGAGTGGAATTCAAAATTGTCCGGGCATTTGAACTTTTAACTTCAAACAGAAAGAATGAGAGGGGAGATAATAGATAAAAAAGGGTATAAAAGAGTTTGCATGAATGTTTAGGCTCGTGATTTGTTGGCGGCTTAACTATTCCTTTGTTGTGGAATTATACTTCGGAAATCGAAATGGTAGCCGTTTGTAAAGTTTTAACAATACAATTAAAGTTTTTCGTTTGAATGGGCTAGTTAAAAAAGTAAATCCGGATTTAAAATGGTAATTTTTTTATTCATACATGCTATTGAGTAGTTTTATTTGGGCTGAATAATTTCATGCAAATTGGGTTAACAATGATAAAAAATATAGAAAAAAAACCAGACAAATCTCTCAATTGTTCTCTATACATAATCCCTTTTTCTCTTTCAAGATTAAATATTTTATTTGTTGAGATAAAATAAATATAATCAAATTAAAAACATGTGTCACAATTTTTTTTTACTTCGAACTTTTTATAACTTTTATAATTATTTATTTAAGTCAAAAACAGAAAATAAATATTTAATTCATTTACTGGTAATGTTCAAATATTCACTGTTTACGACAAAATATTTTAATTTAGTGGGAAATTAAATTTAAAACATTAAAAAATACATTAAGGAATATTTTATTGTTAATTTATTTTTAATGTGTAATCGAATTCACAATTAGTTTGTTTACATAAAATGTTTCATTTTAGTTTTTTTTTAATTTAGATCTCATGATCGGAGTTAGAATAATTAATTCATTAGGTTTCAAAACTCTTTGACGTAATATACGATTAATTATTTAGGCTAACCATGTGTATCTTCAAATATAATATAGCATAATTAATTTAGTGGGAAAGTAAATATAATACATTAAAAAAATACAGGAAAGAATAATCAATTGTTAAGTTATTTTTAATGTGTAATCGAATTCATAAAGACTTCGTTCATATAAAATGTTTCATTTGAGTTCTTTCTTCATTTAGCTCTCATGTTCAGGGTTAGTCTAATTGTTTCATTAGGTTTCAAAACACTTGGACTTAATATACGATGAAATATTTAGGCTAACCCTGTATATCTGCTAATATAATATATTGCTTTTAAAAATAAACAAATGTACGTGAATTTTTTTTTTGCTTCCATCTTAAACAAAATGGCATATAATTAAAAGAAGTATTTTTCTTAAGCAATCATTCCATCCATACAACTTTTCTTAACTATCCTTCCGCTTTCTTATCATCATTAATTTAAGTCATCGTTATTTTTATTTTAAATCAAAAGAGCATTTCCAACTGTCGCATTTCAACTAATGACCCCAACCACTAATCCATCACTTCTTCTTATGCCAAAAAAAATCATTAAGAATTCCTCGTCCGTCTCCCGCAAACTAAGGCCGCCAACCTTCGCCAACGACGCAATAATTCACTTTATAAAATATCGCTCAGTTTTACGTCTCTTCTATTACTTACGTTCTTTCGAACCATCTATTCGCGTGACCTTGTAACCTACATTCGAGCAATAAATCCGGCCTTAATGTTTGTCAAGACGCCCCCGTCTCCCCCCGGATGTTGTTGCCGGACAAAGTTTTGCATGTGCATAGTTAATCTTCAATCCGGGCTTTGTGTGGAATAATCTATGCTCCGCGGAAGTTATTTGTAAAAAAAACTTTCTTTTGGCTAATTACTTTCGTATCCGCGGAAGTAAGCAATTTTGTGGGACATCGAAATTTAGTTTGAAGAATGAAGACTATAAATTTAGGATCGGATGATTTAAAATTTAATTTATCGAACGTTGTGTTTTATTAATTGTGTACAAGGTGATAACGTAAGACAGAAATAAGTTTGAATTTTTTTGTGTCTCACATATTTTTTGGAATTGGTTTATAAATTGTTCATTTACTGTGTAGATCAGGGGTTTTCAATTAGCATTAAGCCACAGATCCCTAGCTAAAATTAAAATAGAACCCTTTTTTTATATATGAACCATGGAAGTCTGTCCGCTGTCTGGCCATGTATAAGTTTTAATTTTGTTTGAACATGAAAATGAAACGAAGAAAAAAATCATGAAATTAATTTTATAATTATTTTTAATTTTACACATATCTTACATATGGTCTTACATTTACCCAACTAATACATTTAAAAGATAACACCACAATCAGAAGTTTGATTACTTTTAGTCTCTTACTTGTATATTTAACACTAATTTAAACTCAGAAAAACATCGTAATAGTCACGGCGTTGCGAATACCACTTTTTTAGAAAAGTCGCCAAGGGTAACCATTCAACGGATTTTGCGATTTTTTTCTTTGTGACATTGCTGGCCCTTCACATCAACCCGCGGACCACCGGGGGTCCACTGACCACCAATTAGGGACCACTGGTGTTGGTAACTCACAGAGAAGAGTTTAAGAAATTGTGATGAATATGGAGCTTCAGATTAATAATATGCATTGCTTTAAATCTATACATTTTAGTTTAATTATTTAAAAGGAAAAACTACTAGTGAAATAAAATAGCAAAACATACAAAAATCAACACACTAAAAAATTAATTTTCATATTTCAAATACGGGTTACCATGAATTACAGATTAATAAACATTTCTTTGCTTTAAAAATATACATGACTTTCAAAATAATAATTTTTGCGCACTTTAATAAATAACTTATTTTATGAGAATTACTTTTACATATAATAAAATTTTATTATTATGATTCTAAACTTATATGTACACCAGAAATTTTATTTATATCATAAGTATGTTTGGATAGATAAAAAATATAATAAAGTTAAAAAATCTTTTGAAAAAAAAAACCGTTTTTATTTTTTTAATTTTTAAATTTTAATTGGCAATTCAATATAACCCATTCAATTAATTATAGTTCTTTTTATAACTTCTCGATTTTTATTCAGTTAAATTTTTTGCACTACTGTGTTTTTATTACTGGCGACACTTTTATTTCCAACCTAAAATAGATGAAATATTTGAAGTGACAAGTTTTATCCAAGGCTTTTTATATAAAGCAATTGTTGGCAGCTTTGTGCGGATTAAAGCGAATAATACAGTTTTTTAGCTTTGTAATATATTTTTCTCAGTGTTTGTCAAAAGGGCTTTATACTTCATACAAAAGGCTAAAAATAAAGTAATGATATTTGTACAAAATGGTAAGCTAAAATAATAAAACAACGAGAGGTAATAGCATTTAAGCAAAAACTTAACACTTCTGATAGGATTTAGTTTATGGTTTATTTCAAAAGTATTTCACCTTTATTTTTCTAGTGTCACATTCTATCCAGTGCCACCCTTTGGGTTGTGCGGCGCGTGTAAAAAAAATACGATAAAAGAATTAAAAAAAAATTTAATTCCAATTTTTTAAAACTCCATAAGATTTTTTTTAAATTTGCGTTTCCTTTTATATTTTGACGAGTCTTTCAAAACTTATATTTATTTCAACACTCTTAACTAAAAGGCCACCCGGCCCCAGTCAGGTTCGAATAGGGCCTCGTTGCAGGTGAGGGCGGCTATGATTCTATCAATTATTAAAATTAGTTGAACGGTAAAAATACAAGTTTTAGTGCTTTACGCTGAGAAAGTTGTTTCATATCAATCGCCACATGTAAATTTTAAACTTGTAAGACATTTTAGATAGTGGAAGGAAACATACGATAAACTTGTCAACAAATTGAGGAATGTTACTTAAATTATGAGGAAAATTTTAATGGTGTCAATGATATATGAATAATTTCCCCATGTAGTATTTAGTTAGTGAATAACTTTGTAATTTTCCATTGTAATTTTTGATTAATAGTTTATAGCAATTGATAATAATTTTCATTTTATATTCAAAAATTGGACAGTTCACTGCCCATTTTAATCTATCGTCCACTTAATGTAGCTGTGATTCTTACTCACTAGTTGGCGCTATGGGCATAGCTAAAATGATGCCATTTGGCGATGAAAAAAAATTATTTGTATTTTATATAAAGAGAGATAGAGAGTATGGGTAAAAAGAGTGGGAGAGTGAGAATTAATTGCATAATTAAATAATGCTTTTACTAAAAAAAATAATGTCCTTGCAAATTATTTTTTGGGCAGATGAGATTTAATATTAAATTTTAATGTAACTGCACGAGGCTTGTAATCCGCTTACTGAGTAGCAATGATCTAGCTTGACCCATATAGACTAAATTAGTTATATCATGTGATTAGCTTCCCATCTAATCTCACAATATCCATTTCCAACCCTTCGATCGTAATGCCTAGAAGTTACGGTGATTTACTTGTAAATATGGATACTTGAATATACGTATAACAATATCTAAACGCATATTATAACCCAAACATTACTTAACAGTTGAAAAATATATTGTGGTTACGAATCGTACTATCCAAGGTTTTGTTTTACCAACAAGCTGTAACTAACATGGCTTCCGTTCATAAGGACAATTCGACTGGTCATTTTTCTGAGTTTGAAGATTGGCCACAAACATAATATTGAACACTTGTTTTTTTATGTTTAATAAGTTTACTTTGTATATTTTGATTAGAACCCATTTAGAATAGGAGTTTTGATTCTAGTGCGGTTACATGTTCTCGAAACATATCCAGGCCAAAGTCATGACGACGGTTTCTGCTCTCATACATCTAAGAAAGAAAATTCTTATGACGGATAAAGGCTTTTTAAAATTGTACCACAATATATCATTCATATGCACTTTTAATGACAGAGTAAATAGATTTTTTTATGTTTGAATTCTAACGAACGAAAAAGATTAAATATTAATCATCTCGAACAAACTTACGTGTTTTTATTGCTACATTACACTGTTTAGTAATATAAATAAAAGTGTGAAAATAAACTTATTTAAAAAATAATATTGATTGAAAGTATATTTTATATTCATAATAGTCAGACTAAATTATGCATCATTTTATCCAATTGTAAAGAATTCAAGAAATATATTCAACAAAGTTTTTTTGTGTGTAAACAGTGTTTCTATGGTGTGTGATTTGCCAATTTATAAGATAATGAGATAAGATATTCTAGATAATGAGAATGAAACTAAAGTGAAAAAGCATTTTCTTATTCATACTAACAAACATTTAATAAATTAAAAAAACTCAATAAATATTTAAAATAAAAAATAAGTATAAATTATGTGATACATAAATTACAAAAACTATTATGTATTAAGAAAATATATGATTAAAATCTATAAAACATAATTATATTTATAAAAATTTTAATTGTAATCATTGAAAATTACCTATCATATAACTAAATTGCCTTCAGGTCCTATTCTTTTAAATTATCGAATTACTAATCAAAAATATGTGTTCCATACTTTTAAAAAAATTATATATTCCTTAAAATTAAAACTTCAAATTTTTTTTTCAAATATAAAGTTTTTACATTCCCCTGTCTGTGCCGTATATCTAACTTTCGACTTCTTAGAAATGAAACTTTCAAATAAACGGAAAAATAAACCTTTTATTTCTCCCAATCTATAGAGAAATAAGAAGGGGATTGTTCCTCTTTTCACAAACAAAACATCTTGTTTGTAGCAGCTGACAAAATGGGAGTCAAGTATGACAAGTTGATTGAGAAGGACAGCTGCTACCACTCCACCCTTTTCATTTAAAGCGTGTTTGGAGAGCCTTTTTTATTGAATTAACCATTTACTAAATGATTAGGTAAATTGCTCCGGCAATTTATTTGTAATTAAATTACAGTGGGAACTGTCTTTTTAATTAGTATTGTAAATTAATTATAAAGTGTCATTTTGTATTGTTTTTTCGTTTTGAGGAATAATATTAAAACAAGATTGCAAAATGTACGGATACTTGAGGATATCAAGTGAACTTTTCTCATTATCCCATTTTACATCCCATTTTACCCAAGTTATCGGTTAAAGCAAAGAATAAGGGGAAAATCCACTCCTTTATTCTTTACTTTAAGGCGTCAAAATTAATGTCAAATTGGCAACTATGGACAATATTTGCGTAATATGTTTTACACTCATGCGCAAATAGTTGCGTAAAATATTTTACAAGCATGTGCAAATTCGATTCGAAATCCTAATTTTGTTAGTTTTTCTAGCACCTTTTTGTAATGAGTGGAGGATCAGTGGTAAAGTATTCAACTCCTAATCGTGTTGTGGGTTCGAATCTCGATTTTGAGAGTGCAGTTGGAGATTTACCAGTTTCGTTTTCGGCCACCCATAAAAAACATCCTCTGTTGACTAGTTAATTTTGTTATGGTCCAAGAGTTATCACCCCTTTACAGATGCGTGGAGTGCCAACTCAGGTGATAATCATGGTTAAATATTACGAGGGCCAGGGTCTTTTCTTTGGGATAAATCTAGAACCGTGTCCTATTGTGATCTCCCCTGCAACTTTAATTCAACGAACCTTTTGTTAAAAAAAAGATCTTAAAGCAGATTTTGGTAGTTTTTCTCTTCTATTTGAGATATACGTAAAACTGAAGATAGGTTATTACATTTTTACGCTTTGTATTCTAAACAATAGATTGCTGCATAAAACACACGATATATTATTCATATAAACGTTTGAAAGTTTATACATCAAAACAATCAGATAGATATAAGTGACATTGAGCACAAGCATGCTGAATGCTATCAAGTTTATGATACGAATGATATATCCTCACATTAAACAATATTGATAGTGTTATACCTCTGAACCCAAGGGAGCAGTAAAAAAATTTTACTGATCGTTTGGAACTCTTAGAAAATTCCATTTCAAAATCTCATAAATTTAATACTCACCTCTGTGGTTAAGGAAGGGATAGTAATAAATCGCTGCACCTATGGATAGTTTAAAGTAGTCATCCATTATTTACGTCGCTTAGAAAGCGAATAATTTCCACATATCGAAGCACACAGTAGCGATGACTCAACAGTTCAGCCTTTTCTAGAGATTGTAGGTAAACAATAGCTTTTTATTCTTGGTTTTCAGTATACGAGGAAGTGTTTTAATGTGTGGTTTAACTTATTGCTAACCTCAGCAGTTGAGAAATCGTTTCTTGGGGGAATAAGGTTCGGAAGAGAGGGTGTTATTTGTTTTATTTTTAGAATAAAAATAGAAAGTGGAAGTTTCTTATTTTGAATGAGAAATTGTCTGCAATCTTATTTCACAGAAAAACATATAAGAAGTATGAAAATAAAAGTCATAAACTCAAAATACATATGAGAAATATTTTACTGTCTGAGAGATGGGAATTATAATTTGGTAATTATATAGAGTTATTAGTATTTCTTTTTATAAATGAGGAACTACCTACACATATTTATTTCGCAGAAAAAAATATAAGAAGTTGTAAAATAAAAGTCATAAACTCAAAATACATATGAAAATTATTTTATTATCTGAGAAATGGGAATTATTATTTGGTTATTATACAGAGTAATAGAATTTCTTTTTATAAATTTGGAAATGTCTACAATTATTTATCTCACAGACAAAAATATAAGAAGTTTGAAAATAAAAGTCATAAACTCAAAACACATATGAGAATTATTTTACTGTCTGAGAGATAAGAATTATTATTTGGTTATTATACAGAGTTATTAGAGTTTCTTTTTATAAACGAGGAGCTGTCTACAATGATTTATTTCATAGACCAAAATATAAGACGTTTGAAAATAAAAGTCAAACTCAAAATACATATGAGAATTACTTTACTGTCTGAGAGATGGGAATTATTATTCAGAGTTATTACAGTTTATTTTTATAAACGAGGAGCTGTCTACAATGATTTATTTCATAGACAAAAATATAAGACGTTTGAAAATAAAAGTAAAACTCAAAATACATATGAGAATTACTTTACTGTCTGAGAAATGGGAATTATTATTTGGTTATTATACAGAGTTATTAGAGTTTCATGTTATAATCGAGGAGCTGTCTACAATTATTTATTTCATAGACAAAAATATAAGACGTTTGAAAATAAAAGTCATAAATTCAAAATACATATGAGAATTATTTTACTGTACGAGAGAAGAGAATTAGCATTTGGTATACAGAGTTATTAGAGTTTATTTTTATAAATGAGAGGATTTGCCTACAATGATTTATTTCACAGTATCTTTTATATACCAATTAACGTTCAGAAATGAGCTTCGATATATTGTATTTTTTTTCTAAAAATATATAATAAAATTTTTATATAAATACTTCTTTAAAATCGGTCCGGTGCAGCGGACATCGGCAGAAACTTGCGCGACACGAAAAATTTTGATATTTAAAAATCAGTAGAACTCCAGAGGAAATGAGCCAATGGAGATAAATGATCTGCCATCATATAGAATAAATAGAGCCGCCTCGACCAGGCTGACCACTAATGCACTCTTTTATATGATCTGGGGTGGGGGGGAGTGAGTCTCTTTTAGGACAATCTCTAGCCTGTTTAACCTCTGTAACTTCAGTTCTAATCGACTGATCGTGGCGAGTGAATCGTATAATAGAAGAGAACGACAAGTTCTACAATTGCATTTGATTCCCAGCAAAAAAAGTTAGCATAAAACCTTCATCAAAATTTTTAAATTGAAGGTTTTATGCAGGAAAATTACAGTTTTTTTTGAAGATCTATAAAATTAAAGGTTTTTGTTTCAATGTCCTTCATAAAAACTGTAAAAACGCTTCATTAAAACCTGCAAAAAAACTTCAATTTTTAATCATGAACGGAAAATGTATATATTTTAAAGGTTTTATGCAGGAAAATTAAAAACTTAAAAAAAACTGCAGTTTTTTTGTATCAATATCCTTTTTTTCAATATCCTTAATTTTTATTAAACCTTCAAAAAACCTTCAATCATGCTAACTTCTTTTGCTGGGTTAGTTAACAGTTTAAACGATATGGGTGAAAATTGTGTATCAAAGAATTCGCTACACTATTCAATTAAGGTAAATGAAACTTCAACAGGTTGAAAGTGCTCTTCAAGACGAATAATATGATACCATAAAGTTTTATCTTAGGACAAGTGCAGAATGATCTAGAGCTTATCGAAGGTGCAAAAACGAGCAGGCCCAGCATGGGCACGTACAAAGTATTCTCCAAGCATTAGGGTGCAGTGAAACCATGCTTACCAGATTTTTTTAAAAAAAATTTACTCTGTTTAAGCTACTCTGTCTCTGTCTCTCTCAAAAATATTTTCATTATATTTTTAAAATAGAAGTGGAAACGCGTTGTGTAGCAAGGATCCATGCCATCTTTAAAACCAATTATCTTAAAAAATGTCTACATAGATAATAGAAACACAAAATACAGTGAAATACTTGCGATAAAAAAAAAAACGAATATCCTAACCAAATGTGATTCTCTTATCCTCTTCCATAATTCAACTCATTCCTTTAGAAATTCAACGCATTTTCCATGTGTCTGAATAAAGAAATGAATAATATGACAAAAAAACTCTTTGTAAAAAGAAAATATTGTGTAGTTACATGTAACTTTATTTATATAAAACTAAAGAAGGTTGGTGAATAAGAAATTTTGTAGGCATAAAATGTAATAATTTTGGGAATTGTTAAAGCAGCTGAGGCTTCCGAAAAAGATTTTATAAAAAGAACATGGTTGATTTTCTTTTTTATATTTCGCCAAGAACAATCTTTTTAATTAACTTCTATATAGACTTTCGAGTGTTCTCAACGAATAAATTTGAAAATGTTTGGCCTAATTGAGAGTGAATGTTTTCTTTTTGCATCACGATTCAGTAACACCAAGAGTTCTCTCATCCCTTAACTCAAAATTTAATTATTTCCTTCATGAAACAAATTAACTTTTTATGTTTTGGGGTACGTTTTGTAGACGCAAACACGTCTGGTGGTCTGAAATAATTCTTCAGATCATATGACATGTTTCCAATGCTGTTGTGTTCAGTATCTTTGCACTCGACGCCATTTTTGACAGTTGACACTCTAAAGCGTTGTGTTTGGTAAGAAATTTGAAACAGTCCTTCTCACACGAATATCTGCATCATGAATTACTCATTAATAAGTTTTGGATTCCAGCTAAAATTGTCAACATAAAAACTTTATCAAAGTTATGAAATTGAAAATTTTATGCATGAAAACTGCAATTTGTTTTTGTCTTATTGAAACTTTAACAAAACAGCAGCTAATTAAGGTTTTTGTTTTGAATGCTTTTATAAAACCTGCAAAAAAACATCCATTTTGAAACCTTGAAATTATTCAAAGGAAAATGCAGATTATTGTAAAGTATGCAAGAAAATTAAAAACTAAAATAAAACAGTGTTTTGTACCAAATTCATTTATAAAATCTTTAAAAATACCTTCAACTTCACAACTTTTCTGAAGTTTTTATGCTGACTTTATTTTTGCTGGGTTGATAGAGTCCTGCGGAGATTTTCAAATACACCATGTTATTGGATTTTAATTCATTATGTTTGCTAATTTCTGTTTATCATCAGTTAGCTATCTGGAAACCACTGATTCTGTTTCGAGGCTGAAATTTTACCACACTTTGAATAGTGTCATGACAACTATTCTTGCAACATCCATCAGGATGGATGTTCTTGTCCAGCTAGACAATGATCGTGCCTCTTTGCACACGGGAAAGGTTGATCATAATGGTGGCGCTTGGATAGTAGTAAAATGTCGATTCACAACCCTACAAAACTCTTACTGAGGTGCTTGCAATGCACTGAATCCTTCGCTTTTTCTATCACTTTTAAGCTTGGCAGCGTGACTGCCCTGTAAGATGGAGTTTAAACCAGTTTAAATATAAATGTTTACAGTGACGCAGGAACCGGTATGTATCTGACATACCTACTTTTAGCCAAATAACGTGTAGTTTAACGGAATTTTCATAATATGTTTAAATATAAATTAGCAAAGCGTATTTGTTTTCGCTCTGCCATACTTCAGAAAAATAATCTCCGGCGCCACTGAATGTTTAAATGTTATTGTCTATATTGGAGTAACAAATAAATAAAATATCTTGCGAGAAACAGTTTCAGTTTCATTTTACGAAATTGCTTTCTCTAAATTTATGGTTACCCTGAATTTTTTTTATCAGAAAACTAGCAATCATTATCATTTACATAAAAGCTTAGTATTACATAAAAACCTAAAATGCGAAGAAACGAAACTTAAGAAATAAAATAACCACTTTAAAACACAACTGTGCAAACCTTCAAGAAATATTAAAAGTAAATAAGAAGAGGAATAAACCTCTTAAGCAAATAAAAATCCTAAATATCGATATTTAGTTTATTAAATCGAGTTCAAAAAGGACTTTTGTAAGCTCCGCCGATTTTTATTAATGGGACCGATAATTTAATTTGTTTTAAAAGAAGTGGATAAACTCTAAGTGGTCTTACAGCGAAAAGGGTTAATCGATCACATAACCATGTTTCCGTGAACATAAATTGGAATCCCTTTTTTCGTACGTAAATCATTTATTCCGGGTTTTAAAATTGGGACTCTCTTCTTGCGTGATATGTTTGGAGTAAATAAAAAAAAAACATTCTAAAATGAGGGAGAGCCTATTTACTGTTGCCATCAAAAACAGTGCTTCCAGAAAGATAAGGAAAAAATATTACGCAAACGCGGAAAAGAGTTTTTATGCAAGGTTTAACACTAATGTTTTTTTAAACGTAAATTGGTTTATTCACTGCGAAAAAAACTTGGATTATATTGTTTTTTTATTATTTAGAATTCAAGAATGTATTTTAATTTAAATTTAGAGTAGTTAATATTTCTAACTATATTTTGTCGTCGAAATGTCTTATAATAAAATTCGAGTTAACAACTTATATAAAAGTTAATAAATATATATAATAATTTAATTGAATCCACGAAAAGATACCTTGGTATTTCAGCACCAAGAAAAATTTTATTTGCATGAGAATAGCTACAGGCATTTGAAGTGACACTCTCCACCAAAATTTCGCCTAATAAAAAGCCTCTACAAACTAGCACCCGAAGTTGTAGTTTATATCCTGTGTTGCTATGTCAGTCTTTCATCAGAAGTTTGTTGGGTAAGGTAGGGTACAATGGATATATTGGAAAATATAAATTACACATTGTTAAACTTATGCTTTCGTTCTTTTTTTAAAAATAATACTTCGTTTATGGAGTACATTTCAACAAAAAATTTAATTTCTAGGTGATTTAAATCAAGTCTAAAAGTTGATTTGTGGGAGCTTACAAAAAAACTTGTGATAATCTGATGCGTGAAAACTTCTATAAACTAGGAAACTTGAATTACTTACCAATATCCCTGTGTATAAAAGAAACTTTTTAATATATTCCAATGAAAATATTTGAAAAAAAATAAACCATTTAGATTTTTTTCAATGATTTGCAAGGTGAGGTAAAATGGGTAATCGAATTATTAATTCGAAAGAATAGGAAATTCGAAAATATTTTAAAAGCATAGCAATATTCTAAAAAAATATGATATTGAACCTTTAAATGACAAGAATGTAATGCATTCTAGCAGTCTCCTAATGCCGAGGGGGACTGCTAGAATGCATTGTGGAGTTAATCACCTCTTCAGGCCTCTTAATTAAATAGGCACTTAGGATTTTTTAAAAATATTTTTCAGAGGTCCAGGGCGAAAACAAAAACGAAAATAAATTATTTCATTTAAAATAGAAAAAATTATGCACTAGAGAGTTACCCAGCAAAAAAAGTCAGCATAAAACCTTCATCAAAATTTTGAAATTGAAGGTTTTATGCAGGAAAACTGCAGTTTTTTTGAAGATTTATCAAATTAAAGGTTTTCGTTTCAATGTCCTTCATAAAAACTTCAAAAAACCTTCATAAAAACCCGCGAAAAACCTTCAATTTTTAATCATGAAGGGAAAATGCAGATATTTTAAAGGTTTTATGCAGGAAAATTAAAAACTTCAAAAAAAAAAACTGCAGTTTTTTGTTTCAATATCCTTTATAAAACCTTCAAAAAACCTTCAATTTGACAATTTTGATGAAAGTTTCATGCTGACGTTTTTTGCTGGGTAAGAATGAGTGAATTGCTTCTATTTCCATTTGTTGGAGAATGGTTTACGCCTTCGATTATTTTAGGTTTAAAATATATTTATTTACTATTAATTCGAAAGTTATTCGCATTTTATACAATACTTAGGATTCAATTAAGGATACAAAAATATATAATAAAGAAATATAAACTTAGTAAGTCTGATTGATATTTTTTCGAATGACTTAATTCAGGATATAAAATAAATCTTCATTCTTCTTGTCTTATGACTCGACAAGGGTCTTTCAACTATTCTCCTTTCAACCTTCCACCCACTGCTGGCTAGGTTCCAGAAATATCAAACACTTTGGAAACATCTCCAATCTTGGCGTCGTGGGGTTAATCTCAAAAGGCCAATATATGTAACAGTTTATGTACAGAAAGAGAAGATTTTGTGACCAGAAAGATTTCTGGCACACGCCACATTTCTTTTCGCTATATTTATTAAGAGTTTACGCATAGAGAAGCTTTTCCTTTATTTTCAATCTTAATCCCTTCTCGGTTGTCTATGTCACGTCCAGCATTAATTTTTTTAACCCGTATGGTCCGCAGGAGACCGGACGAACCAGGCAATAGGCCAGATAGAACAGTCTGAGGATTTCTAGGATAGAACAGATAGATATCTACAGACCAGGCTATTATAATTCAGAATGGAACATATAAAAAAAACGATTTTTTTTTTATTCTTGTAAATAAATCTACACTGTTAAAAATTATTACGACTTTGCACCAAACTTTGGTACCCTTTTAGCTGCAACCAACATTTGGTGCTTAGTTTCACCATTTTACGGTGCTACCACGGATGGTTTTGTGGTGAAACGTAGTACCAAAACTCATAACGTTGCATGAAACTGAAAATTCGAATTTTTTAGTATTGTAGAAGTAGCATTTTTGTAATGAAGCTGGAAACTTTCCGATCGCAAGCTGACAACTTGTCAACGAACGGGCTTGAACTAGGAATCCTATAATTCACA
This sequence comes from Troglohyphantes excavatus, assembly GCA_963932185.1. Taxonomy (NCBI): domain Eukaryota; kingdom Metazoa; phylum Arthropoda; class Arachnida; order Araneae; family Linyphiidae; genus Troglohyphantes; species Troglohyphantes excavatus. The sequence goes on from OZ010674.1 coordinate 23,477,761, forward strand.
GATGAACGTCTTTATCCATTGGGCCACGGAGACCCATGTTAGTCGATGTTTATATTGGAGGTACTTGTTGATGTGGCGACAGCGAAAAATTCGGATGCAGTTAAAGAGGTTGAACCAATTATTGGTGAAATCTCCACTTTTTTTTTATAAAGGATTTTTGGTTCAACCTAGATTCCACCACAATATGGTGTAGACCTCTGTTTTGCAGCAAGATATGATACATCGTTAAACTGAAAATTTTAACAGTGTAGAGGAAATTCGAAAAAAGTAATATAAGGTACAATATTTATAAATATAAGGTAATATAGTCAAGATAGATCGTTGGGATGAGAAACAATATAAGTATGATAATTCAGAAATAACTCGCTCACGGCTAATTATTTTCCTGACAGTTACCTGTATTTTTGAACGTGCAAAGTAGGGTAAGATGGGGGAAAATGGGTATATTGAAATTAAATATAAATTACGCATTGTGTCAAGACAAAACTTATGCTTTGATTTCGTTCATTGTATTAAAAAATTACATTGTTTAATGGATAACCTTTTTACAAAAAATATAATTTCTGGGTGATTTCAATAAAGTCCAATAGTGGATTTGTTTGAGAAAAAAGCTAGTGATAATTTGATACATAAAAGCTTCTGTATATTTAATAGAAAAGGCGAATTATATACCAATATTCCTGCGTTTTGTATGTAATAGAAATCTTTTAATACATTCAAATGAAAAAATTAGAAAAATTCTATTTTGTTTAGATGTTTTATAATGATTTGCAAAGTGGAATAAAATAGGTAATCGAATTATTAATGTTGAAAAATAGGAAATTCGAAAACAATTAACAACCATAAAAAAATTTAATATTCACAAACATATTATTTCATTGCTTATAAATAACAAGAATTAGCAGCAATATATTTAACTCTGTAACATAGTTAAGTTGCAAACTTTCTTTTTGTCAACAAGAGGCAAACAAATTGATAATCAAAGAGATGTCATTTGCTTATTTTCTTAGAAATAAACAGAATGTTTTAAATAAGATAAAAAATCGTCTTCGGAACACATTAAAAACAAAGTAAAAACTTTATAGAGTTCTAAAGTAAAATTAACGACAAATTATACTCCATCATGTGTCCTTTTTCGAAGATAATAAATAATAAAAAAGTCGATATTTCAAAATGGTGGATAATAACATGTTTTAAAAAGTAAGGACTTACAGTAGCAGTCCCTTAATAATATAAAAAATATTGAGATTTTAAGAGTTGGCGATTGTTATTTATTCCATTTTATTCAAGTTACTAATATGACTAAACAATTTGTTTTAATAATGCATTTTACAAGGAAAATTTCGTAATTCCCACTGATTACCCATTTAACTCCAAATGCGGAGAAAAGTGGGCATAAAAATAAAAATGTTAATATTTAAAATTAAAAAATATATTATGAAACATATTCAAAAATGTCGTTCAGGTACCTGTCGCATAAATATTACTAAAATAAAAAAAAAATCTTTAAAGTGAAAACTATCTTTAAATGATAAATTGGTACTTTTGATACACATTTTACCCCACCTTACCCTAGCCTTCAACCTAGTTTTACTATAGCCATCGATGATTTGATCTAACTTATCCCATACATTCTTAAAAGGGTGAGGTCATCTCCCGTTTCTGCAATGAACTGACAACAAACTGGTTCCGTCGCGTAAAGGATCAGCTTGAAAAATATGTAGAAGAGAACGAACTACCGAAAATTTCAATTTACCTTATTCACTACCTACATTTCATATTCTTTAAGTATTTTTATTATTAAATCCTCTTTAGAAGCGAAATACAAATCAATATTTCACCTTAATTATAATTTATTTTATTCAACAGACATGTGATTTCGAGTAGAATTTTAGTGAATTTGAGAAACCACAAAAGTCATTACACTTCAAATTTGCTCAAAAGTCGTCCATAGAAATCCGAAGTCATCTATCAAGCTAAACATATTTCTTTGACGTAGAAGAAACGGTTTAAGTTAAACAAGGGAAAATTAAAACTTTAAGCTTGCAGTGATATAGAATTAAAAGAATATATGCATTTAGTTGTCTTATGGTGTTTCTCGAATAACCGATTCAATTACAATTCCCTTTAAGTATTTTTAGTATATTCCCAGTATTATATTAAGTAGATATATTTAGTATATTTTTAGTATATTACTAGTATTATATTAAGTATATTTTTAGTATATTACTAGTATTATATTAAGTATATTTTTAGTATATTTTTAGTATATTTTTAGTATATTACTAGTATTATATTCAGTATATTTTTAGTATATTACCAGTATTATATTCAGTATATTACCAGTATTATATTCAGTATATTACCAGTATTATATTCAGTATATTACCAGTATTATATTCAGTATATTACCAGTATTATATTCAGTATATTACCAGTATTATATTCAGTATATTACCAGTATTATATTCAGTATATTACCAGTATTATATTCAGTATATTACCAGTATTATATTCAGTATATTACCAGTATTATATTCAGTATATTACCAGTATTATATTCAGTTTATTACCAGTATTATATTCAGTTTATTACCAGTATTATTCAGTATATTTTTAGTATATCTATAAGATTCGTTAGAATAAACCTGATTCCAAAAACCCCTTTTCCTTAAATACATTTTATTTCAAATGCATCAAAACATAGAATAAAATTGTACATTGTTAAAATACCTCAACTATTGAATCCATCATTCAATTCCCCATTTAATAACCCAAAACCACAATCAAACCCAACCTCCTTCTTAAAAAAAATATCAATAAAAAAAATGAGATATCCAACAGCATTGAATTATGAGCCACAACCCAAATATCTCCCATCCTTTCAATCAGGAAGGAAATCCATCTCATGTGCTGCAGAGTCATGTTATTCCTCCTTCAAAGAAATACCATTTGATTCGATATTTAACAATGGATACCATAAAAGCCGAGGAATTTGGGGAGTAATACGAACTGGGGCGTATCTATTTGGAAGGCCGTTGCTATGATCGAGGGGCCGCTAAAAGAGTTTTGAAAGATGAGTGCTGGCCATTGGGCAGTTATCTGGAGCGCCTTTGAAACCGGAAGCCACTATCCATGGGAAAGGGCTCTGTCTTCGTCTATTGGTTGGGATGTGTTATTTAAGGGACGGTTTGAGGGGAGGGGGGGGGGAAGAATATGTTGGGAATATCGAGGAATATGCAGTTGTATGGGGTCGGCAAGATTGCTAAAGGTTTATTTGAGAAATATTTCGTATTAAAGACTGTTGATCTTCAACAATAAAATTATTTGTTTTTATAAGTTTACTGTAGTAGAAAATCGTTAGGATTATTCCGCTTTTATTAGTCTGATGATGTTAAATCAATTTAGTGAATTAAACAGAGTTTTTATTTCTGTGATTATAAAAGGCTGTAAAGCGAAATCCTTCATGATGTGAAGTGTGGTTCTTATTGTATTGGGTGCTTAAAAATTATTGTTTCTATTTTCTTACTCAATAATCCAATAATCCCCCCCAATATATATATATATATATATATATATATATATATATATATATATATATATATATATATATATATATATATATATATATATATATATATATATATATATATATATATATATATAAATTAATTTAGGGATGTAGTCAATTTTGCATTTAGGCTGATCGTATGTATTGTATAAAGACTTTACTTAGAAATACGCATTAAAGTTTATTTTAATGTTATATATTATTATATTGTAATTAAAGTTAATGTTATATATTATTATATTGTAATTAAAGTTAATGTTATATATTGTTATATTGTAATTAAAGTTAATGTTATATATTATTATATTGTAATTAAAGTTAATGTTATATATTATTATATTGTAATTAAAGTTAATGTTATATATTATTATATTGTAATTAAAGTTAATGTTATATATTATTATATTGTAATTAAAGTTACTGATAATAAATGTTTTTTTGTTTAACAGAAGACAAAATACATAAAACTAAGGTATGAGCGATACTCCCTAATATATTCTCATGATTCATATATTTATTATAATGCACAAAACAAATATTATTCAAACCCATATCATCTCGCTACCCAACACAAATTCTTGGATTGTCAAACTAAACGACTTGCGCAATGTATTAACAGTCGCATTGTTGATTTAAGCATGCATTTAGTTTGCCACAGAATTCATAAATAAAGCATCTTCCCCTTGAGGAAGGCTGCCTACAAAAACAAATAAAGAGCTTTCCTTATCAGGTCCCGGTGGAGGAACAGTGCAGGCAATCCATCACTCTGCCAGCAGTTCTGATGACGCATGAGATATATTAAAAGCCCCTTTTCCACTTCAGTATAGGTTCGGACACAAAGGGGGCTTTTTTTATAGGAACCGTTTTATGCAGAAAGTGGATTTTAGATTCGAATTCTGAGAAAAAGCGATGAGTAAAAATGGAATGCTTTACTTTTATTCGTGTCCTTAAAGGAACCGGGACGTCTCAGAAAATCTTATCTGTGTTGCTCTGGACGCATAGTTTTTATTTACAAGCAAGCAAAATTATAACGTTGCCTTTGATTTAACATCCTTTCTACTACATCGCCCACTTTGTTAAGTATCTTTTTTAAATCTCGGTTATATTTAAAAAGAATTTTTTTTAATTAAAACTACAGCATGGTGGTAAACATCAAATTTATTCAAAAATGAGTATATTTTAATCATTTTTAATACCTATTTTTAATGTTATTTTATCAACCTATTTCGACTAGGATTATAGGAAAATGTTTTTAAACAACGACAAAAATTAAAAACCCTTAATCTATTCAACGACCCCCTAAAACAGTTTACACATTAAAGCACTCATTCTATAAAGGAGTTTAGATTTATGTTTATTTAATAATAATTCCTTATAGACATGTTTGATTTACACACAAATTTGTTAGTAAATGGGTACAACAGCTCAGCAGTAGGTCAGTTCAAAGTACATTTTATTGTACTTTTCTGCTGCATTGACATATATAACCTAGGAAATAATATATCATAAGTAAAGTGTGTATACACTGCTAAAAATAAGTACTCAATAAGTAAAATGTACTAATTTTTGATTACATTCTATGCTTATGGTGGCTCCGAATACATAAGTTTCAATTTTGAAAAAGACATGTACTGAAAAATAAACACAATGAATAAAAAGAACAGATGATAGCTTATATAGGCTGCCTTCATAAATCACGTTCAATAAATATCCACAATTACAAACAAGACTTACCGGGACGACCGGGGATCGAACCTAGATCCTAAGGTACCGCAGTCCAGTTCCTTATCCGTTGTACTAGCAGGGAGACGTGAAGAAGTTACAAACGGAAGACTTGTTTAAAAGGTGTGCCAAAAGAATGGAAAGTAAGATAATTGAGTTGTAATAACCCAGTTTCCATTTAAGCAATCGACATCCAATAATGTGGAAAACCATCTTCTGAACAACCATTTTAATTTTGTTAAGATGACTGGAACAGAAGCTCAGATTATCGATATTAAATCTCTTTGCTCATTTTTGCGAAAGTACGATTACTTAAATTTGAGTATGTCGTCATTCATTTATAGACGTGATTCGCCATATCTCCAACAACCTTGTCTATATTTGCATTATTTTCATAACAGACCCAAGAGTGATTTAAACGTTTATTTATGGGTTAAATTAACCCTCCAACGTCTAAGTAACCTCAAATTACTGTACTTATCGCGTAGGTTCAGGTACTCATTTTTAAGTACCTTTTTTAAAGTATTATTATTTAAAAACATTTTTTTTCTGTAAAAAATAAACCTGTTCTAATAATATTTCTAATTAAATATTCTGTTAAATATCTCATTCTTCTATCCTTTCGCTTTATTGAATTAATTTCAAATATTCGCTTTTTCGATAAGAACTAATTCAATCGCGATCTTGTAAAAAGATTCCGGCCACTAACAAAGTTTCCAAAATGTACTTTTGTGTAATTTGTTTTATGTAAAAATGCCTTTATTTATGTTAAACTTAATAATAAGATAAACAATATAAGTTGGAAGAGCTATTTCGAAAATGTTTACCAAACTACATCACAAGCATTACAGCTTTTCAATATTTGTTTGCGTTACATTTTCAACACAAACAAGCAGACTTCATTGAATTTTTATATTCAGTAATTCTTGCAGAAGCAGTAAGTTTCTTTCTTTATAAATAAGAAGATAAAAGCAACTTTCAAAGATAAAAGACTAGCGTGTTATTGAATTTGGTTAACCTTAATAGAATAATTTATTTGTCAATAATTCTAAACCAGTATTTTTACAAGAGTAAAACATTTTAACCTCGAAAGTTTCGAAATAATTTTTTGGTGCCATTGAAAAATGTACTTTATTTGAAAGAAATAAAGTGCTGATTTTACTTCTTTGTTAAAGTAACTAAAAAAATCATTAATGCATATAAAGTTAGGTTATGCATATAAAAAAAATCATTCATAACTTTGATAAATTAAACATTTTAAAAATAATTCCTTTACTTCATTAAGTTCTTATTTAGTTAAGAAATAAAATTAACGTATTTTTAAATTTTCTTTGTAAATAAATTAGTAAAATTTAAGACGAAATTACAAAAGAGTGAAAATATATGAAAATCAGTTTTCTAATATGTTAATATACCCTCCCCTCTTTCGAAGTCGTAACAAATCTGTCATTTATACTAAGCTAAAAAGGTAATTCTGAACACAATGTTTATGTCAAATCGATGCAAAAGTTTTATATAAAAATATCTTATAATAAAAAAAAATGGGAAGCTGTGATCCTTACTCTAGAATTGAAACCAAGTATAATGTTATGAGACATTTGTAGTATAAAGTATTGCTGCTGTACAAAAGAAATGCTAATATAGAGGCATAGATAATACATTACGTTCAATAAAACAAAATAAAAAATCATAAACTTTCTTTCAATTTAGCTTATTATTTCGTGCAAAATTATAGTGTCCCATTTTCTAAAAAAATTAAATGTTTGGTCATCTAGTACAGAGGTCGGCAACCTGCGGCTCGCGAGCCGCATGCGGCTCTTTTGATGTAAAGTTGCGGCTCTCCAGTTCCAAACGAAAAAAATAATAATTTATTATCAAAATCCTTAAAAAATAAGAAAATATATTTTTAAGTACCTAATTTCTCAATAGCTTCTATTTTCATAATCGTTAATTACAAATCGCCACAATTAGTTTCATTGTGGTATCGGTAGATACCACAATGAAACTAAATGAACTAAATCTAAAACTGAAAGGAAAGGGCAACCCAGCGCCTTGCTTGAAGAAGTAGTTTGTTTCGAAAAAAAATTACTTCTTTTTGTTGAAGACATGGAGAGCGGTAAATTACTTCATTTTAAAAATCTGAAGCATTATCGCGATGAGACCAATGCAACTATTGACACAAATTACTTCAGCATAGCTTTAAAAGACATGAAGGATGGATTCGCTGAGAGATTCGAGCAATTCAAAACAAACAAAAGTACTCTCGCGTTCATAGTAAATCCTCTCAACACAAATACAAATGAGATCAACATTGAGCCATTTGGAATTGATGCTGGATCGCTCCAAATGCATTTGCTAGATTTGAAAACCAAAGACTTGTGGAGTGGCAAGTTCACAGAACTCAAGAGCAAGTTGGAAGAGTTGGAGGTCCAGAAATAAATGCACATCGCGCAGCACAAGTGGACAGTTCTAAAAGAAATTCCGCGAGTTGAGGCACTCATATTTGGCGCATGGAGTCTTCCAGAAAGCTACAGTGAGGTGAAGAAGTTGGCATATGGAGTGCTGACGATCTTCGGATCGACATATTCGTGCGAGCAAGCGTTCTTTTCCATGAATATAATAAAAAGTAAAGTTAGAAGTCAACTAACAAATAAAAATCTAGAGTCGTGCTTGAAACTTAAAACAACAAGTTATAAGCCAAATTTAATCAAACTTTCAAAAGACATGCAAAGCCAATGCTCCCATGGATGTAATTATCTATATTTGTGTTTTATATGAATAAGTATTATTCCGTATTTAAAGTCGTTTATTTTAAATCAAAAATCAAATATATATAAGCAAATACTATAATATTGAAACGAAAATTTTTAGTGGCTCTTTAAAAACTGGGAAATTTTGTAAATTGTAACTTTTGGCTCTTCCGTTTCAATAGGTTGCCGACCCCTGATCTAGTACAATACTGAGCATCTATAAAACTGTTCTTTCTAACGGTTGTTTTGACTGAACTCTTTAATTAAAAAAGAATGTTTGAAAATGCTAATTATTTGATATATTTTACGAAAATTTATCTTTTTATATTTCTTTTAATTGCGTAAGTCTCTTAAGAATTTTAATTCAAAAATAAAATTTTAAAAACAAAAAACATTGTATTCCAGCTAGAATTCACTTTAAGTATTTTAGAAGAAATTACCCTTTTTAATATTTTTTGCAATTTTTGCAAACAGAAATAATTTTTTATCTCAACTTTAAGATTATTATGTTTTAAATATTTATCTGTTTAAATAACAAAAGAATAGAAATATGTAGAAGTTTATATATTATTTATTTATGAAACAAATATTTTGTCATTTAAAAACACTTTATCGGAATTCCCAGCCGCTAGATAATTAAAAAGTAATATAAATTATTTGATAACATTGTGTTCAATTTTTAATTAATTGAAGTATTATAATTAGACGTCATGTAAGCGTTCTTATTTTTTAAATAATAAAAAATATTTTGAGATTTTTCTTTTCAAGAGTAAATGATATTTTCAAATAAAATTGTTATCAAAAGTTAGATAATAAATGTATTTAAATTTATTCTGCAGGAGGGGGCATACAACAAATATACTATTTTTACATGTAAATATTTGTTTTATTAGAGATATTTTGGTGGACATGTTTCAAGATTAATGAAGAACAATCCATTTAAATTTAGTTTTGTTACTTGAAGTTATGTTAAAATACGTAAATCAATCGAAATATTACACTCATAGTTATTACATGACTTATCCAAAAAGCTTTTTGGTTTTAGCTCAATATATCAAAACATTATTCGAATGAATTCTATGTAGAATATATAATTTTGGATCTCAAGTATATCTTGATATTTTATAATGTAAACTTGCTGTGAGGATTAAAATTTATTTTTTTCATATTTCAATGGTCTTTTTCAACGTGGGAAAAAGGGTATTTATAATTTTGTTTAATTTAATTTAAATCAAATAAATTGATAAAAAATTGTTGAAGAATTGAAAATGGGAGATGCTCTTGGAGTTATTCAAAAATCTTTCAATGAATACGTAGCAGTTTTATTGAAAATTCTAAACTGCAAAGTATAGGCATGAACATGCATGTAATGACTGATTAGATTTAAGGGTAGAATTCCAGTTCTATTATCCAATTTTCCAAGTCTATATTCAATTATTTTGAGATAAAATGTCTTTAAATTCAAGACAGAAACAACATGTTACACTATTGGGGTAATTCTTTTCGTTACTATAAGCTCAATTGACATGAATTCGGTAGTACCAAAAGGTAAATTGCGAGTAATATCTTGAAATAATGCAAAGCACTTACGGGACATGGATGAGAGCCTGAGGAGTAAGAAGTAACACTTTGGTATCTTCTTTTTATTTAGCGAGGGTTTTGTTCGTAAACAATTCATATTTTTATTATTGGCTGAAATGACGTTTCACGTAAAACTCTTCTGTTCTGGTCCGACGCAGCCATACTTGTTTTTCGAGTAAGCACTCCATTGAGTCAGCAACTTCTTTTCAAATTGGAAAAAAGACGAAAAAAGATGGAATTTAATTATGTGTTTTAAAAATACAACATGCGTTGGTCGTCATGATATTTTAAACATGATTCGCAAGTGTCCTCTGTGTTCAAGCAAACTAAATTAAAATGTACTTTTTTGACAAATTAAAAATCATGCACCAAGTCATGCTTCGGTAATCTGTAATAATATCACCATAATAATCTGTAATAATAATCATAATATCTTTAGAGAAAAATGACTGTGTTAATAACTCACAAGTTTCGAACACGATAGCATCACGTTTGGCTTAGTGTTAGTGACAGACTGATTTAACAGAATATTAATTAGAAATATTTTCTGTTGTTAAATTTCACATCACAATATATTTGATAAATAATTTAATACAAATATTAAAATATGGATTATGGAAATGCACACTTTGAGTAAGTCCAACTAGAGTTACCAAACTGGGCTGTTACAGAAGGCACACAGAACAATAAGTTTTGCAAAACAGTTTAATTATTTATTAAAATATTATTATTTAATAAAAATTAACTTATGTCCTTCGTAAAACTATATTGATGTTTGCATTATTATATTTCAAAAATATTACTGTATCTCATAAATATTTTTTATTACATTTGAAATCAATTTAATTAAAAAAAATTTATCTTCTCATAAAGTTAAAGATTACGAATTGAATTAACTATACTTTAGGAATTAAAATAAAACAAATTTAACTATTTTCAACTTATTTAACGAAATTTTGAAGTGAGTACAACTATTGGCTCCTTTATTTGTAGACAATTACTGGATAGTGCAAATCTATTGATATTTACAAGTAAACTTATTTCGTTTTATCTTTAATGGAATAAAATTAACCATCGATGAATTTTATAGATATTTTGAAAATAACTTTACTATTTTTTTAAACCTCTAAAATCAATAAATAAGGTTATTGGATACAATTTGTATTATCCTTTTCCCCATCTTTAAGCTCTCAAATTAAGCATTTAAAAAAGGAACAAACACCAATACTGCACGTCTTCATGACGTATACTCCAAGGTCAAAATACCTTTTAACGAAAACTAGTTATAAAACTCAATGTTCCAAATATCTTTACACGTGCTTATTAAATTAAATATCTCCTTTTAAATGTTTATAAATCACTTACATATAAACTTCAAAGGATTACAACACGACTACATGGAATGACCCTTAATTTAATTACCAGTGAATGCGAGTTCTAAATCTTTGTAACAGTCTCCGAGGGAGAGTTTCAACAAGTAAAAAAAAATATTTCCCCGACTTCATTATAAATGCATTAAAGTAACAGATTATTTCTCTTTGTAACTTAATTTGCAGTAAAAAAGGAACTCTAATAAGAACCAAAACAAATTTCTCTTTTTCATTTCTCAAAGTTAAATAGAATACTCAGAAAAGTGACACTTTTTCGAACTTGAAAATAATGAAACAAAATAGGTTTTTATAACGGAATGGGTCATTCATAACAGAATCACAGAATGAAATAGATAAAGACAACCTGACAAAGTTTTCTGTGCTGTTATTGAAGTAAAATACAAATTTTTAGGCAGCTTTGTGATAAAACAAACTCTAACATGGTAGGACGTTAAAAAAATATTGTATAACTCTTTTTCGACATTTATTTCACTCCTAACTCTTGATTATTTGAGTGTACTGGCTGCTTTTTTTTCATGAAAACCGTATCAACATAAATTTTTAATATATATATATATTTTTATTAAAGTGGTAAAATGAGAGTTTGATCTATACGTTTTTCTTTAACTACAAGTGTATCATAACATAATTATGCTTAAGCACAAGTATTTTAATTCAAGACGGTTGGTATTTAATTGCCAATATTATTGATTCAATGTAATTTTCACTATAAAAGTTTTTAATTCAAATTAAAAATAAAATTTCAATTCAATAATTTCAAAATTAAATTCGACGGTTTAAATGTTCCATATGAAAAGCAATTTTTATTTAAAGACGATTTGTACTAGTTTTATAAGTTTTGATTCAATATAATTTGTACATAAAACAAGAAAAAAACTTTTCAATAAAAATGACATAAAACAAGAAAAAAACTTTTCAATAAAAATGACATAAAAAAATGCTTAATTTTTGTTTCCCTTTTTCCTCTTAGAAAATACTTTTTTTACGAAAACTTTTCTACAATTCGTACCATAGTTCATAAACTTATTTAAAAAAGCCGAAAAGAATCGTTATTAAGCCGAATAAAATTTCTAGTTGAAAATGAAAAGTTAGGCAGTAGAAAATAAAAATGGATCATTAAAAAAAATATTTATTGTGCGTTCTTAGAATTTGATAGATATCTAAACTTATCCATCTTGTTCAAACCATAAAAACTCCAGATTTATTTTCCAAGTTTAAGAAGTTTGAAGGAAAAATTTATAGTTTTTTTTGTTGAATGGCGTGTATTATAAAAATATTGAAAGAAAGCACGCAACTGACACTGAAAGAAAAAAGTAAAATACACATCAAATAACTAACGTAAAGGCTTTTATATTATCCGAACAAATAAAATCTATAAAAAGTAGAATTACCACACTGTTAAAAATAGGTACTCAAATATAAGTAAATCGTACTCATTTTTGTGTACATTACATGCTTATCATAGCTCCGAATTCATAAGTTTTATTTTTGAAAAAAGGCATGTACTCAAAAATGAGTACAATGAGTAAAAATGAATAAAAAGAGCAGTTGCTTACCTACATAGGCTGCCTTCATAAATCACTTTCCATAAGTATAAACAATTACAAACAAGACTTGCCGGGAATCGAACCCAGATTCTAAGTTCAGTTCTTTATCCGTTGTACTACCAGGCCGACGAGATGAAGTTATAAACGTAAGACATGTTAAAAAGGTGTGTCAAAAGAATGAGATGTAAGATAATTGAGTTGTAATAAATCAATTTCCATTTAAGCAATAGTCATCAAATAATGTGGAAAACCGTCTTCTGAACAGCTATTTTAGGTTAGTTATATCGCTTTGTTAAGATGGCTTGAACAGAAGCTAACATTAGCAGTATTAAATCACAACGTTTTCGTGAAAAAACGATTAATTAAATGTGAGTACGTCATCGCTCATTTACGATACAATTGTACTCAAAGAATAACGAGTCTATTCAGGAACTCATTTTAAGTACCTTTTTTACAGTGTAAAAAGTCATTCTTATTATTGTTCATAACTGAAGCAGAAAGTGAATGAAGCAGGTGTGTAACAATAATAAAATATATATAACATTAAAAATATATATATAACATTAAAAATTATATATAATGTTAAAAAAAAACATAAATGAAGGAGTACGCCTTGGCTTTTTTTGACAAAGTTATGTACTAACTAAATGCCTTACTAACAGAAATGTATATATATATATATATATATATATATATATATATATATATATATATATATATATATATATATATTTCGAAATAGAATATTTATATGGTTTTTTTTTAAGTTAATGTGTATTTTTAAAAGTAACGGAATTTCATGGACGACATATGTCAATCAATTCAATTTAAAAAAAAAGAAATATTAAATTTAATAAATAACGTCAAAGTCATACAGACGTGGTATATACTTAAAAGAGATTGATTTTTTGCAAACTTGTGTTTTAATTGTTTTAAAAATTTATTTTAAGTTCATAGCCTAAATTTGTTTTAATTTTTATGATCATTAACTCGTAAAAAATCATTTCTAATAGAATTCTAAATAAATCTATTTCTTCATTTATAAAACAAATATTAAAAATTGCAAAAATCTGAAAAGTTTAGTTTTAAGTAGATATTTTACAAACCTTAACATTTTAAACGTGATCAAAATTCAAAAAAATGATTTTGAATAAATGACGAATGTTACAGACGAAAAGTAGGAAGGTAAATACTAAATAGTATATAAACAAGTAAAAAAAAACATACGTTTTTTCCTATTGCTTTGAAATTTTGTACACACCTTTTTAAATATGCATAGAAACCTTTTATGCAAAAAATAGCAATTTGTTTCCGGAGAGTCACCCTTAACAAAATCCAGACGTTTGTCGAAATTCACTTACTCAAAACGTTACTACCCATTTTAAAACCTTATGGTAAATGCATTTATGCTCATTATATTCCCCTTTATCTCTTTATTAAATCCAAAATTTATAGCCTCCATTACTTAGAATGAATGTTTTTGTGCAGAAGTAAGAGCTCGGTATGAAATAAACCTTGTTAGAAAGACCCCAGCACCAAAAGTAAAACGCTCAAGGCAAAGTTGCCCTGATCATTATGCTAACGACATAAACATAAACTTTGGTAGGAAGTGAACATATTTTTACAGAGTTTGCTGAGAATTCGAAAACTATTTTAAATACATCACAATTTAATATACCACACATTTTAAAACAGCTTTAAGATAATTCTATTTTTTTCTGATACTGATATTTTTGTTATTTTATGTAAGTAAAAATATATTGAAGAACGTTGTCATAGATTTTTTTTTAAATATTCTCCCGTGTGAATTTTTGAATATTTTTAATTACAAATAGAGTTACTAATTAAGTTTTAAATTAGAAAAAATACACTGGCGTTTCCCGGAATGAATATATAATAATAATATAATAATATAATATAATATAATATAATATAATATAATATAATATAATATAATATAATATAATATAATATAATATAATATAATATAATATAATATAATATAATATAATATAATATAATATAATATAATATAATATAATTTAATATAATATAATATAATATAATATAATATAATATAATATAATATAATATAATATAATATAATATAATATAGTATAATATAATACAATATAGTATAGTATAGTATAGTATAGTATAGTATAGTATAGTATAGTATAGTATAGTATAGTATAGAATAGTATAGTATATTTTAATATAATATAATATAATATAATATAATATAATATAATATAATATAATATAATATAATATAATATAATATAATATAATATAATATAATATAATATAATATAATATAATATAATATAATATAATATATTATAATATAATATAATATAATATAATATAATATAATATAGTATAATATAATACAATATAGTATAGTATAGTATAGTATAGTATAGTATAGTATAGTATAGTATAGTATAGTATAGTATAGTATAGTATAGTATAGTATAGTATATTTTAATATAATATAATATAATATAATATAATATAATATAATATAATATAATATAATATAATATAATATAATATAATATAATATAATATAATATAATATAATATAATATAATGTAATATAATATAATATAATATAATATATGATAATATAGTACATTATAGTATAGTATAGTATAGTATAGTATAGTATAGTATAGTATAGTATAGTATAGTATAGTATAGTATAGAATAGTATAGTATATTTTAATATAATATAATATAATATAATATAATATAATATAATATAATATAATATAATATAATATAATATAATATAATATAATATAATATAATATAATATAATATAATATAATATAATATAATATAATATAATATAATATAATATAATATAATATAATATAATATAATATAATATAATATAATATAATATAATAACTTTATAAACTAATGAAGTTTTTTGTTATTTAAAATAAAAAATCTAATTAATTTTTTAAGTATTTTCATAATACTTACATTAACATACACTTTTTATCGGAATATTTATACTTGTGTGTGAACAATTTCAATTTAAAAAAGCTTATGTAATTTTACTTAAATTTGCCCAATTTGTTACAAAATTATTTATTGGATTTTTAGTCTGGGATGATTCACGATAAAATTATATTTACTGGCAATGTTAACATTCATATCATGACTTGAATCATGTGTGGTGAACAGAACATTTACCCATTTTACATATTATTAAAACCTGAAATACTCTGATAACAATGTGTTCTCAATGGTGGCTTTACAGACAGTCTTGTGAATAAATAATGAGAAAAAAAGTAGTTTTGATAAATTGTGCTTGATTTAATACTCAATTTTTCAAATAAGTAGTATTGTATTTATAAAGTACTTTATTTGAAATCATATAAATTCATGTAAGTTTTAAGATAACTAATAATTAAATTCTAAAACAAAAATATTAGAATAAAAAAATAGAACCGAGGTTCGAATTTTGTTTTGGGGTCTAAAATACAAATAATTTCATACTTTTTCCCAAAAATTCTAAAAAGCTATTTTAAATGTTATCATATTTTTCAGTTTAATTTTTATAATTTTATTAATATTTAATATCAGTTCAATTAAACGTTCTAAAATTTTTTCCAAGAAAGTCAAAAGACAGTAAATTTTTAAATTAAAAATGCATAACAAATATATCACATTAAAGATCATATAAATACTCATATTAATTTCTAGATTAATACATAGAAATCCATGAAGTTTTAAAGAATATCATTACTAGTTAAAAGAACGGTTCTGTTTTGAAGAAGAAAAATACAACTAAGTACACTCAAAATAACATATCCTTTGTAGGAAAATAAATAAATTGTGGCATTTGCACCTTGAGTTTTTATAACAAAAATTTATAATTTTCATTTAGTTAGTATTCATCAATGCATAACAACAATAATAGCAATAACGCCAATCAATTATAATTAAACCAACACTTTATATTAAACCATTATAGTTCATAAATTCACCAAAAGAAGTTTTTCGATTCTGGTGAATTACATTAAAAGTTAAAGAAGATTTTATGTATATTTAAATACAAATTCAACGTTAAAAAATTACGCAATAACAATACATAAATTCTAGGGATATTTCGGGAGATACATCTCCCTTCATCAGCAGAAATGAAAAGTCTTTATACCCATGAAAAGGAAAATAAACCCAGTGTTTAGAGTGTTGTCAAAGAACAAAAACTATTTCAATCGGTTGGAGGTAATTATTGTGTGGCAACAAACGAGAAATACTTAAACAGCAAAGGTTTCATTAACAATCCAGTCAATATTGCTTAAAATATTAAACGCCTTCAGGAAGTCTAATTCGACTGAAGATTTGGGTTTGCAAATTAAGATTTGGGTTAGAAAAATTAAATATATTATTTTGTTAGCGCTTAATTAGTGCCTGGCAAAGGAGTATTTTTTTAATTATTCTTGCTTGAAAGTATTTTCCTGGTGCTCTTTTATGCGAAATTTTAATACTTTTTTTGTTTGATCATCATACAATTTTCTACATTGATATCAGATACTACATATCCAGTTATTAAGGTCGTCATTGGAATCTTTAAGTTGTATGAAGGTGGTCTTATTGATAGGTGAAAAAATGGGACGTATGTCTAATTTACTGAGAATTTTAGAAATTTGATGGCTGATCTGGGGATAATATGACAAAACAACCAAAGCGTTAGAGCATTCGGATAGATTAGAATATTTTTAAGTGGATTTTTAAGTTTGTGTAGAGCCTTGTCAGCGACATTGTATGGAAAACCTTGATCCATGGCGACAATCTCAAATAGTCTAGTTCAGCTTGGAGTTAATCTGGTGAAGAACAGATGCTTTAAGCATGATTATCAAAAATGTAAAAAGCAGCCATATTTGGTGAATAGAACAGTTACCTATTTTACATATTATTAAAAACTGAAATATTCTGATTACAATATGTTTTCAATGAAGGCTTTACAGACTTTTTATTGTATGGGTTGATGATACTTAAAATGAGGGGGCAAAGAAACAGCGAACCGTTTTCTGTATACGGTGGTGCAGAAATGGTCATCTTTACTGGTAATTGAAACATCAAGAAAATAAAAACTCTCATCTTATATTCTATAATACAAGTAAACTATAAAATATAAACTCGTCTTATATCTTATAAAACGAGTTTTTATCTTATAGGTTTTATGTTTAATTATAAAACGTTAATTAAACATATTAAAGTTCCCTTTTAAAATGCCAGTTCTATTAAATACAAAATAATTACAAGCCCCAATCAACATTTAAAAGCAATCTATTCGCAATATTAAAAAAAGGCCATAATATAAAAGTTATTTATGTATTTTTATACTTTTATTAGAAAATAAGTCAAGTATGAATTTTATTTGTTGTGCTGAATGAAGATAATACGTTATAAATATGCATAAAAATGCATTAATTACTGAAATTTCAGCTTAAATATTTGTTTTTTGACGTATTCTTTTATAACAAAAAAAAGTAATTGAAAGTTGCGATAAACTTCTTAGTGATACTATTTGCTAATGATGTGATGTATGGAAATAAGCAGATTCCTAATTAGATTGTTTAGTCAAGGGAAATCTATCTCTGTTTAGTGATAATAATCAAAAAGAAAAATATGAGAACGGGTATTTTTTCATATTAAAGCTATTAATTATCTATTTTAATAAATGCAGAACAGAAGGATTTATTTATAGATGCAATTGTGTCATATAAAAACAAAATATTGCTAAGAAATGCTGTTAAATCATTTTCACGATGCTATTTAATGTTCAACTAATACTAATTTTAATTCTTGCCAATTAAGATACTTTCGAATTTTAAGTAATTAAGATACTTCAAGCTATTTTATGGATAATTGTCAGTTATTTAATATCTGAAATAATGTTTTAATTGGGGTGCAAATAAAGTACCTAAAAAATTACTTGTAAGTAAGTTTAGAAATTCGACAATAAATGTAATGAATCTAAGTAATTTTCATATTTGAGCTGAAGAGCAGTTTTAATTATTCTTTATTCATTCAGAATTTAAAATATTTTGTTTACTACACTTAAGAAGTTAAATTAATGTTATAGTTAGCTATTAAAACAATGCGTTAAATACATAAATAAAATATGGAATTAATAAATTTTCATTTACACGGTTTTATTGATTATATGAGTATTATGACACTAAACATGTTTTTTATCCAAGTTTTATAAATATAATTTAGTTTTTGACAAGTCATTGTAACAAATTTTTTCCAAACTAATAAAAAAATTATATTTGATACAAAATGTTTTCTAATATATTTGAAAGTGGAATAAAGACGAAGTACATGAACATACAAACCTAATTTTCCACTGTTATACATATAAAATATTTATAATCGGTCAATTGTCTCAACAAAGTTATATAAAAAACACAGTCTCAAAAAGTACATTAAAATATGTTAGTTTAAAAAATATGTTGAGCATCAACCTGAAATTTAAAGAATATTATAGTATTATTTACTAAATAATTCAATTAAAAAGAAAACAGAACAAATTAATTTTCTAAAACATTTTGAATCGTTAATTATTTTAACTCATTAAAGGATAGTTTAATATACAAAACCAGTAAGTTGATGAATAGCTATGCAAAACTTTTACATTCGGTTTTACGCGTATTTTTTTTTAAATGCTTTGGCTTTTGTAATTTTTCTTTTTTTTGTAATTTAGCAATAAACAAAAAAAATTCAATTAATGAGGGCTACAATTATTCGTCTCAACTCATCATGAAAATTCCGTCAGGTTTATTTTGAGAAACATTAAACATATTTCTATAAAAATAAAGTAATCAAATTAACAAGCTAAAACTTTTTAATAATATGATTTAGACATCGAAATCCTCTAATGCTATGTAAAAGAAAAAAAAGAATATTTTTTTTTATATAAAACGTTTTTTAAAAAATATCGAGAGAAAAAACTGTTAATAGAAACAAAACTGTTCAAAAGATTATGATATTTTAAAGATTAGAGAGAAAATCTGTGGTCTTAAAAAGTTCAAAGAAAATGGCTTAAAGTAAAAAAAAAGCATAAAAAAACAAATTTACGATAGAAAAAAAAAATCAAATAGAATTTCTAAATAAGAAATGTCGTTTCAGCCATTTGAATGCAAATTGAAAATTTATTTAAATAATGTGAATAAAATAGTTTATTTAAAAACGCTTTAAATTTATTTATTCAGTAAAGGTTTACCAAAAAATTTCTAATCATTATTTTGTAGAATAATCTATTTCCATAAAATTATTATAAAAGAGCGCAATATTTTCATTAAGATGAAATTTAAATTAATTTATAGAAAAATATACTTTCTTACTTCCACAGAGAAAATTTCGCATTATAACTTAATTGCAAAAACTGTAGTACTGCAGAACCTTTTTAAATTAATTAGTTGATATTCTATATGTGAAACACGGTATTTCTCGAATAATTAGCGAAATATTTAATAATGTGTTTTAAAACTCCTAATGCATACATAACAGAACAAGTAATATTGAAGCATTTTAAATTGTAAATTACATGAAATAAAACTCTTTAAAGGTAACTATTCTGCAATTTGTTTACATTTCTAATGACTCCTTAAGGAATGGCGAGATAAAAAACTAAATGTTAGATAATATATAATTTTAATTGGATAAATAACTAAAGTTTTGTTTTGTAAGTTAACGATTTGTGAACTCCATCTATTGAAATGAAGTCTTAAATTAATATTATCTGCAATTCTTTTATATTTTTTAAGAAACGTTATATGAAACTTAAGCTCGTCTTTACTTATTGATATTTTTCTACATTTAGAATTAAAAAAAAAACAATAACATAGTTTTTGTATTTTCAACTAAGTTTAAGATATTTCTGTATTCATAGCATATTTCGCAGCGGTTTCGTTAACGGTTTGGGGAAACACAAAACACTTAATATTATCCCAATCTTTTAATTAGAATAAATTGTAAATTTGTTATTTCTTAGGGTTCGATTTTACACTTTAGTATCTATCTTTCCTGTAAGTAATTTCGGGTATTATTCCAGGCAATTACTTCAATTAATTTATATACATAAAGAAGAGAGTCTTTGGGTTTATTTATCTTTTATATAAATATTCAATTTTATTTCGAGCTTAATCAAATTTTGTATACTTTATCTTCGAAACAAGATGAAGGTCAGTGTCTACGTGAGATTTCGAAAAACTAGCCCATCCCTCTCCTTAAAGCAGAAATGCACTTTTACTGAAACAACCAGATGGCGCCACGATGAAGAAATCGACAATGTAGCATTAAGAAATCGTAGCGATGGGCGCTGGGTTAGGTTTGAACTACAGACTTTTCTTTCCATTTGCTAGATAGTGTTTACCTTTACATCAAAATGATCGCCAAGGTAAATGATAGAATATTTTTAATTTAAAACCACAACAATTTAAGCTAGTGTAGATTTATTAAATCCCCCACTAAGTACACTGCTTAACAGTATTTTGTTTACGATAAAGTTAATGTTTGGTGCCTTCTAGCCTTCACCTTGGTTGACATTATATAAGTTGTCTAGTTTCAAAACCAGATAGATCCATTTTTATAAATTTTAAAGGACACGCCAAAAACGGTTGAGAGACACGCGCCTCTGGATGGATATATATATATATATATATACATACATACATACATACATACATACATACATACATACATACATACATACATACATATATATTTATTTATATATATATATATATATAAACAATTTATTTTGCGTAAAATGTGGATATATCCCGTTTTGAAAATAGACGGCTCATATTAGAGAGTCAGATCGGATATTTCTATCAATGTATAATGAGAACTTTGATTCCAATCAAAATATATTAATTTTTATACTAATACTTAACCCATTAATTTTTTTCCAGTGCCCGATCCGTGACGCTCGACCTCCCTGCTCGGGACAAGATCTCCTTCTTCTCCGGGGGGTCCTCCCCGGAGGTCTCGATGCGGGAGGCTGCAGCAGACAGACTCGACTTCCGCCCGACCTTCACGCGGCCCTTAATGGACCCGACCTCCCCAGGAGCTCCTCCGGGGATCCTGCAGACCACCAAGAGGACCACCCCTTCCTCCAGGAACAACAACCACGTGAAGTTCGTGACGCCCGCCTCCACGCTGGACGCCTCGCACACCATGAAGGTGGAGGTGGTGCTGCACCAGATCGCAACGAACGTCGCCGAGTCCATCGGGGCCGAGATGCAGTCTTCGTCGTCTTCGTCCTGCTCGCCCAAGTTGGCGAGAATCGAGACTGGGGTCGAGTTGGACTCGTCCGATTCTGAGTCTCCCAGGTAGCGGAGTTTGGTTAGTGCGATTTGATTAAAGCCCAAATGCTGTAAATTGAGGAATGTCTCGGTGGAAACATTGTTTAAGAGAAGACAGAACTTCGGTGAGATTTATGTTGGTAATGCACCATATATACGCAATTGTGATTGGATATGGGTGAAAAATTAAGCCAGTTAATAAGTTTCTAAGATTTTATTAAATACAATATATGTGATCCAGTGTGATAACGAATATATGGCACTATGATTATGTAAAAAAATAATATATTTTGTGTACTAAAATTAAGAAAAAAATATATATACTGGTTATAGGATATATTACATATGAGCCGCTTGATTCCAAAATGTCTCTTGTCCACTTTGTAAAAATAGTCCATTGCATTTTTAAATCGTATATTTTTCGTATTAAATTTTATTTCCACCCTTGGAATTAATCAAAAGTGTGTTGTTTTATACATTAAACAACATATTTTGCTTTATTACATGTGTAAAAATAATATTTAATATGAAAAAAAATGTGATTTAAAAATGTGAAGGGCTATATTAGTTTTTCAAAGTGGACATAAGACGTTTTAGAATTAGGCGTCTTGAGTATAGAATTATATTATTTTTGCAATGATCGTTTTTGAAGCTTACTAGCCATTCCTATGGCCTAAATTAAATAATTAGAATACAACTTTAATAATCAACATTGACTTTGGCATTAAAAATAAAAAAATTGTCATTTCTCTTCAGAATAGTTTACTGCCACTTTAATTGACGTTTGTTAAAGATAACTGGAGCAACTGGATAAGATTCTGATAGTCCTGGATAAACTAAAATTTCTAAAAAGACAAACTTGCTTAGAAACCTTTTTGTCAACTCACCCGGTTAATGTAAAAGTTTGACGGAACATATATTTTAAATTGAAATTTTTTTATTGAACGTAATTTTTGACTGAGCACCTAAAAATTTTATATCAAATTCCAATTATATAATAAAGCTTTTAAGTGACAATATTTGTTTTAATTTCATTAAGCATTAAATTTGTATATTATTTTTTTAAATAAAAATATTTTATAAATGTTCTGATTATTGATTTGTGCTGTTAATCATGAATGTATTACCTCTAAAGTTAAAAATAAAAACATACCTGTAATATTTTTTTTGCATATTTTATGTATCATGTTCAATATGTAATGTTTTCGATATTTATTTGGTCTTTCTAACAATTCATTCTTCAATTTATGATGTATCCAATCACATTTGCAGATATAGCATATACTAAAATACTGCGACGATACTCAATAGGATGTGTTGTGCTTCTTCATTCACCAGTGTTCCAGGTGTATTTGTATTGTAGAAGTGTTGGATTGGAGGCTCTCAACACTGAAAACTAACGGAACGGACATTAAACATGAGAGAACTATGGACTTCTGGAGAAGAATTCATATAAAAGTTTATGTGCCGATATTCTTTCGTTTATTTGTAATGTATTATACAGGGTTTCAGGGTTAAATATATTCTAAAATAATTGTTTTAACTGAGAGAACCACATAGGATTAGTTATAAGTTTCAGTTACAATAAAGGGAGCCCATCAAGTTTCTTTGCAGATTGATGAAGTGCAAGGGGTCTATTAGTAGCTCTGCAGAGTTAAAACGATATTCTACCTGTTACCTATTGTATGTGGATCGATGAATAACGCAGACATTAGCTTAGAAATTTATTTGTAAAACAACAAATATATAAAAGAAATAAACAGCGACATCTAGACACAGAAATCATAACTAAAATATTTGCATATAACCAGATACCTTCTGATGCCAACATTACCAACGGTACACTACATTCTGCCTGGTGCCGAACGTAACTCCTACATTTTTACTCGGAGCTTTGATAAAATGATTGCAACACTGTAAAAAGAAGTACTTAAAAATGAGTATAATACCTATTCTTTTTTAAGTATGATTGCATCGAAAACGTGCGTATGACATACTCAAAAGCAAGTAACCATACTTTCTCAAAAAATAACACTGTGATTTAGTATTGATAATTTCAGCTTCTGTTCTAAAGATCTTAATGGAATCTGACAAACTTAAAATAGTTGTACAGAAGATGGTTTTCCACATTATTTGATGTCAATGGCCCAAATTGAAACTAAATACTGATAATTGAGTTATTACAACTCAATTGTCTTACTTCACATTCTTTTTAATTTTTAAAACTTTCTTCTGCTTATAACTCTTAATGTCGCCTTGGAAGTTTAATGGTTAAAGCACTGGACTGCGGTGTTTATGGACTGGGTTCGATTCCCTGTAAGACCGTTGTAATTGTCGATATTTATTGAAAGTAATTTTAAAAAGGCAGCCTATGTAAGAAAACATCTACTAATTTACTAGTTTTTGAGTACATGTCTTTTTCAAAATTGAAACTAGGGTATTCGGATACATGATAAGCATCGAATAAAGTCAAAAATGAGTACATTTCAATAATTTTCAAGTACCTATTTTTAACAGTGTGATCACATTGAAATCCAAAAACCTGTAACGAAACTTTAAAATTCTACCACTTTAATGCATTTAAAATTTATAACTAATCATGCGTGGTTCTCTTAGTACAAGCCATTACTTTTGGACACCTTTATCTAAGACACCCTGTATTTTAATTGAAGGTATTTTCATGATGTATCCTTTATTTAATAGTACACATATTTTTATGATTTTGGTACACATTTGAATTATTTCAATTTTTTTAGGTATGGAATTTCAAACATTGTTTAAACACTGATATTTTCCGTGATAAAATATTTTATTGAACATGTTGACTATTCCTTAACACAATGCACAAACTTTATTTTAAGGTTTGAAAGTAGGGATCTCGTTTGATACGCACGCAAATTACAAATATTTTACAGCACACATAATTTAATTTATTTAATAAACGTTTTAAAAAGTTATAAAGGATCGCATTTAAAATTAAATCGCCCTATAAAATCACGTGCTTCAGTATAAATTAATATTATATCTGGCAAAACTTAATAGGGTGAGGGGAGGGAATCAATTCCATTTATATCGTAAATAGCTCAAATTTTTGTAATTTTCAATAACACATAATTTAGCATTAAATTTGAAACTTATTTATAATTAAAATTTATATCAAACTTAAATCCGTAAAACTGTATGTCACTACTAAACATTTTTTCAAAAATACGTACATTTTTAAAAATCATTTAAATACATTATATGAGAAATGTATTCAAATTGAATATTGAGGTAACATAAAATTTTAAAAAAATGGAAACTAAAAAGTTACTAAATTTCTTGCGTTATTTTCACAGTTTGCACTACTGTATAGTTGAGATAAATGCACCCAAAAAGAAAGCATAATATGTTACAAGTAAATGTGAATAAAAATCGACACCAACTGATGGTCAAGCATTTCATACAGTATAAAATAATTTATAATACAGCACAACCAAGGGCAATATCTGATGATCTCTAGGCACTTATTTTAACACTAACATTTAACATATTTTATTTATCAAATTTGTAATAAACACTTCAAGTGATTCACACACACTCATAAACGCATTTTCACTTTCATGAACATATTTACTTCCACGTATGACGATTATTTATTGACGATATCGAAATTTATCGTGGTGGGTCTCGTTCTTTTGGATATATATATATATATATATATATATCATATGAGATAATCTTATCTCCTAAACGTTATGTATTATGTGTGCAGTACATTATCTCATAAAGACCTCACATTTCCTTGAATATAGATGACTATATACTTTTCTTGATTGACGTAACCGTGTGAAATTTATCAAACCATGTATTGATTCATTGATTTTGCTGGAGTGAACTTATTTTGATGGGATATAATTCTTTCGTACGTGCAGTTATTTTTTGGAGAATATTAAAAATCACCAGAGACTGAAAATTGTAATCGAGAAAAGTATTAAAATCAATGTTTAGGTAATGTACATAAGATGTATTAAAATGCGTTTTCATTCCATTTTATTTTTAAATAAAGACAATTTATTCTACAGCTGTTTGTGCTTTTTTAATCTTCAGTCTATTGTAAATATATTTAACATGAATATTAGGCGTAAAGAGGGATCCAAAAATATTAACATTTTACATAGATAAAAGGTCTATTAAATGAAAAAAAACTTCTATTATATTTTAATATATAATAAAATATCTGTAATAAAATCTTATATTATTTTATATATATCATACATACAATTAAAACTTCAAATGAAGCATTGTGAAACATGTACCTACTTTTAGTTAATTATATAAGGAACGATATCAATGGTCGTAGAGGAAACACTTCGAGTCTACTGATAAAGTTCTGAATAATTCGAAAAGTCGCAACATTTATACTGTTGTAAGTGGCAACAAAATATCCCTTACCCTTCTTTCTAATGGTTCCCTTATATGTATTTAAAAAGAAATAATTTAAAAACCTTTACAGAATACTATAGACATTTTTTAAATTGTCGCTATTACTGATCGGTGGTTTGATTTTTAATTTTACTTTTGGTTAGATGCATGCATAGAAAAATATAAAATAATTTCCTATGAAAAAATACTACACTGCCAAAAAATAGGTTCTTGAAAAATGTACCAATTTTTAATTACATTCTATGCTTATCGTGGTTTCGAATGCACGAGTTTCAATTTAAAAAAAGATATATACTCAAAAATGTGTACATGCAGGAAATCAATTTTAAGCATATTTAATCGTAGTACATTAAAAAAAAAATTCTAATAAAATAATTAAAAAGTTTACTTACAAAAAAAATATTGTAAATATAATATAATTTCTCCTCCACTGAAAACAAATTTACGGATTAAACGTCCCTCAGAGAGTTAAGCGACATTTAAGCAAATTAATCAGAAAAAATGTCTAAATAGTGTCTTTGTCCCTTAAAATTGAAATCTTAATAATCGCTCAGACTTAGAAATACTCAGATTAATAATTTCTCAAATGGCATTACTACTACAAAATAACACCGCAAAACTGATTTCTTATTCAAAAGAT
Source organism: Troglohyphantes excavatus (assembly GCA_963932185.1). NCBI lineage: Eukaryota > Metazoa > Arthropoda > Arachnida > Araneae > Linyphiidae > Troglohyphantes > Troglohyphantes excavatus. The sequence continues at coordinate 23,504,729 of OZ010674.1, forward strand.
TGGGAATTGCCGTTCTTTCAGACATCTTAAAAAAATTTGATGATTCTTCAAGAAAAGGTTAGAGTATGAATTAACGATTGCCTTATGAAAGCAAATACAATAAGAGCCATTCTTCAAAGAAAACAAACTGACAACTTTCTGTTTGCTTGCGTGGAATTGGGTAGGTTTAAGTCGTCAGTTGGGGGTTTTGATGTTTGCATTGCGACGCGCTTTCTTGTTGAGAAATCTTTTAACATCTGAGCCCTGAAGACATTCGAAATCTTTGTTGAATGCCCAAGAAATAAGGAAATCCACTTGTGACAGAAATGTTTCTAATGCTTTATTTTATGTCAATTTATCGGGAGTAATTATTTGGTCTAATGAAAAGTTATTTCTGTTTCATTCAAAAGTAGATTGCTAATTTTAAATAACGTATATAATTGCAATTTAGCGAAAGAAAAAATATTATTGGCATTTCAATTTTGAAACATAGTGTTTTTTTATTGTACTTTAGTAATACGTTTTACGTTTCTAAGTTTGAATAGGATGAACCTATTTTTGTTTGTTTCCCATTTTTGTTTGTTTGAAGAACTTTCAAAAACGCTTTTTAAATTTTATATTTTAACTAAAGTTTAAATTAAAGGTTAGTGTTTGCTTTAAACAAATTGCTAATTCAAAAGCTTTAGCGAATTTTATGAAATGCGCTATGCATAAATATTTTTTTATTAAAGCTCATGAGTAAACACAAAATCAAAACGAGTGTAATTTGCTTTGAATGAAAGTTTGTCCTTGTCTACTTGTTATAAAAACACTTTACAGTTTTAAAAACAGTACTTTCAAAAACGTCCATTCAAGCTATGAAATGCTTTTAATGGACGCAGACTAAGGTAAATAATAACACTGCGAAACTAAAAAAAATTAATATAAACGATTCGATTTAATATAATTTTAATTGTTAATGAAAAAATTCACGAAAATGAATAATAATTGAAGAAAGGAGTAAGTCGTGTTATCAAGGAATTAGCCTTTTTCGAAAAAAAAAAATCGGAAAAAAAGAAAGACACTAAAATCTGTTTATCCAAGTAATAGACTTACATTTTTTTTTATTTTGATATTTCCACGATGACGGTGAAAATTTCATATTTTAGTAAGACAGATATCCATTTATATTTCGCACAAAGTTCCGTTCTTCGGTAAATAAAATTTTTAATTTTGATTAAGTCCTGCAAGTTATCAAGACTGTTTCAGGAATTTTCATTAACCAAGTAATATGAAATTCAGTAACTATATTCAACTGCACAAAAAAATTGTATGTGTTTCAACTACTGAGTGATAGTTAAAATAATAAAAATAACGTGTCATTTACTTTTTTACATTTTCAAGAAAGCTATGCCACTCACAAAAAAAACATAGTTTATTTTAAAAAGTAGTTTAAAATATTATATTATCTTGTTAATTATAAAATATAACTATTAAAGTTATTACAATTTCACCCTTGTAGAAAAGTTATTATCAATGTTTAAATTCAATATAAAAGTAAATTTATTGACTTATATATTCGTCCAGACAAGCAATATTTAAATTAGTCAACATATATTTTGTATTATTATTTGGGGTTTTTACGATTTAATGGTAGTTTTATAATTATAAATATTCCAGACATATTATTGAAACATAATTTGGGTGCTTCATACGTATTTAGTTATAGTCTAAGAATCTGGGAAATGTGCAAATAAACGCAAAATAAATTAATAAAAAAAATTTAATGACTGAAAAAAAATCACATGAATCCATAGATGTTTTTCATAAAATTTTACCGTATACAATTATTTCGAATAATATATTAAAAATTTAAAAATTAATTGACCAATAAAATTTAGTTTTCTAAGAATGCATGCAATTTTGGATTTCATACAAATACTTTAAATTACCTTATTTTCCAAATATGTTACTCTCAATACTAGTAGTTCTGGGAATAGTAGACCTCCCAACCAAACACAAACTATGATTTAAAAAACATTTACGTCGATTTAAATGACTCCAAGCAACATTTCTGTTAAATTTAAAGAAAATGGAACAATGCGTTTCGTCGTAAAGGCTCAACAAACAAGCAAACAATTTTATAAACATGAAATGCTAAAAGGTCTATTTAAAACTGGGACCTCAATGGTGCTCGGTGATAAAGTCGGAATAAGGGGAATTCCGCAGCAAATTTTTAATCATTATAAATCGATAACTGAATTCCGTCGTAAACTTTATCTGTTCTTTTCAAACAATAGAATTCAAATACTAATTAAAAATAATAATAATAAATTAAATTATAAAATAAGGTAATTTTTTTAAATTTTCACGTGATTTTTAAAAAAATAATTTTTATAGTTTAATTTGCGTTTAATTTAGATTGAAATCAGTGAAAAAAATTATTATGATACGTATTTCTCAATGGACTTCCCAAAAACATGTTTAAAAACCATAATTGGACTGCTTGGACGGGAGGAGAAGTCTGAAAATACTGCTCTAACTTGGTATTAACTGTTTTTAAACAGTTATTATGATTCGATAGTCTAAACGACAACCCTAAAAGAAATAAGAACGTCGATAACTGTTAGGAGATAATGAGAAACCACAAGCGACTACTCTAAGGGGGTACCAAATGTTTTTGAACAGTAAATGGGATGACTGATTCTCAAAACGACTGCTCGCGTATGCTTAAACCAACTTCTTGGTTGCTTCTTTAAATTCAGTAATAGACTTTTAAACAATTAAAAGTTGTCTGTTGCTTGTTAAGCAAAATTCAACCATAAAATATTTTCTGTATCTATTGCTTTCCATTTTCTTGTTTCATGGGAGTTTGGGGTTTCTTGGACTGTTTGAGGTTAAATGCCTACATTCCAATCAGAGAAATCCCAGCTTAGAGATTCGTCCTATTTGAAACCCCCTGAAGAAGAAATCAGTCGTTTCCCCTTGCTTTTGTTGCATTCACAATCAATTTTATTTAACTATTGTTTGTATGGTTTTGTCTACAATTTACTTGTTATTTCAATAGCTTTTAGACCCTAAAATTCAAATACTAATTAATAATTAAAAATAAAAGTAATTAACACTTGAAGACATCTATGAGAAGTATACATTTAAGCTAATTTTCTTTGAATATTTTTTTAGTATCCGATATTATACATAAGGAGCTGAATCATTTCAATTCACTAACAGCTAGATGTTGCACAACATACTCTCCAATTCCTCTTAGAGATCCATACAATTACTGCACACCGTGTCACCTCTCTTATTCGACTATCAACACGGGAATACATTTATAAGATATTTCATAAATAGTTTAGATTAAATGGCCGTTGGCTGACTTGAATTTACATTCTGTGCATCCTGCAATTACCATTGTCCATCGTTGTTCAGTGTACGGTTGGCTTTCTAATGAATGTTAATGATTTATACTGCCTTTCCTGTGGAGGATGCGTATTCATGTCTGTGTCAAATTATCCTTATGTAGCAAATGTATTCCACTTTGAATTTCTAATTCAATTCTCGTAAAATGGGACAAAGTTGTCAAATAGTTGTACTGCTAGTTGCCAATTATTGTTGGGGGTAAAATACGTAAATAAATAACACAGAGTAAGGTATTAAGTTATTTTATTATTTCAGTTGATTTGTGATCTTGGTATAAAATAGCGATGTGGTAATAACTGTAATTTAACAATACAATTTAAGATAGGAATTTTAAGGCAGACTATGAAAATATTAATTTTAACAATTAAAACACAATTTTAGACATCAATATTTATATTTAGGATTTAAATTCTTTTGAAAATCGGTTTTGAAATTAAAGATTACATAAAGGAATGGCCAATTTTCAATTAGTATTATATTGAGAGTTTTAAATTCTACTCAAATCATTAAAGATGATTTGGAACGATTGGTTTAAGTCTACAGTTCACGCCCTTTTAACTAATTAATTTAATTTTAATTAGAAAATATTGTATTCAAATAGTTGTACTGCTAGTTGCCAATTATTGTTGGGGTAATAAGTAAATAATAAATAAAATAAGTAAATAAATAACACAGAGTAAGGTATTAAGTTATTTTATTATTTCAGTTGATTTGCGATCTTGATATAAAATAGCGATGTGGTAGTAACTCAAGGATAGTGAAGACCATATATATATATAAGGTGTGCTCGTACTCGCGCTGCCTGACGGAAGGCGGAGAGAGCAACTATTTGACGTCATAGTGACGCCTACTTCGCCTTCTGTGGGCGTGTCTAATGATCTCGTTTGAACCAATGGCAAGGCTGAACTAGATGCGGGCGCGTTGCTTGATGGTGCTGCCATCTATTCGTTTTTTTGTGAACTATTAAAAAGTGATAAGCTAACTTTATTTAGTTACTTTTACTGCATTTTATGAGTTTAAATTATATTTTAAGGATTGCATTTAGTATGGAAAAATTGCAAAAGATTTGCTTAATAAATTAAGCGTATTAAAATAATATTAGCTGCCACGAGAGCATGTCCATGAATTTTGAAAGAGTAATAGTAGTGGTCGGAACTATCCGGTCACTGCATTTGTATTGGACATATTAAATGAGTTACAATTTCAATCAAGTAAAATACGGGGACATAACAAAACAAGGAAGGATTAGTAGTGAAGTTACCTGAACACAATTATTTACAGATATTTACATTATTTTGCTAATTAAAAATTAAATCACCAGTTGTAAATGGAACTCGCAACCCTCCAATCTTGATTCCGGTGTCCTGTCTACCAAGTTTTTCAATTATAGAAATGGGACATATTTGCATCTATAGATTAGTTAACAAATGTAAAAGTTTTCGTATTAAAATATACATTACACTTTCTCAAACACTGTAATCTGAAACAAGCCTTTCATAAACAATTTAAGAGTCTGAAACTAATCAGAAAAATACAACATGTAATCTTTTTGAATCTCTTAATTAGCTTTAAGATTCGTATTTAAATTATCTCTCCCACAATAAGACAGAAAAAGATAATTGAAACAACGCTATCTTTACAACAATCAAGGTTCACAGGAAGAAAAAAAAACGAAGATTGGTAATTACTATAGATAAAAATTGAAAGTAAATTCCTCCGAAACCACAGCACTTACTCAAAATTAAGTTCAAGGCTTTTCCGTATCTGGTTTCATGGTTAATGAAGTAAAACTCGTCTCGCATAGCGCCCATTTTCGTTGTTAATTTAACCGTCAGAACTCTTCCTGCCCGTAAACATGGCGTGAGCGACATTTTCATTACTTCTCTTGACAAGTTTGTCTGGAATTATGTTGGAGAAGATAAATTTCAGGGCAGACAATAGTTTGCGATTGTCATGGGGGGATATTTTGAAGCAGTGTGAATTTTGTTCATGTTTTTAAACTGGTTTTCTGAATGATTAAAATTTTAGAATATGTTGAATTCCTCAAGTGAGTAGATCAGATGCGAAACGAGTTTTATTCAAAAATTCAGAAATGAGATTATTTTATCAATAGGTAGTTTATAAATTTGGTTTCAATTTTAAAATAAAATAAAGGAGCAATAAAAATTCAAAAAAGAATTCACGCGGAAGAAAAAGTAGCTATATTCAAGTTGGATACAGATGCAAAGAAATAACCAGCAATCGTGAACGTTAGCGTTAGTGAACGTGATTTCTGATTACACTCAAACCTGTTTTTGTGCTGTGGTGAACGTGATTTCTGATTACACTCAAACCTGTTTTTGTGCGGTGGTGAACGTGATTTCTGATTACACTCAAACCTGTTTTTGTGCGGTGGTGAACGTGATTTCTGATTACACTCAAACCTGTTTTTGTGCGGTGGTGAACGTGATTTCTGATTACACTCAAACCTGTTTTTGTGCTGTGGTGAACGTGATTTCTGATTACACTCAAACCTGTTTTTGTGCGGTGGTGAACGTGATTTCTGATTACACTCAAACCTGTTTTTGTGCTGTGGTGAACGTGATTTCTGATTACACTCAAACCTGTTTTTGTGCGGTGGTGAACGTGATTTCTGATTACACTCAAACCTGTTTTTGTGCGGTGGATAGGGACCGCATAAAAAAAGTCTCACGTTGAAAATAACTCAAAACTTTTCAAAATAACTAAGAATTGCTTTTTTAAACGAAATCAAGACACGAGGCTTGACAGCTATTTGGAATCTTGCCAAACCTTTTGGAATCTGATTTAGAAAATACACATGTGAACATTTTTACATATGTACTTATTTTACACATACAAAACTTTTCAAAACGTATAACCATTATCCTGCGTAGTCTGACAATACGCGAACTTTCTTGTGGTAAACTGGTTCGAAATCGCTTTCGTCACTTGAAGATACTACCTCGCACTCGTTTAGAGTTCACTTTTTTTCAGTTACCATGTAGTCAGTGATCAGTTTTTGCGACGACTGTTGTTTCACTAGACGCTTGTATATGTCTCGGTAGTCAGATGATCAATTATGTTCCAATTTGATTGAAATTTTCATATACCGCACAAAAGAAATCGCAAAAAAAAAATCGTAATAGTCATTGTTTGCCTGTATCACATTTAGCTTTCCTGGCAAAATAAAACATTACTTTTATCTAACTACTTTGTATATACTATTGTAAACATGTAGCTTAGCTTTAGGAGCATCAAACAAAGTAGTTAAATCATACCAGATATCATACCAATATTTTATTGAGTTTATTTAAGCAGTCAATCAATGATCATATCCCAAAACAATTGTGACAACTCTGTTTAGTCTGCGAAATATTGCATCTTAATAACAAAAATACATTTAGTCTAAATAAGTTTCAAATTCAATATATAAAAATCTTTAATAGAGAGAGAAATATCTCTATGACAACCTGTTTCAGATACGTCATTAAAGCGGTTTTTTCATTCTAGAAAAATTATTCCATTCCATTTTAGCATGAGATTAAACGCTTATGACCGAAATCGGGTAAAGTTGTAATATGGATTATTTTTTTTTCATTAGCGGAAAAGTTGCGGAAAATTGTAAATGTATTGATTGTAAGGTTCCAGCAATTCAATAATACAACTTACCCGGAAATTATATTCTACACACGGTTGTTTGTGTAGAGTCTAGTTTCAGAACATATTTTAAGAATTTTTTGAAATTTGTATCACAATATTCTGCTGCATTGCAAATCAGTCTATGTGTACCCAATAGACCATAACATATTTTCTGAAGATCTTCAAACGAAAATCCTTCCATACTGCATACAAATCTTGCCTTTTGTCATTTCTCATAAATTTATCAAGGTGGGCAAGGTATGTCATGAAACTGAATTTTATATGTATTGAATATCGTATGGGCAATATTCACTTTGATCGTAAATTTTTGTATATTTTAAAATAAATCTCATAAGCTCACAAACATAACATCTCAAAGCCATAAAAGGACATACTGAAAAAATCGCAGGCAAAAGAATAGCCGCACAATTTTACATCAATAAATCGAATAGGAAAAGTACTTCGTACAACATACACTGTTAAAAATTTAAATTCAACGTTGTGCCATACCTTGGTGATCTGCAGCAACTTACACCATATTTTGGTGCAATCTAGGTTGAAACAAAAATCCTTGAGAATAGCGCAGCTTTTACCAAAAAATGGTGCAATCTCCAAAACTGAAACCGAAACTTCGTTGAATCTACAAACTGGGGAATCCCCTAAATCCTCTTGCATTAGAGGACCGGTTTCCCAGTGGGTAAATGCGTTCATCTGGTAATCAGAGGATTGCTAGTTCAGACAGGGCGGTGGACATAACAAAAAAAGTGATCTCGCGATTGGTGGGTTGCCAGATTTGCTACAAATACTAGAAAATCGTCCAGAACATCCAACAAATTATACCGGCGTTTCATAAAATATGGGGTAGCGAAAACGTGAATTTTGGTTCAATGGTTCACCATAAAATTGTGAAGCGTAATGGTGAAGCGAGTTTTGGTACAACGTTTCTCCACTAAATTGTATCCGTGGTAGCACCATAAAATGGTGAAACTAAGCACCAAAATGGGTACCAAATTTTGGAATAAGGTAGTATTAAATTTTTAACAGTGTACAACTCTAAAACGAATATAAATGAAGGATCCACGAAAAACGATGAAGGTAATCTTTTGTTGCAACAGAGATCTCTATATCTATACAGAGATCTCTATATATTAGCTATAGAGCTGTACTTTCAATGTATCAAGTATTGACATAGTATATATTACAGGTTTTTTTTAAGTTAAAAGATCGGAATTACGTGTATTTATGAAGCTTTTTTAATGCATTTTCTGTATGGATCGCTATTGTTCTTCTATCGATGTACGATTCAATTTTTTTAAACGAAGCAAAAAAACAAGATGTCGTCGAAACTGAATGTAAATGTAACAATGATTGGTGTGACTTTTACTAATCCTCCGAATAGAACATCAAACTTTCGAAGATGCCCAACACTTTTCAAAAAGTTTTAGTAAATAATAAGAAATGAAGATTTAAAACTTTCAGTTCAAAATTGATGGTCTGAAAGTACTTAAATTCTTTAGAATTCAGATTTCTATAAGAAATCAGGTCTTCCAGTAGATAATTCAAATTTGAGATATAAAACACGAACCGTAATAATCATACTGATCTATTCCATTCAAAATTTCGAAACACGTCTTATTTTAAAGGCTGACAAAATACCATAAGAGTTTCAATCTCTAGACATTCGCCTGGTGGATGAACGTGTTTTCTTCTGGTTGTTAACTTTATGTCTTTCTGGGGATTTCTTAGAATGCCAATGAGGTTCGAAATATTGCATATCTGTGCAATAATATAATGAAACACCAAATAAAATAAAATACCCATTTTAGTGTATTGGAAAAAACTTTTCAATTTTTAAATGAAGTGTACAGACACAAACCGATTTTCATTCAAATTTGGGGCATTCCAGACAGATAAAAATAGTTAAATTTCAAGAAGGGTTTTAATAGCAGAAGTTGCTTTTGTTGACAAGACCAAATGACAGAAGCAGTCGTTTGAGGTCAAGAACTAAGGACGACCCCAAATTTCCGTGAAGAGGAAAAAATAATTGTGTTTAGTTGGAAAATTGAAGTCTAAATTTGACTATTTTTAGATTAATGTTTTTTAATTTACTTATATATTATATTTCGTCGGCTTAAAAATAAAACCACGTATATTTAAACCAAAGATTTACCAGCCGTAGTTGGGGGCGAAATAAAAGCGATAAACTTCGAAATGTGCATAACCTTGTTGTTGCAATATAGAGAAGAAAAACCATTGACATTGGTCAACTATGTCACCTACGGGTGGTAAATATTTGGTTTAAATGTACGTGGTTTTACTTCTAAGCAGACGATACAAGTAATTTTATTTCAGTTACACAACGTTATCCATATACGTATTATATTAAGAAGGATATAAGACATAAAACTCAAAATACAGGATGATTAAAAGTATATACAAGGTTTAAAACGCTGTATCTACGCAACCAAACAACTTAGAGCGTCATTCGACAAAACACCACCATGAAGGAAGCATTCTAAAGTTTCGCTTGTTTGGCGAGAAATGCCGCTAAGAGCGTATTTCATTGAACTACAAAATAGTTTGTTGTTTATCGCGTTGATATGACAACCGTACAACAGAAGGTCATTTAATTTGCTAAAAGTGAATCGGTTAAGATAGTAAAAGCGTTCAGCATATTTTTTTTTGGCAAATACGTCTTATTGATAAGTGTATTTGATTTCGTCAATTTAGTGAAAAAGGATTATTTTTCAAAGATAAAAATTCTAATTGAAAGTGTGGTAAAGAACACTTTCAGTGGCATGTCTCGCCACACAAATAAAACTACAAAATGTCCTCTTCCCAATTATTTATGTCTCTCAAATATTTTTGGTTGCTTAGCTATAGCCTTTCAAATTTGGGATACTCTTTTGCAATCACCTTGTATTTACATACTTTCTGAATATAATTATTTCGCATTATAAAACAAAAAAAATATTTAATTTTCAAAATTAAATTATATTTTCACTAGAATATAAAACCTTAACTTTAATTGGATCATCACAAGAACACTAAATTCAAACCGAAACTCTCACAGGAGTTCCATCCGTTTTCAAATTCAAATTTCAGACCCATACTGAATAGTAAATTTCTCAGTGGACACGCAAGTTATAGGAAATGTACATGGAGCAATCTGAGACAAGCAAAAACATTTTTGAACTTACTTAAAATTTAAAAATAAATCGCATAGTGAGCGCAGCTATAAAAGGATGTTTATTTATGTATGAAATGCTTCTATTTTAATGTAAATGGCTATGGCAATATTCAAGTGGTCATGAATAAGTTTTAGATTTTTATGGTGAACTGCGGGCCATCCATTTGTATGTTGTCTTCCACCGTATAAAAAACACAGTAAAAGGTATTTTTGCAAATATCTAAATATGCACGCTAAATTAAGGTTTCAAATCTGTATAAAAACATCTATTTGTACATATTGTTTATTTATTAGATATCTTTATGCAGTTTCTTACATAAACTCTAATGTTAACAAAATAGGCTCCTATTTGCTAATAGCACAACTGTTATGACATAAAAAAGCGTATCTGCTATATGATTCATAAATTATTTATGCTATTACTAAATAATTTATACTTAATAGCATTTATTGTACATGTCAGGGAAATCAATTTAAAGTCAGTGGTACTCCGAAGTACATATTATGGTATAGGGATGTAGTAATGCACTGGCTAAATTGCTGCTGTGACGTCACATTTTTTACATGTTTTAGATAAGCCAATTGGTCAATTTGTCGAAACTCGCTTGTTGATTCGTTGGAAACAGCTTAAAGGGGAGTTACCCATCCGCCAATTAATCGGAGTCAGACTATGCCAAAGGGAATTGTGTTTATTAATTTAAACTAATAAACTAATTAATTTAAGTATATTTAAAGTTACGTTTTACTTATTAGAATTTTAAAAATAAATATGGTCCATATGACACTAGCGGAATTGTTACAATTTTGTTTCGATCGCATTTTTTCAGAAACCGTCAAAAGTCTCTTAGGGACCGTTCATATATTACGTCACGCACGGGAATCTGTCTTGCGTGACGTAAAGGAGATCGTAAGACACAATTTTTTTAAAAGGAAAAAATGCTAAAAATATGTTTGAAACGTCGAAATTTTATAGAGAGTCAGTACGTTTCAAATTCTGTGACTTTCTGAAGAACCCACATAATTGCTAGGCGACCAATTTAAAAGACCAAAGTCGATTAAGATGCACCAGTTTATGCAACTTCCAAATTATAAAAAGTAAAGCCGTAAAGGTAGATGTTAAATAGAATAAAAAAATATGTTCTATTTATCTATGGGCACGTCCTTCCTTCCATGTACCTACAGCTGAATTTGAATTTATGTTAAGTGCAGGTTCTCATCACAACAATAATTTAAACTACAACTCAACTAAAATGAGGAAACAATACTTTTCAATATTAATATTTTTTTTATTAATGGACTTATTATAATTTAGTGCCATATCATATTTATTGCAATCATATTTATATTTATTGTAATAACAGCTTATATACGGAAAACAAAATAATATGTTGAAAAAATTTGTGCATAAAGCAGTAGCTAATGTGACTTGGAGGGCGAGGAGATTGTGAAAATGGATGAACAATGGCGTGACTTAATAAATATTCCGGAGAATGTTCCCTTTAACATTACGCGATAAAAACTCGCATAAATAAATACTACAAAGGAATATAAACTCCTTCAAGCGCAGTCGGTTTAAAATCATATTAAATCAAATTATATAAATGTCATTAATAGCAGTTAAACAATAAACTTAAAACAAACTACAGCAATATCTGCCCTACACAACTATACAATAAAGAAACTATATATAACAACACCCTTTTATTTAACATATTAAGGCAATTCTAGGACATTCAAGGAAAAAATAGTAATCCTCCCCTGCCACCGGAATCGGGCGCAAAGCCGGATGGATTTGCTTGCAAGTTAGTATTTTCCACTGCTCTGGTCACAACATGTAACCAACCGCCTTAATGAAAGTAAGATGGAAAGAAAGAACAAGTGAATAAATTCTGTCGCAGTAATATCACTGCTCCTCGGAGATTTAATGATAGGGAAGGAATGAAAGTGGCTTATTCATAAAAGTTGTCTTGTCCTGTAATTGAAATGTTGAGCTGTGGAAGATGCGAGTGGAATTGGGGATGCAATTAAGATGTATAACTGTTTAAAGAATGAAACGAAATAAAGAAATTCCTGGGACAATGAGGTTTCTTTTTAAGAATTTAATAAACGAGCTCTTGATATTTAAAAGCCGTTGAATAGCAGAACTGTGGTTTCGCGGCCAAGTAAATACTCTGAATTTCACGCCCGCTAACGTTTTTGTCAAATTATAATGAGTTTTTATACAATGTAAAATTTGAATTTAAAACAGTTATGAAAATATGCTATGTTAGCTCAATTGCCACTTTAATCATCCAACTAAAAAAAGAGATTACTATAGAGAAAACTGATTCATTGTCAGTATAAATAAAATCGGGTGCAACGTCACATAACTTCCGATTGTCTTCAACATAGAATATTCACACACCAGGAAGCGTTTCAGATTATTGGATTTCCAAGCCACATGCTACCATTCTTTCTCTAAAATTACTTTATCTGTCTAAAAACATAATTAGATAAAAATATATTTTTCAATACTTATACTAATAAAAGTATAAAAACAGATAGGAATGATTAAAAAAAATAATTACTCAATTAGAACCACGTATAGATTTTATTTATTCATACCATTTATTAACTGTTATGCTTGGATTCAATTGCAATTCAAGCCCCCTCACTTTTCTTACTCACGAGCCACCCTTGCGCATGAGTTACTCGGTAGCATTTAGCTAGTTCGAGACATAAACTCCAGAACTCTGATTACACTGTTAAAAATTGGTACTCAAAAATAAGTAAACTGTACTAGTTTGTTTTTTAGCACATTCGACGCTTATCAAAGCAATATTAAATCACATTTTTTGAGAAAATACGATTACTTAAATTTGAGTACGCCATCGCTCACTTACGATGCATTTGAACTCAAAGAAAAACGAGTATGTTCAAGTACTCATTTTTAAGTATATTTTTTTACAGTGTAGATGTATGTGTCTCTGACAACTGGTTTACTGTAGTTGCTGATAACATATTCTAATAAATTTATAATTTTAATATAATCTAACGGGATTCTTGTACTTTCCTTTTATAACACTTGAAGGGTTCAGTTCAGGGATAAAACAAAGAGAGTCCACTTTTTGTGGACATTTAAATCTGAACGACTTACGTTACCTACAGTGTTGTACCTCCATTATACGAATTTGAGAAATGGGAAGAACGATGACAGCCCGTCATAAAATGAAGGAACAATGGGAAGAATGTGGATAGTCCATTCCGAGTAATTGTGGTCAAAACGTCAAGTGTCATGTTTCACAGACGTACACAGCATTATAATCTTCGACTGTTATCACGTTCTTATTTCTTCTCAACTATAGGTACAATGAAAGAACAGCACTGTACTAAAATAAAGAATTGAGATCTCGATCTGGACAAAAAGTGGACCCTCGTTGTCCCCCCCCCCCCCCCCTCATAACTTCAGAACTTGGGTTTAGGAAACATGAAACTTTGTGTGTGTGTTTACAGTTTACTCCACAATTTCTCGAGATGGACTGTCATCAATCGTACCCTGGATCTTCTATTTAAAAATAGTTGACTCCTAATATATCAATTGAAGACGTGGATGCAACAACCAGGCAGCTCCACACTTTTATGATTTATACTTTTCACTTATTCTAACAAAGAAAAATATCCTCTATCGATTAGTGCAAGAACCAGACGTCTTAATCAATGACTATAGAGAAATAAAGGAAAATGTGCTGTACTTTCGCTCATACGATACAAGAAATGTAAAGTGTTTTTTGTCCGCCCTGAACAATCTTGAAAACTGAAGCTATCTGTTTCTTACACCAACGTCTTCAATAATTCAAGAGACCAATACGATTTAGTCGTCATAACGAAAGGTCGTTGTAAAACTATATGAACAAATGTTAACAATTGGGGTTCTCAGTGGCGGTGGTTATATCGTGGGTAACTCGTAATATATCGTCGTCGTTATATCGTAGAGGGTAACTCCCATCCTCCCTTTACAGCTATCCACGATATAGCGACCCCCACTGAAAACCCCAATTTTTGATATTTGCTTTAATATACAAAGTATTCTTAGAAAGATAAACAGCTGCAAGATTGTTTGTCCATTTAATAATCTGAAACTCTGTACTTGGTCTGATGAAATACTGCTAAAAGAATGATATATCACAACTCGCTTCTTTTAAATTCATATAAATTAACCCAAGCAAGTGCATCGCACACCTCCCGTTCCGTTTACTTTTCCGTAAATAACAACTTTAATTATTGAAGTATGGCGCAACATTATTCACCAAGCAGAAAAGTAAACGGCAAGGCAGAAATTCACGCAGAATGTGCCACCTTCTCGCGCGAGCGCCCTAATTAACTCGTTTTCTTCGTTCAAGACGTTCAAAAGACGCCCCGTGACTTTGAACGATGCGTTCCAGGCAGTTAATTGCGCGGAGGCACGATGAAATGCAAATTCGGGAGTTATTTCTGTGCGACTTAATGCCGGTCTATGGTTTCTTCCGCGACTTTTAACGATCTGACTGATGCTTAAAATGCGATTAAGAAAAACGAGGAGGGATTTTATGCGCTGGATGGCTTACGACTTGGCAATTTTTTTTATTGCTTGAGTGTCTAAAAACCGGAATAAATAAAAATTGCCTAAGCTTTATCATTTTAATTCTAATAGACATTCATTTGCAATAGTATTTATTCAAAACTTTACAATATATTTTTGTTTAATAAAATATTTGCTTATACAGTAGATCATCGATCCCACAGAAGATTTCGTTACAACAAAAGGTCGTTGTAAGGAGTTTAAAAAATGTAATATATGCAAACCAGAGAGTTGTGCGCTGCCACATTTGGCGCTCAGACATCTGCAGGAGTTCCAAATTTGGCGCACTTTCTTCTTTTTGGTGATAAGGCGTTCTGTCCGCATTCAACTTCTTAACATAAATGTAGGTATTTACTTATTTTCAAACAATTTGCGCTAAATATTTCCTCTTCATTAACGAAACGAAAATATCATTTTCTTTGTATTCCATACTCGAAAAAACGAAACTCTTTATATTTCTCCGGTTTTAGTGTTCATATTTTCTTATTGAACTATACAAAATAACAATTGAAAGAACTTCACTTATGGTAAATCTTTTACATAAAAACGTAACGCAATTATTTCAAAAGTACAAAGTAAGAAAAATATCTTTAATATATCTGTTAAACTCCCTTAAATTGTGCCATTCGCTAAAAAAACGATATTTAAATACAAAATTAAACACAAAACCATATTACAATACTTCGATCTCGCTTAGTTCTGAAAGTCGCCAAGGCCTGCCAAGTAATATTGGCGCATGAGTGAATTGGCATTTCCACAAATCACGTGGTTTCAATGATGCACACACGGAAATCAGCATTTTTATTCCACTATTTGTATCATTACTCTAGATGCAAACTAATCAATCAATTTAGACTTTTAATGGTAGTCTATTATAATGAAGGGGTCGTTATATCGAGGGGTAGTTGTAAGGAGACTACTGTATAATGTTCCTGGAATAACATTTGCTTTTACATTAAATCATGTTGGCTAAAGCAATTGGCAGACCCAAGGGAGGGACACAGAAGCTTCCCCCCCCCCCAACCCCCACATCGGTCCACTTTTTTTCTCTCTCTGTAATCGTGGAAGTCTTATGTATGAAAAAAATTAGTACACTTCTTGTTCTGTTCAACATATTCAAGAAGGCATGCATTACAACCTTATTGACAACAACCACTAAATTGATGCAACATGAAGTGATCTCTCCTTTCAAATAATCACAAGTGTCTCTTCATTAATGCCATTCCCCTCCCCCTTAATAAAACTATTAATTATTGAAAATTAATAGCTAATTATTTGAACTAAGTTAACTTTTAAATTATTTAAATAACTAAAGCTAAATGTCTGTTTAATTTCACGAAATTAATGCTAATTAGGAATTAATTATGCACATTGTTGACTTAATTAATTGTACACGTTATTGACTAAATCAAATAATTATGATCTAATATTTATAAAAGGATTTTTTTTTACATTTCTTTCGCGAAGGGTCCCGATCACGCCCGCATGTACCCCAAACACATATATACTTTGAAGCTGTGGCTTTGCAGTAAAATAAGCTAAGCCTTGTCGTAAGATAATGCAACAAAAGCTTTGTTGTTAAATAACATTTACATCTCAAATTACAAATGCCGCAGTATGTTTTAAATTGCAAGGCGTCATGTTCAAAACTGCAAAAAAAATATTGTAATTGATAAATACAATTAGCGCCGGAATCGGTATAGTATATTATATACCTAATAAGGCAAAATAATGTATTGTACAAAATATTCAATAAAAAATATAAAAGTGTAAGAACGCTACTTTTTTTCCCTCTTTAAAAATATTTTAGAGGAACATTGGTAAATATTTACATTTTTTTGTTAAGTAATCGTCTATTTATCTGAAATACAAAGGTGTGGGCTTAGAAATGTCGTTGAATTAATAAAACACTTTTTTAAGGATATACATTGTTCCTCGTTTCTAGAAGCAACTATTTCTGGGAATCTAATAAAAGGGATTTGGCCTAAAAATGAAGTTTTCTCAACGAAAATGTTCCACAATAAAACGAATTAATTAACAGTGTATGTAATCAAAATAACACATAAATAACACATAAAATTGTTTTGTTAAATTGTTCAACATATACTGGTTAACCATATTAACAGTTCTCTGAAGCCACAGTTACGGAATGATACAAATACTGTACTTGCGAATTCCTTCGAAAATTGCCAGATAAAAAGAATAAACGGTTGGCAAAAAACAGTGAACGGATAACGGTGAAGACGCGGAAACAAGATCAGGATTTCATTATCTTCTCAACCGTCCTGCTTGTCACTTGGGTGTTGGCAGGCTTTTCGGGATGGAATCTACTGCAGATCGGACAAGTTGAGCAGACTGCTTTTAATTTCCGTTTCTGGCTCTCTTGGGAGCGGAAACAAATTAGGATTATCACGGAGGAGCATGTCACTGGCAATTAGGGCAATTTTATTATTTTCTCACTTTATTGTTGTTGCGAAAGCGGAATTCTTTTTTAAGATTTTATCTCTTTCGTCTGGTTAAAAAAATAAATGGTCCAGAGAGGATATTGGGGGAGGATACGGGACTCAATATAAAAAGTAAAATAAGAGGGGCATTTAACTTTTTGGGACAAAATAGAACTTATTTCTGTACCTCAGGGCCAGACGAGCCTTAGTCCAAATTTGGCGATTTATGTTTTATTGTAGATTATGTCTTAAAAGTTCGTTTTCTACCACACAATGAAATTTCACTCAATTTTATTAAGCACTTCGCGAGAGCTATAAAAGAGCTGTCCAATGCTTTAGTTAAGAGTAGGATTAAGTTTTTTCCCTCTAAAGTTGCCCAAATGTCTGGCACTGATGTACAGATTTGAGCTTGAAATTGACATTTTTATTGAGAAATTTAAACTACACTTAGGTACAGCTAGGGAAAAACGAACCACCAATGATTATTTCTTTAGTTTTTATAGTAGAGCCAAACTTAATATACCATTTTGTAGGGAATAAAGTCTACTATACACTGATATAAAAAAAATGCACAGGGAATTATCTTCGTACTCGAATCCGCACTAACTTTAAAATTTTTAATAGCAACACCTACTTTTGATAGCGCTGAATGTTCCCCGCCCTCAAAATAATCTAAATATAAATTTTAGTTAATTTCCTACATTTATATGCAGAGATATTAGACAATATGTATCGATCTAATTTGAGGGGCTACCTCCACATTGAACAAAGTATTAGTTGGACGAAATGAAGGACGCGGGTAGAAAATGTTTTGGCGTTAGCCGTGGTTCTTCTTTTCCCGTGGTCGTTCATTCCTCCACTAACGTATAACCCTCGCCTTTATATAAGAATTTAGAATTTTATGCCAACGCGATCACAGCACTCAAAATTAGTGAAGATTTCTGTTATGTTCTGTAGATTTTAAATTTGTGCATGACCCCTGAAATGATCATTTGATGCACATTTTAATATAGCAAAAAAACTACAAAGAGGAAAATCATGAAATTTTAGATATGCATATAAAGCGTTTTTATGAATCCATCACTATCAAAATATAGCATGGTTGCTATTCATAAATTTTATGAATATTAATATCCTAATTTAAATAAAAAAAAATTGCATATAAGTAATGAAAGTTAGTGTATTTTATTTGGGTTGTTTAGAAGTAACACAGATAAAAATTTCAGCTTAATAAAATTATTATTTCGAAATATATGATTAAAAGTTTAAGAAATTCATTTAACATTACGAGTTCTAAACTTTCGATATTCATAATTAAAAAACTACTTAACCAAATGACTTGCAAATTGATATTCAACGATAAATTTTGTCGTAGATTCTAAATATTGAATCAAAATTGGGTGTTGCTATTGAAAATTTTAAAGTTGGTGCGGATTTTAACATGAAGATAGACTCCTATGCAATTTTTTTGTATATAAATGTGTAGTAGACTTTATTCCATACAAAATGGTATATTAAGTTTAGCTCTACTATAAAAACTAACGAAATAACCATTAGTGGTTCGTTTTTTTTCCCCCCGGCTGTACATAATTTACTTTAATGGGGGAAATCTTAATTCCTTTTTTTCTTATTTTTTGTAATTTTAATTTTGCTTTTTATGTTTATGTTTCTTAAACCGGAATACATTTGCAGGGTAAAGAAATGTTTTTATACTCGTCGTAAGTTATTTTCAAGAAAGTAAGCATGTTTTCAAAATTTTCAATAAAATAACTTCTTTTTGACCAATGATATGCTCATATTTCATCAATAACATTTTGCAGTTTCTTTTATATTGAGTCCTTAAGAGTGTAACAAAGTATATATTCACCAAACAGAAAAAAAAAATGCTCCGCTTTCAACAACAAAACAATTATTTCTAAATTATAATACAGCTAAATCATTTCAGCATCACATTCTACATTTGGAAAAGCTTAACTAATAAAAACATGACAATATCAGCGTATTGAATTAATTTAGATATCTAAAGCATGCAAATTTCCGAAATAACTAAAATATGGTACAAAAGTAGCACATTTGACGATACGGAAAATTGAAACCCTACAGCTCCCAATACATACTCCGAAGTGCACCTCTTTTGGGGAATAGCAACATCAACTGAGCAAGTACATACTACCTGATTCTGATTATTTAATTACATCTAACTCAGGGCTGTCAGGTCTCAGATTTCGAAATTGCCAAAGTGAAGGTGAAAAATCGCCAATCTCGAATTACCACAATTCATACAAAATCGCCAAATTGGCGATTATTTACTAAAGCTGTTAGTGTGGTAGCGAGCGAAAGGATATGTTTTGTAATTAAAAGTTGCTTAGTAAGCGGATATAGTTTAAGATTTTCAGTGGCATACAACTAAATAATGTAGTTGCATGTACGATAGTTGCCAGTGCGTGGCCAGCCAAATATTTAAAGTAATGCTCTGCTGCCATCTAGCGACTTTTTGAGAATCTTTACAATTCTGAAGAAGGGTTAAGTGTTGTACTGTTTTATTTATAGGGTCTATGAAATTTTAAAAAAATCACAACCAGGTCCTATTTGGAAACTGGAGCGTTAAATCTGGAAAATATGTAATTAGAAATAATGCTAGTGATTTTAAGAAATAGTTAAAACACTTTACACAAATACTTAAGTAAGCATTTTAAATGAAAATATTGCTTTTAACTTTGTTAAACCAATTTTTTAAATGGTCAAGTTGTGTAACTTCGTAATTAAAACTAGCTAAAAATTACATATTTTGCAATTTTTTTCTCCGAGCAGAAAAGCTTGTGCGACGCATTAGCAAAATGTCATTTGACACTTTTTTTTTAAATAAATGCCTTCTTAAGTGCTTTTGGAATTACCAGAAATTAGTCACATATGTTTCAGGTGGTTGGGGAAAATATAAAACGAGCCTAAAGTTTTTAATTCAAAGTTTTCTGAGTTATTCAAGAAATAAAAAAGATTTTAGTTTCAAAAAAGGAAAGTGTAGTCATTTTGAAAGCAAGTAGTAAAATTTTTGACCACTCTCCCTACTATTAAAATAAAAATTGCACTTTTATATATAATCATTACTTTTTGTTATTTGAAGTTTAACAATTTAAAGTTCCCAGTAAAAAATATTTAATAATTTTTTTTAAAATTATTATTTCACAATAAAGCTGATTTGAAACTGACCTGACATAGGTTCATCTGGGGCCCTAAGGGTGTATTAAGAATGGAATTTTTAAAAAACCTTTATATAGGATTAACATGGAGGATATGTAACAATGCAATATTTTAATAATGTAACAATTTAACGTTATGTAACCTAAGAAGAGGGGTAAAATGATACAATTTAATTGGCTGATGAGTAAATATTGCCAAATAAATAAAAATGCTGATAAATGAATACAAATACAAATACAAATACAAATATTGACGACCAACAACAGGCTCAAGGCCCAACAAGGTTGGTCCATCTAGTACCTCTTAACTATCCCCCAATGCATATCTAACTTCTTCTTAAAATCCGTTACTCCTTTACAATTAACAATATTCACTGGCAAGTTGTTCCATTTGTCTATTACCCTATTATAGAAATAGTGTTTTCTCCCTTCCCGATTAAAATGGGATTTGTTTAACTTAAACCCATGACCTCTCGTTCTATCACTCATATTAAAATCTAAACCCTCCACATCTCCTTGTTTGATAAATTTGAATAGTTGAATCAAATCTCCCCTAACCCT
The DNA here is from genome assembly GCA_963932185.1 of Troglohyphantes excavatus. Taxonomy (NCBI): domain Eukaryota; kingdom Metazoa; phylum Arthropoda; class Arachnida; order Araneae; family Linyphiidae; genus Troglohyphantes; species Troglohyphantes excavatus. The sequence continues at coordinate 23,525,738 of OZ010674.1, forward strand.
TCTTTCTTCCAGAGTATACATATTCAAATTTCTTAATCTATCTTCATAATTCATGCCTGAGAACCCTTGAACCATTTTAGTAGCCCTGTGCTGAATTTTCTCTAACAATGCAATGTCTTTTTTAAGATATGGTGACCAGAACTGTACAGCATACTCAAGATGTGGCCTTACTAAACCTCTGTACAATGGCAAGATAATATCCTTAGAAATATCATGCGTAAAAACATCATCCAAATAGCAAATTTAGTTTCCAATTAATTAAAATTAATGTCAATATATACAAAAAGTAGTAAACGATAGCAAAAATATTTGAAGTGCACCAGTACCCTTTTCAAGGAGTCAATTAGATTTCCGAACTTGCAAATCTCAGACTATTAGCCAGCCACTTTAAATAAGCCATCACGAGCTAAAAGTGAACATTTAAAAAATAATAATAAACTCTACTACGCACGATACGTAATTTTATGGACGGGATTTTTTACAAATCAAAAAACAATTCTTTAATCAGCAAGCAATTAATGGAGAACTACTGAAAGACAAATATACTATATCAACAGAATCGGGAACTTACTGTAAATTGTTTTATGCTTAGTGAGCATTTCTAACGGTTATATTCACAATCGCAGATAACCATGCGAATCGGGAGGTAAACCTCAAACTATTGATGAAACCCTATTCACAAGACCGGATTTCGCCAAATCGTCGGAATATCTACAGGAAACTAAGCCTCGGTTTATACTACTAATATTGGCAGTATAAACCCTGGTTTTTAGTTCTAAACAAAATGGCCGTTTCTACGATCGCTCTGTTAGGCTTAAAATATTGTTAAAAATCTATTTAGAGACACATATTTCTCAAATAAGTACTTAAGTCGGAACTTTTTATGCATTGAACACTAAAAATTGCCCATACGAACTAATTCAGTGTACGTTTCATTAAAATCGATGCGACATAAATGTTGTCGCTACGAGATACAGGATGGACAGATCTGTTCTTCGAGTACCTATTTATCATAGGTTTTGTGGTGTAGTGGTTCTCTCTCTCTCGTTTGTTTAATAAATGTTGAAATACTATAAACCGAATCACAAAAGTTACTCATGTATGAGACTGGAAAGTAGGAGGGACAATAAGAAGGAGGCCATAGTACATTGAAATTGGGGCAACAAACAATTACATTTTAGTTTCGAATTCTACTTTTTGTCTTGCTTGCAACAAAAAATAAATACCTAGATTTATCAATTAAAATGAGTTTTAGAAGGACCAAAAGGTAGTAATGAGGTACTACAACCACAAGTTTAACTATTTTTAAAGCCAATTATCTAGGATTTCAGCAAGGTGGGGAAGTTTTCGGTTTTGGTGCAACCAGAGAGTTGTAATATTAAATAGAGAGCGCATTCAATACCAGACTCTCGTAAAGGCCGCGGTGTCAATATTGAAAAGAAAAACTCACATCACGTGGTTATAGCGCTGCCACATTTGGCGTTCAGACATCTGCAGGAGTTTCAAATTTGGCGCACTTTCTTCTCTTTTGGTGATAAGGAGTTCTGTCCGTATTCAACTTTTTAACATATATGTACGTATTTACTTATTTTCAAACAATATGCGCTAAATATTTCCTCTTCTTTAGGAAACGAAAATATTTTATTTGTGTTCAATACTCGAAGAAGCGAAAAACTTTATATTTCTCAGGTTTTATTGTTCATATTTTCTTATTGAAGTATACAAAATAACAATTGAAAGAACTTCGCTTATGGTAAATTTTTTACATAAAAACGAAATGCAATTATTTCAAAGCTACAAAGTAAGAAAAATCTCCTTAATATATCAGTTAAACTCCTTTAAATTGTGCCACTCGTTCAAAAAAACCTATATTTAAATACAAAACCATATTACAAGACTTCGATCTCGCTCAGTTCTGAAAGTCGCCAAGGCCTGCTAAGTAATATTGGCGCATGAATGAATTGGCATTTCCACAAATCACGTGGTTTCAATGATGCACACACGGAAATCAGCATTTTTATTCCTCTATTTGTATCATTACTCTATGGGTGCAACAAGCAATATTACATAGTCGCAGTTTTCGAATTATAATTTTTTCCCTGCATCAACCCAATTACATTGATTTATCAATTAAAATCAGTCAGACGGATGAAAAGGCAGTCATTAGAGGCTAGACAATAACGTTTATTTTTATAGCCATCAAGATGGTAAAAAGCCACCAATAATACGATTTTAGCAAGGAATTTTATTTTAGAATGGGACATTAATTCTTAACTTTCATTAGTAATTCAACGTGCTGGTATTCATGCATTTAAAAATATTTTTTCATAAATTCGTCGATTCACATTTTTTTGTTCGCTTTCCAAAACAGAAATCCGATGAAATCCCCCGATTTTCTTCAATCCTCGGTTAATCGCTGGATTTTTCAGAACTTATGAATAAGAGGGTAAATAGGAGTCATAATTAAATTAAGCAGGTTGTACAATTTTAGCATACGATTAAGCGTTTTTCAGGGTGTCCACAGGGAAAGCATTTTGAATTTCCCTGCAAGCCCTTATTTTTTTTTACGGTAATATTTTAAAAATGTATTATTGTTCCTTATTATGCAAGATATGCTTTGACATCTTATTATTTCCCAAAAATATATTTATTTTTAATATACAAGTTTACTAACTATTTCGCTAGATTTCTAACTCCCCAAAAAGTGCAACCAGTTTAACATCCAAAAATCAATGCATAAAAATTTAATGTACCCCAAATTCAAAGTTCTAGAGCATTTACCAAATATGTATCAATAATTCAAAATGCTAATTAAAAATCATAAAAGTCCAAGTAAGTGCAATATACCTCTTAGATCAAAGTCTAAAGTAACCTCAATATTAAAAAAGAAATCCAATATACTCAAAAAGTAGAAACCCAAAGCATCCCTATCCCTAATAATAAAACTAATTTATTAAATCTAATCCAGTATCTTTAGATATACAGCTTAGTACACAAAATATATTTCCCAAGATCTAAAATGTACCCAAAAAAATAATAAAGGCAACAACAGTTTCGTCAAGTTTAACAGAAAAAAAATCATTTTAGGGACGTTCAAAAGAAATTCGAATTTCACTAGGAACTTAGCAAATTTTAAACATTTGAAAGATCTATTTTTAAAATAAATTGAGTGGGCGGGCAAGTACCTAGTTATAGATAGCCAATTGGTTTGTTAAATTTTAAACATCAGCAATTTGGTGCGGTTTCTACGACTTTGAAAAAGAAAATTTTCACTTCTCACTTTTAAAAGTCCTATACGCAATTTCCCTTTTTTTTTTTATTGCATTTAAAAATTATTTGAATATTTGTAATCAATCAACGAATATTTTTTTTTGACCAATTCCTTGAATTTTTCAAAAAAATCCCAAATTCCCTGTTTGTGGACACCCTGGTTTTTATTATGTAAATTTTGACAAAAATGTAATAAGTTTGGAATTAATATTTTGCAACCATTTTTTTTAAGTACAATACATCCGCAAGGAATAGACTAGAAAACCCGGACATTCGTAACCTTATAAGGAGTACGAAATTCAAGGGTGGCAACAAAATCATGGGGAAAAAGTTATTTGATGGTGAAATAAAATATTATGCACAATACTTATTTTCAGTCAAGTTAATTTTTTGTACAAAACAAAATTATGCCAACAGGCACAATAGTAATTAGCATTTTTTCTGGAAGCAGCCTGGAAAAAAGTTATGAAATATAGGTCGAATTCACAAAAAGCATGGTTTCATCTAAATTTGGAGATTAAGGAAATTTTTTCTTTCAAAGATATTTCCAGAATCCTACGATAATTCCTCGATACTCTACAGACCCAAGATGCGTACCAATTTTGGAATAAAGATTTAAAATAAAGTTTTTATGGCATCTAGATGATTGTTCCAATGGTAAAAAAATGGTTTAAATTTCCCAATTGCATGCCATACGAGTAATTACTCAATATATTATCTAACTATGTCTTGTAATGAGGTTATCTTTTAGCATAAATGCAATAAAATGGGAAAAAGCTTGTTCAATTAAAGACATGCAGCTAATTTTATCTGCTTTTTATTAATGTAAGCACTATATACAGGGTGGTAACATTCTGAAAGAAAAAATTTCTCGATTTTATAAGTACACTAAGAAATGTTGCAATATACGCTTTGTATAGAAAATAAGTATCCACACTACAATAGCAGCTATTGTACACTACTATACAGATATGGCATTTTAAATGAAAAATTATAACCAATACTTATCAATAGTCAAAATAATAATTTATGAATAAAACACAAATTATGCAATTGCGGCAGGCATAATAGTAGTGTCCTCTGGAAGCAGATAATAAAAAAAGCAAGTTTTTTCAAATTATTTCTGTTGTAGATAATTTAAAAAAATTTATACACTTCTTATTCCAATCTTCAATAAATCCCATATTCATTAGCACCTGGCATGTTGCTTACAATTTTACAAAAATAAATTTGAAAATGCTCATAACTTTTTTTTAAAATTCTTATTCAGATCTATTAAAATTATTCTATTCAAATTAAACTAAAACATGGTAAAATGAACAGCAAAAAAAAAAGTATTTAAAGTATGAAGTGACATGATTTCAAGTAACTGGAAAACAAAGTATTTTCTTAATGAACAAATAACACAAGGTATAAAACAATATTGTTTTTATATTTATTTCAACCGACATTACAGTTCTTAAGCCACTTTCTGGGCTTGTTCTTTCGCCTTTGCCTTCTCAACCTTAGTGATTCGAGCTTGAGACTTGGAGCCCAAGACACCACCACCCCAGTGACGACGGATCTAGAGGGGAGAAAATAATACCATGTCATAAATCCAGACTTTAGTCTCATAATGTTTTATATTAACACTGCAAGTTGCAACTCTTGCTACATTGTATTTTACATTGGAATTAATCCATGAGGCAGCGGAAGTGTTAAAATTTGATTACATTGAATTTTATAATTCATTTTTAAGAAAGTTAAAATTAACAATGAAAATGAACATACCTCATCAGCTCGTTCATTGAAGTTGGTCTTTACAGATTCTACTAATTTGTTGAGTTGATTTCTATCCTCACTAAAATAGAAATATAAACAAAATTAAATAACCAATAAAATGACTTAACATTTGCATAAATTGGAACATTAACACACAAACTAACATTTGTATAAATACATACAACTTTCTATTTAAATAATTTAACAAACAAAAACCAGAATGCATTTAGAACTTATGTATGAGTTTCACAACAATTTTGAATTATTTGATGCAACAGAAGTTAAATTATTAAAGTAACTTTAAAACACATACATGTAATAATATATATATTGGCAGGTTTGTAATAAGGCAAATTTCATTCTAATAGTATCAACACTAAAAGGTAGTCACCTTTTAACAAGTTCTTGCAATATTGTACTTGTTCTTATATTATTATTTATGTAAAATTAAATGATTACAACATAAATGTAGCTACAGATCGTGCTAAAATAGACATAATACAGAACATTTAGCATAGCGCTGTGACATTTACTGTGTGCAGATATGAACGCCACAAAGAGTTACAGGAACCTTCTGGAGCTGGACTGCAACTATACAATTTAGGGCAGAGGTGGTATTCGTTCTTATATTACAAAATAAATGTAGTTACAGATCGTGCTAAAATATACATAGAGAACATTTAGCATAGCACTGTAACATTTATTGTGAGCAGATATGAACGCCACGAAGAGTTACATGAACCTTCTGGAGCTGGACTGCAAACTATACAATTTAAATGTATTCAATTCAGGACGGGGGTTGTATTCATTCTTAGATTATTAATTAAATGTGAAATAAAACAATTACAAAATAAATGTAGTTACAGATCGTGCCAAAATATACATAATACAGAACATTTAGCATAGCGCTGTAACATTTATTGTGTGCAGATATGAACGCCACGAAGAGTTACACAAACCTTCTGGAGCTGGACTGCGAATTAAGAAATTTAACCGTATTCAGTGCGAAGGGGGGCAACAATCGGCTTTTATTATGTAGTCAAATAACTTATACAAACACATCAAAACTAGAAAATTTGTTCTTTTTTTTAATGGACAGCAAAAGCCGACATTATACACAAGGTTCTACTCAATGTAAAGGTATCTATTTTTAAGTAAAACAACCATTAGCCAAGAGGCCCTTTAAACATGTCAAAATTTTCACAACGAACTGCTACTCTCAACACAATTCTTGTTCACAGCAGTTACACCTTTAACTGAGCAAGACCCCTCTTCTTCCCGGCAATTTGATATATATTCTTCTTATAAAAGCCCAGATCAAGTGATACGACGGTATATAGATGATCATATACAAAATGAGGCAGCTAGTTAACAAAAGTCTATTTTTATGGACAGGTTACGTTAAATTTCAAGGCTACATACAACAAAGGGAAAAACTACTCACGAGTTGACTGTGCTTAGTGCAACGCAGGCGCAAGTCTTCCTTCTTACAACACGTCCCAACCTAGACTTGTTCTTTACAATGCAATACGGAACACCCATTTTTCGGCACAGTGCTGGCAGAAACAAAACCAACTGAAAGGAAATACACTTGTTATTTACATAGAAAGTAGACACAGTAAAACATACAAATATGATAAAGATTAACCAAAAATAAATATATTCAAAATATTTAACCAGCAACTTTAAGAATAGTTTTATAGAAATGAAAATACAATAAAACACATATAGTAAATGTAGTTACAGATCGTGCCGAAATGAACATATTATAGAACATTCCGCATAGCGCTGTAACATTTAATGTATGCAGTTATGAACGCCACAAAGAGTTACAACAACCTTCTGGAGCTGGACTGCAAATTATACTATTTAATTGTATTCAGTTAAAACTAGCGACTTATAAATACACTTGAAAGTAAAGTACAAAAATATGCTTTAACATGACTTAATTCTGAAGTTTTATTTTTTAAAAAATTAAAGACCAAGAAATATATAGAAAATGTAACTGATTATTCATTCACACATGAAATTAATACAAAAGTGCCAAAATGTTAGGAAATTGAAAGAAAAAAAATCTGTTCAGCACAAAGACTTTCATACACAGCAACTTCTGTACATGCTCTTTTGAACTAATTAGAGTACTACTAGCCTCACTAATTAACACATTATAAAGCATTGCTTATTTGACACCACTTAGTTTGTTTCATATTTTGATAAACAACACATACAACTTAGCAATAATTTTTTTTAATTGAAAACCTTGTGAAGAATCTCAAATCAGCTTTGAGTTTGAACTAAATTGTTTAACACCAACATTAAGCAATAACGACAAACTTATAAGTACACACCTCAATGGGATCCACATCATTGGCAATGACCACAAGCAAAGCCTTCTTCTGTTCTACCAGACTGGTGACAGTGTTAACTCCCTGCCTCACTACGGGGGCCCTTTTAGTGGGCACATCTTCCTTCCCCTGGGCCCTCAATTCAGCCCTCTTTAGCAGACGCTCTTTTTTGGCCTGGGGTGTCTCGGGTCGGTACTTGTCCAACAGCTTAAACATCTGTGTGGCTAAAATGAACAAAAGTTATAAGAAAATAAATAAAATACAATTAAAAGAAACTATTAAGTAACCTTTGGAAGAGAACCTATTGTTATTAAATAGTCTAACAGATTTCTTTTCTAGCATTTTTAGTAGAATAAATTATGAAAACTTGAAGGACTATTTTATTAAAGGCCCCAGAAATTGAAATGGTTTCCTTTTCAAATGTTATCTTATCAAGACACTTTGCCTGAACATAAATTTTTTTACAATAGTTAAGTTTGCTCCATATGCAAGGAGCAAATATTTAAAGAGTTTTGAAATATTAAGATTAATTGTGGGATATTGGTAAAATTTTTTTTCCAAAAAGGAAAACTTGTGAACCGATTTCAAAAGAAGACTCATTTCGTTGATGAAATAATCTCATTTTCAGAAATTCTGGATAACACGTTTTCTTTTCATATATTAACACACTGAGGCATGAGCGAAATATCAAAGTTGCAAGTTTATTGTTACAGTGAGTTGATTTTTTTTTATATCCAACATTCCTTTTAGAAGAAAATTCGGTTAATCTGTCTTTCATGGTCGGCCTGATTTCTCACCAAATCTAGCAACATGGCGCCAAACGCAATGCAGGGAGAAAATGGAGGAATTCTTTGATTGGTGACCAAACCGGTTTTTGTCGCCAAGTTATCGTTGTGAATGTAGGATTTTCAGTAAAATTTCCAAGGGCGACCGTATAAGACAGATTAATTTAAAATTCATTATATATTTTATAGATTAAATTTGATAAAAAAATGCATTTAACTAGGATAAACCAGAAACACAACCAATTTTTATATTGCTTAAAATTAACCTCATAAGTTGTATGAAAAGGTTCTATTATGCTTAAAATAGCTTTGAAATGTATTTAGTGTGCCATGTCTTACTGAATGCTATGAGGTTTAATAGTGACTTCATACAATCAAACAGAAATTGGGTTTTTAATGAATTACCTGTTTGTCTATCAAGAGCCTGAGTGAACTGGTTGATGGGAGGAGGAACCTTCAGGCGTTGGTAGAGGACTGCCCTTTGCCTCTGTAGGCGAATGTATTTTGGCCATTTGACAAATCGGCTGAGATCACGTTTGGGCTGAATGTCCTGACCTGTAAAAATAAAACAAATAAATTAATACATCCTTGAAAAACTAATAAAATTTAAATAGCCATAAATGAGAAATTACTGAAAACTTATTTAGAATTCATGGCAGTCTCTCAACAACTTTTTTAATTTGTAATAGATAAACCTTTCAATGCTTTTTCTACTTTAAAATCGTTAACTAAATGAAATAACTTAAAATTTTAATGGCTTTAATTTTCTACAACTTCAGAATTACTATAAAATGGAAATTTTGTTGTAGAAAAACGTGGCAACACTTTCTCTCAAATCAACGATCCCAATGAAGCAGGGAAAGAACCTTTCAAAACCGGAAATAGGTGTAGAGTAATGCAGGAACGTTGAAAAAGAGCTACTGGCAACAGTTCAGGAGCCACATTTCCGACATCTATCTCGGAACATTGTTAAGTGTACGGGGTAACACGGAAAACTTTACTAAACTGCCCAGTCTTTTACAGCACACCAGTAAGGATATTATAGGCTAGAAATTTACAACTGTAATAGACTACACGAAGGAAGATGCACCTAGTAATCAAATTTCTCGTACAAAGCTGCATTAAAAATTAATAAAATTTTCAATCATGATTATTTCTTGCATATTTAGAGTGGCTTCAGCTTTGATCTGACATGAATGTTATTTCACTACTACTTAATGAGAACATTAAAATTTCTTGTAGATTTGTGCCAATGAACGGAAAAGTACCACTTTTACTATAGAAGTTTTTTTCTTATCAGATTTTTTTTTAAATGGACATCAAATTAGATATACTCAAGACTAAAATAAATTACAATAAAACTTCTTAATATATAAACCTTACAGTGGTAACATATTAAACACAGATTTTGGGACATTTTTTATTGTGACGTATGTCACTACTGCAAGGTTAAGTTACTGCACAGGTATATAAAGTACATCTGAGGGCACAAAATTAAAGCGACTGCTGATGTTTTAGGTCCGATAAAAATTTAAATAAACCTGATATATTTAACCCTCTGACGGATACAAACGTGAATATCCGTCCTCGGTACACCCGTCCGAGAAGGATAAGGACGTGAATATCCATCTCTTATTTTACCTTCCCAGAAGGATGCAAGCGGTTATTTCCAATTCCGATTTCTTTCTCCAAACGGATAGGGCCGTTTTAAACCGGCCTCTGCTTTCCCCCCTTCAAGATGTACGCGCCTCATTGAACCCAGATGGGGGTAACATAATGAATGGGTCATTGTGAGAAACCCGAGGGGAGGAGTGCACCTGTCCTGTTTTTAAGTGGGTTGTGTTGTCGTTTGGAAAAAGTAAATAGTTAGATTTTGAAACACAAAATTTAGTAAAAGTTAACCTTGAACTATTTGAATTTCAGGTAATTTTTTTCACGTTTAATTTTAAAAAAATTAGCTGCTCACTTTGAATAAAACTAGGTGTAATTTCTTTAGTCATTAATAAGTATATACTTTTAATAAATAATATTAATATTAAAAAAAACATTACTATTGAATCTGTCAGCACATATGGTTTTTTGGTTTTTGTTAATTAACGTAGCACTAGAGCTGCACAGTGGGCTATTGGTGACTTCAGCACATATGAGTTTTGTCCTTGTTTTACATGTATAATGAATACAAATCCAATTAAAATAAAATTTCTAAATAAAAAAAACTCTAACTGATAGCATGAGCAGAAACCGAAAAATGTCATATTCTTTAATTTTATTAAACTTTAATTTCTAAATGTTATGAAGAGGTGCACTCATATTTCAATTTTAATTATAGAAACTATTTGTTTTAATCAAAGATATTTTTAATTTTTGCGAAGCTATTTATATGTATTCAAAGAACTGTAGGTTAATTAATCTACTTTATAATAAGAAAAAACATTGAAGTTTGGCCATTATTTTTCAAGATATTAAAAATATATGTATGGAAACAAGGACAGATTTGGGATTTGAAAGGAAGATCACATGTTCAAAATATAACAACTTAGTTATGAAAATTAATATTCCAATTCAAATGTATTTCTAATGGCAATTTAAATAATTTTACAGGAATATTTAAGTGTTATCAATAATTTAAACTAATTATTAATTATTTAAAAAATAATTTATTAATATTAATTAAAACTTGAAGCTTCTTTTAAATGTAAAAAGTTGCTTAGTTTTCACACATATGGCTTCGAATGATGAAATAAACGGTTTTTTATAACTTTCGCTTTTGTACAACGGTCAATGTTCAAAGTTTCACATTGCTTACAACTAAATATATTAAAGTATGTCTACATATAATGCAAATTCTCCATTCTTCTACGACAGAGATAACTATAAGAAAGTCAGCGCTTGAAGGAAAAAATAAACATTGACTTGTTAAAAACACTAAAATATTAATGAACAAAGAGCAGCTTTTGAATCATGAAAGTTTTATTTTTTTAGTTAGTATACATTTTGAAGTGAAATGTCTTTCAGTTTGGTTAGTAGGGGTGAGGGGATGCTTGGTAAAACCGTGTGAAACGGAAATATGTAGTGCGTATTTGTAGTATGATTTTTTAAAAATTAAAAAAAAACATTCCTTTTGATTATTTTATTTGAAATAACACAAATGATATATAAAATTCTGCCTATTTATTAAATTGCAAAAAACAACATGTATGTGACATAAAAACTAGTCGAATAAATTTCCATGAAATTTCGTGTAAGCCTGTCAGATCGATTGAGCCTAAGAGCGGTTCGAGAATAGAATTATTATTTTTAGAAATTAAATAATATACGTTTTTTAAGGTACTGTTAAGTTTCCAAATATATAACAGACCGTTTAAGTTGTTTTAATGTAACGAGCCTCCATCTTTATTGTTGAATCTGTAGAGTAAAATAAATATCTTAGCACCTGTTTTTCTTGTACATTTCTAAACAATGTTGCCCTCAGATGGGGTTGAGCCCGCCTTTTCATCAGTGCCCGCACCATTTCTCTTTGTTCGATTTGTGCTGTGTTTGAAAACTACACTACCTTGAAAGAACTACAATACCTTTTGTTCATATAGTGTGCGAAACTAGGAGGGAGCAAAGCGATTTAACTATCTCGGTCAAGAAGGCTTTTTTTATTCTACTCATTCTCTTGTAAACAAACTCTATCGGATAGTGTCAAACTGTCACCATATACATGTGTAAATATTCAGTGAATGGGAACACCCACTCGACAGTTTTCTTTGCAAGCTAAAAATAAATTACAGTGAATATATAAAAAAAGTTTAAACTATATTGTTTTACTTACTTATATATGTTTAGACTTTTAAAAATATTGTAATTAGTAACACGCAGTCTACATTCAGAAGAAAGTTAAGACCAATCAAACATAATTATTTTTATCTTTTTTCCGTTTATAATTTTTAGGCAACGTGAAAGATAAAGAACGTTTTATATTTAAATCAGCAACTTATTTTTTTTTTCACTTTTATGATTTCTCCTACATTCTATTATTAGATTTCCAAAGGCAGAAAATATTTTGTGATAATTTAAGAATATAAGTCGCACATAAAAATTTAACTGCATGGTGTATATTTTGATTTCCGTGCGAATTTGTTTTGTTTACTGGCATAATTATTCTAGAATAACTGTACGAGTATAATAATTTTTGTAACGTTGTTATTTGTATTTAAGATTATTTCACGTTATGTGGAATAGTAAAGGAGGATTATCATGTGTACATTTTCGGACTTTGTATTATTATTTTAGGAAAATATTGTATTTTAAAACTGAAATGGATCCGATATCCATTTATTTTTCATTTTAAATAACTTACTTAGATATTCAAGAGTTTCAAAATGGCTTTAAATCAAACATTTTAATAAAACTGATTTGTTGTAAGTCTTTCAAAGACGTTTCTTATGTAATTATTTTGGTAAAATTTGCCTCTTACTTCAAGACATCTAAAATATTGATTGCTAAAGGGTATTTGTATAAGTTATGTGCAGGCTTACTCTTATTGCAATTTTGGGCATACTTTTTTTGCGTAAGGAATATTCTAATTTATTTGAAATAAATATATTATGTTAAATTTTAAACCTTAGTGAGACCTTCTTAAGGTGAAATTCCATACTAGTATATAAAATTATCCCTGAAAGAATAGAAAATGAATTATATTTTTTCTCTCATTTGTCGTTATTTTATATTTTGCTGTGTATAGAACATATACTTTTGACAGAGTGGTATATAACAATTAAAAATATTTCTATCTATACAAAAATATACCAATTGCGATTGTTTTCATGTAAAGAGTATTGTTGTCGCGTAGAAATGCGATTGAAAATGAAAAAAAAAACCATCTTTAATGTTAAAAAATATTAAACTGTTAAAATATAGACTTCATGCCAGTTTTAGGGTCAAATACTTCTAGGTAATGCTGATTTTATGCTATTTACTTAAAATCTGTATCGGTAGTATTCATTATTTCCAATGAATATATTTTGTAATTTCGTTTAAGAGATTAACCGCTTTAATATTTTAGCTTTAGCGCTTGAAGAATAATTAAAACCTAAAAGTATTGATTAAGGAAGTGCAGTTTTGAAACAAAATGAAGGTTGTCATATGAGGTCTTTATCGTCCGATGATTTGTTGGAAAAAAAAATCGCACTAGAGCTAAAAAATGAGCTTTCGGTGACGGTTGTCTGACCTTAAATTATTGCGAAAATGGAGTAAAATATTACATTTTGAGGTTTTTATTTTTTACAAATCATTTTCAATTCAAAACTGTATAAAACAGTTGGTTCCAACGTTTAGATGGCTACGGATTTTAGCAAGTCCTGGGCCAACACCTTGTAATATTATTTAAAAAAATAGTACTTGTATACTAATTATAATTTATATACATAATATATCTCGCTTAATAAATATTTATTTTATAAATAAATTTAGTAATGAAAAACATTACAGTTTTTAACATATGTTTTATAAAGGTAACATTTCAACATTTAAATAATCAATGAGATTTTTAAACGCACCCCTAGTTCAACAATTTATCTATTTAAGTAAATTTATAATATACCTGTATTTTTAATAGTGTTTAATAATAATTTAAAGTAACTCATTCAGAACTGAAAACTGCAGGATTCCATTTTAAAAAGTATTCTTAATTCATCAAATATATCAACAATAGACTGACAATAAACTATTGGGGGAAAAAATACCATCTCCAACAAAAATTGCAAATCGTGTTCATTTCTGTTTAATTATAAATACTCAAACAAGCACTTAGGAGTGCGGGTAAAAGTTTACTTCTATTATAGCACATAAGTTTTAATTTTCAATTTAGTTGCTTTTAGTTTTAATAGGAAAACATCTCAGACGCCTTATCCTTTTTTAAAAATGGTCAAATGAAAACATCCGTGTTCTTGAAAAATGTCTCCACGGACTACTTAGAATTTCGCGGACCACCAGTAATACTCGGACTATGGGTTGGGAATTACTAGTACAAATAAATTAAATTATGAAGTGTTTTTCAACAGATTTCGATTGAAATCTTCCAAGCAAAGTTTTTCAAACAATTAATTTAAACGCTTATTCGCGTCGCTTGGATATTATTTATTTTAACTTTCTATGTATTTCCAATTCATATTAACTGTGTTATCAAAAAATAAAAACTTTCTAATAAAAAGCAATATCGAGTGAAATTTTTAATAATAATGACGAGAAAGTGACAGAAATATGAGTTATATTAATGAGAAATAATTATTTATTTGTAAAAAGTTTTTAGGAAAATAAAAAGAGAAATTAGCCGTTTGCCGTGGCATATAAAAATTAATTGTGTTTGGAAAACCATACGCGTGTTCATAAAAAGTTATATAAAACTCAAATACATTTTTTAACGCAATTTTGTAATTCGTACTGTTTCTTTTGATTAGCAAAATATCTTTACTCAGCTTATTTATATGAAGTTAAATTTGGCTCAAAATTAAATGTTCCCTGAAACCGAACAAAAAAAGTCAGATAAAACCTTTATATTGTTCAAATTACTTGAAGAATTTCAATGCTGCATTTTTCTGCATTAAACATTTATGAAAAATGTATATTGTTCAAGTACCTTTATGAAATCTTCATCTTTATAATTTTTATGAAGATTTTATGATTATTTATTTATGATTTTGCTGGGAACTAGCAAAACAAGTTTTAGTTAATTACTATAGATTTTTTTTAACAAATATATACAATACGTTTTACTGCGATATGATTATAAACGGAGAATGCAAATGGGTTCTAAAAAAGTTCCACTTGAAGTGCATGCAAAGGCATTGCCTTCCTTTTTAGATCATTTAACAGTGTCAACACAGTACCATACATAAGGTCACTTAGTGTCAACGAGAATTCGCACGTGGCAGAAAAGGGCGTATACGAGGACAATGATTGAATAGCCACTGCCTTTCACTCAGCTGTCAGCGCATCGGTACACGACCGTAGGGGAATTCGCGGTATCTTAGATAAAAGCGTTCGCCTCCCTTACGGACATACCACCTGTAAATTACTTTGGGGGGATGAAAAATCCCGCGACGTTTTCTAAGAACCTAGTCGAAAACATGCCAGCACTCTCGCAATGAAATGTGTTGAAAGATTAAGGCACTTTAGAGAGAGTTGGATGGAAATTAGCTATCCGTCAGTTGGTTAAGTCAAAATTATCTTCAAAAATTGGATGTGGGGAGTAGGATTGGACCTTAGTCAATCATGTTTCCTTATACGAGAAGAGTACTGTGTGTCGCAAATATTAAGATATTTTGATAAATATTTCAATGGTTTATAGAATCTATGATGCTAGTATACGTTAGTTTAATACGATTTTGGATGGAAGACCAAGAAGTTAACATAACTTTTAAAGTCAATATTATTTACTCAATTGCAATAATTAAACAAAATTTATTACACCAATATAAATTTTATTGCTTAATATTATTCAAAGATATTAAAGGTTGTCTTATTAGAATTTATCCACATAATTTCATTTTTGTACAAAAAAGGTTAAAACTAAAAGTAATCTAGTGTACATTTTCATAATTTCGTGCCCTGCATCACTTTTAATATTTCACACAAAATTTAAACTAAGAAAAACCAACATTCCTGTACATTTACCAATAGTGAAAAAATAAAGCACCATACCTATTCCTCAGAGCAGCTAGGACCTAGCAGTTCTTCCATATTATGAAACTAACGAGCTGAACATATAATTTAATGATTTCACACATAATTAACATTAGCTCCCTACACACTAATTCAGCTTATTACTTTCAATAATACTGCATCATAGGTCGATTGCCTCTGGCTATCTAGCTACTCACCAATTCCAAAGTTTCGGGGACGCTTTTCGAACAGGGGGTTTATGGTTTTTCTTTGCTCAATCTTCTTAGCGACCAGAGGTGCTGCCGCCACCTTCTTCTTGCCCTTCTTTCCTTTGATGTTCTGTAAAAGAAATAACATGACAATTATTAGCAAGACAACATAGAAAAAAAAGGGTAACTGACTGATTCTTAAGCCCCAAATCCTAATTTGTTTATTAATAAATTTAGAAATACCCATTTCTTTTTATATTATTAGAACATCTTTTTCTGAACAATAATCAAAAACAAAAAGATATTTAATTTTTTTTATTTTACAAGCTTAAAAAGGCTTTTTTTTAAAAAACACAACTCCTCTTTTAACTTTTTTTAATTGATTAACTAACGTTAAAGTACATACTCTAAACATACGTATAAGACTTTGGCAGATTTATGTTTTGTCTTCAAAAACTTATTTTAAGTTAAAAACCCAAAAAAGCTATACGTACGTTTATAAAACAAATATTAGAGCTTCAAAAACTATTAACAGTTTAGTTTTAAGTTAATTATTACCAAAGCAGCGTTTAAAACGTGACCAAAATTTAAAAAAAATATATTTTGAGTAAATGACGATTGTTGCAAACAAAAACTATGTAGAAAGATGATGAATGGTATATAAACATTTAGCAATTTTTCGGATTTTGGGGCTCTGGTTCCTTTTAATAAAAGTGTAAATAAGACATTTTCCTAAACATATCTAAGAAGATTTGATCTAATTGTAAAAATATTGGCGATTAAAGATGTTTTTTTCTACGAATTTAATCTAATCACTACATTCTAATAATTCATCACGAGTGGGTAGTTTTAAACAGCAATTGGATCGGCATTGGTGATGATGAAACAATCTTGCTGGGACTAGTGCCTGTAGTTTGTCGACATTTGCATTTGTATATACAAAATTTCAAAGACATTCAAATCTACAATTACATGACTTAATTTTTGTCACTTAAATTAACAATAATATGGACAAATTGCGATTTCAAAAAATATTTATGCCCGTATGATTAACACATTTTACAAACGATCTCTTATAAAACTTCAAAAATACAAATTAAACATGAAATATATTAACAAAACATAAAATAACTTACTTTTCTCTGAACCATTTTAGAAATAAGTGTTTGAAACTACGTATTTATTAAGATGAAATTAGATTTATAATTCTCTTTGGCTATGCTGCGACACGAAGCACACCGACAACCTGGATTAAATAGAAATGTTGTGCGAGTTGAGTTGTCTTTTAAAACTCGGATCTGTAAAATGAAAATAGTGGCTTTAAACTAGCGGCAATTTATTTCTTCTAAGAATATATTATAAAAAAATATTTATTATATTTCAAATTATATTACAATTTTAAACTTCTCATATCATCTTTTTTTTCCCATTAACGGATATTTATTTAAAAAAATAATTTACTTTTTCAGCTGGTCAGCTTGAGATCAACTCATCTCTACATTTAAAAGCAAAACAAAAATTCAAACCAATTCGAAAAGAAAATATTTTACTCTTATTTCGTTTAAAGCTAATAAAAAATATATAAATATTTGAGATTGTCCCATTTACTATTCTTTTAAATATATTTTTTCACAAGTATGCCACAAGAATTTCAAATCCTTCGTTGTTACAGTTGCGAAAAATTCCAAGTACATCAAACGAAGAAAGCTACTAAATGGCAATGTAAAGTTTGTGGCGAAAAACAGTCACTCCAGAAAGTATGATGTGTTGGGAATAGTATTTTTTTTCATATCTCAATGTTTCTAATATTGCACAACAAGCACGAGTTATACATCACAAAAAGTCCATTTTAACATTCAATTTGCATATTTTTTTTAACTTTAATGAAATCTTTCATTTCTTTCTATTATTGTAAATGCGAAAAAGTGAAGCTTATTATATTGATTTGGATAAAATTTAAATATTGGTTGGCTGATGCATCATACACAACACCCTTAAACATCCAGAAACTGAAAAACAATCTCATAATCAAAGTTCAATTTCAAAACTTTTGCCTCACAGCAGTTCAGGGTTGGGCTTTCTTATAAAGTAAGTTAAACTTTAGGTACAGATGTAGTTTAGAACATTTGGCGCAAGAGTTTTTTTTGGGGGTGTTTTATAGGGGCGATAAATTTATAGTATGGCAACCCCACCTGACATTGGTATTTTCCGATTCTTGAGGCGACTTTCAATCTGGCAACCCTATGCTATGTTTAATGGCAATTTTTTGTCGTAAAAAAAAACCAAGCCAAATGTCTTATACTTCATCTGTTCCAAACTTTATTGTAGGGAAGCACTCTTGCCAAGGTCGATTTCAATTCCATCTGGTTATCCAAGTTGCAATTCTAGTGCAATGGAATTCAGTTATACATGTATATTTTGGCACAACTTTCATTGTTTTTTTTTAATGCTTTATTCATAGTTTTTGATTGGCTACGGTTATTGAATGGTTAAACTCAGAATTTTGCAACACACATGTGATAAGAATTTAAACTTTATAACATTAGATATTTTTGTTTACTAAGAGTTAGCAATCAAAAATTGCTTTGTTTGAATATCTTATCGAATATATCCTTATACTCCTTTTATTTTACCAAAGAAATAACATAGGTCAATATGTCGTCACACTAGAGCAGCACAGTAGGCTACAGGCAACGCTTCAGGGTTGATCCCGAAGGGAAAAATGCCTCCTTTATTTTGATCTATGACCTCCTAATTTTGACTAAGAAGGGCAAGAAGGTCGGAATTTTTTCAAAAGAGGGCAGCATTTTTTAAAGGGGGCATATAAGGGCGCTATCGAGAAGAAAAAATGGCGGACCGACCTTCAAAAATGCCTAGAGAGAATACTGCATACACTATTTGAATATCAACTTCATAAAAGTACATTTGGATACCAAATGAAATTGAAATCGTCCTTGATAACAATGTTGTAGATACTTTAGTCAAAGGCTAATTATATCTAAAACATATTTTACTGTTATTTTTTTTATTTTATTTTCTGAACTAAAATGTTGGTAATTTAAATAATTTGTATTACATATAGAAAAAAAATATTGCTAGAACTTATAAATTAATTTGTGTTATAAAGAAATGTTCAAACAGAAATATAGAAGAGTATTTCTCATGTTTAAGATTTAAAAGTTACTACACTAAATTATAAATGGACAACTAAAACGGTGCAAAGTTTAACTCATTTTGTAGGATTTCAGGCACAGTTTTCTCATGTAAATTTCCAATAATAATACTTATATAATACTCAAATTCCATAATTGTTTGCTAAAATTGTACTTTTCCATTTCGCCGGCGCAGGCGTTAAAGTCACCAAAATGATACAACCAATGCCAAAACGAAAAAACCCTGCTGGTAAGCTTTTACCGCCACATTTTCAAAACAAGTCGTGACCATTTCTTATCAGTCAAAACTAACATTTATTAACCTTTTTTTTATGTGTATACTGTGTGTTGTCGCCAAAATTGTCTGCTTGGCGAGATTCACACCGGCAAAATGGAAAAGTACCGCTAAAAGTAATTTTTTAAATATTGTTTTCATCTTTTTGCATGTTTCAAACTTATGTCAATTGTTGCAATAATCCCAAACGAGACTGTTGTACAACTAACTACAGTGATGGTAGATATTTGCACTTCTTTTAGGGAAGTATGCTTTTGTTTAACTCGTTTACCACATGCTATTGTTTCTTCATTCAGTGTCGTATCATGTCAATTGTTCTATTTTGAGCTTGTCTGTGACAAACCGTCCCATATTCAATCAGTGGTATCACTTTTGAACTGTTCTAGTATTTCTAATGTTAAATACATATTTCTAATTAAGCTTATTGTAATTCTACACATTCATGTGCAATACTTAATAATTACAATTGTTTTTCGAATTTTTGTAGGCTTACTTTATTGGGTCAGCACGAGATTGCCGCACTAATGTTCAACAACTTAATTTTGAAGATGGAAAACGAAAACTGGACTGCATGCTTGAACAAAGCAATGAATGCTCTGAAGATCTTGTAGAAGACAGTTTCTTTGTAAGTTAATACTATATATATTGTCTGTAAATTAATTATGTTATAATTTATATGATCACATGTTCATGTTCGTAGCTTTCAGCTTAAGGCATTGCATTTTATTCATATATCAACTACTACAATGATTAAATATTTATTACAGTCATTATAACATAATAATCTTTTTAATATGTTTATGTATAGGTGACAAACACTTTTCGTAATTCAACACTATGTGTGTTGCATAGGAACTAAATAAAATTGCTACCGTTGTTATCCTCATAAAAATACATGATTTACTTTATAATCAGATATTTCGGTTAAAATGCATTAAGACGACTTTTCCTTCAAAAATACTTAAATGATTATAAGTATTTTTGTTTCAATACATTGTATGTTGTTGGACACATTAAAAAGAAATGATTCCAAATTTAATTTTCTGTTGTTTTGCAAAATTTACAAGGAGTGTTAGGAAAGATTTCAAAAACATCTTCTTTAAAAAATATGTGTGATTGATTACAGGGAATTTGTATAATAATTAATTTTCTTATATGATCTCTATATTTGAAATTATACAGTTTGAATACTCATCTCTCTTCATTTATATTTTTCAATTTTAATTTATTGTAGTTGCAACTGAAGCAGATGAATATTAAACCATTATTTTCTGACTTCCTCCCTCCTACTATCTCTGATATCAACAAAATAATATCTTCAGCCTTTTTAATACTTACTGTTTGTGTTCCCGCATATTCACATTAAAAATGGAGAATATATGGTTTCTTTTGAAAAACAATTCAACTAAACAGACCTACATCTCACCAATGTAAAAACAAACATTTTACAATTTTATTTTCTGTATTTATATCTAACAGTATGATATTCAGACGCAGGCTTTGAGATAAAAGT
The DNA here is from genome assembly GCA_963932185.1 of Troglohyphantes excavatus. NCBI lineage: Eukaryota > Metazoa > Arthropoda > Arachnida > Araneae > Linyphiidae > Troglohyphantes > Troglohyphantes excavatus. Next base: position 23,546,715 of record OZ010674.1, read on the forward strand.
TCCAGTGCCTCACCTTTATCATATATAATTTGGTTTGAGGCAGATTTTATGTCAGTTATCTTCAGCCTTGTTGTAGACACGAGTCAAAATCATTATTGTTTTGTAATGACTGGATTGTAAAACTGAGAAACAAACAAAACTTTCATCCAGTGTATTTATCATATTTAACTTGCTAAAATTATTTGGGTCTTCTCCAATTTTCAAAGCGTATGAACTTGTAAAAATTGAACATTCTAATTTTTGTAAGAAATAGAATAACTCATTTACATGAAATTGATCATGCAAACTTAATTGAAATAAAAAAACACTTTTAGAATAAAAAAGGAAGACTTATAAGGGGTTTTGCCCAAAACTTTTTTCTTTTATCCTAAAATCTTACAAAGTCTCTATAGCAGTATTGTGATTAAAGTTGAATATGTGTATTTTTTAAAGACTTTTGTTTCATTAACATTTTATAATTTAGGAATCTGTAGCAGAAAATTTTGATGAATATGAAAATTCTACTGAACTTCTACAAAATAGTCTTTATGATACACCTGCCTCTAGAGATGATGAAAGTAATCTCTGCATGCCAAAGAAAAAACAGAGGTATTTTATTTAGTACCTAGACAATGCAAAATTTACCATTAATTTCAAAGCAAATGATTTTATTCAAAATAAGTATTTCAAATTATTATGACTTTTTTTCCATTTAATCCCAGTTTCAGAATACCTAAAAATTGACACATCTTTTTCACTAACAATTCTGTACAGATTCCAACAACTGCTTCGAGGCTCAACGAGGTTGGTCCAGTCTTCCAACTGTTCTCCAATTAATATTCAAATTCTTGTTAAGATAATTTATTTCTTCAGAATCAAAAATATTCACTGGCAAGCTGCTCTATTTGTCAATTACCCCCTAGTAGCACACGAACATCGTACGACTACCACACGATATCGCTACGACACAGTCAAGTCGGTAGTATATCGTTCATCGTATAAACGACATTAGAAGATATCGTAACGACATCATCAGTACGACATTATGAATGTAAATATCTGTAACGTTCTGTATTTGCTTCCTTATTACTATTAAACTTGCATTTCTTCATGAATTTTAAGTAAAATTACAGAAATAACAAATTTTATTAAATTTATAATTTCACTATTTTTGAATGTCAATTTAACGATATTATCCGATGTCGCCACTGTATCGTATCAGCGATATTAATATTGAAAGGGATCTGGCAACGTGTGGGACTGTTATTTTCTTCTCTTCAATGGCGGATGTTTACAGAGCACGCCGCACGTTGTAAGAATTCAATCATGAAAAAATATAAGCAACACGTTTCGGCTAAGATAAAGACACTGTGATTATGGATGTGCATAAGTGAAATGAGGTAAGTTTATTTTTAATATTAAATCTATAGTTAATTTGATAGTGAAGCTACATTGTCTATTGTGTTGACTGCGCATTCAACACGAGTTAAGTTATTTGTGTTAAATTGTTAGAAGTTATAGCTGTTAGTAAAGAAGGGGGAATGTTTTTAAGTAGAAATTTGGTTTTGTAAAATAAATTTACCTTTGGAAATTTGCATGCAATACTATTTTTATACTAATAATAATAATTATCGGAACAGATGTAGTATAGGACATTTGGCGCGTTTTTGTTTTTGGCGACGAAAAATTGCCGTTAAACAGCGCTATGACGTCATATTATCGTATGATACACTGAAGCATGTTCAGAATACTCAGCTATTTATAAGTTTACAAACAAGATTCCTATTGTATTAAAGTTGAAGTATGATCAACAGTTTTGCTTTTTGTGGTTCAAAACTAACTGTAAACAGCTACAAGAACATGTAACAAATTTTGCAATTGAGTCCAGGATTTGTCAGCAGTGGCTTGGTCGGAAGAGTGTTAGCTCATACTAGGAGAGTTGTGAGTTCGATCCTTGTGTAGTTTACAGCAGAGAGCTTGTAATTGCAAGGTACAAGTTTGATCTTCATCGTGCCCAAAACATCTTTGTGTTGATTGCCTTGTGCATGTAAATGTGATATGACCTAAATGTCCTCGCGTCGGTCTGGGTGTGAAAGTTTAAAATAAATTGTCCTTATCATCTGACCAAATTTACGAGACAGGTCTTTCCTTTGGGATATATATTAAACATCTCCAATTGTGTAGAGCTATTATGTTGTATATTTAAACTGCAAATAATTTATTTTATTATCTAATTTTTTTTATCTATCACTAATAAGTTGCATTTAAAAGCGGCAATTTTAATCAGAATATCTAGAATTATTCATATTATTAAAATGAAAAAGTTGTGTACATATTAACTTTTGATAAAAAAATATGTAGTAATTCATTTTCATATATTTACCTTTCTACATGTAGTATAGAGCTGTTGCGGTTTTTGGAAATACAGCTACACATGTTGCATAATGATTAGCATTTAGCAGTGGCAAATCCGAAAAAAAAATAGTGGGGTGCACAACTTGAAAATTTTATGACTTCTTGAATTCGTCACCTTATTTTGGGTCTCTCAGTGCCGTTTTCTCTTACCTCATCAATGAGGATGCATGACCATGTTTGTCATAGAAATTCTGCACATTTTTTTTATATATTGTAAGTTAATTTTAACATGTTATTTTGAAGTTCGCACAGTGCTTTACCAGCAGAGAATGTTTTAATTGAGAATGCTGATTGTAAGTTATTAAACATTACCAGAACCATGCACCTGGTGGTAATTTTTTTTAATAGCTATTTATCTTTTATAGAAAGACACCAGTGTTTTTCTTTTCTACTCTACCTATATGAAATAATATTAAAAAAATTAATGCTTATTTTTTTTTATACGTAGATGCTGCTAAGTAACGAGGTTACGATGAAACAAAGATGTCTGCGCCAAAAGAATGTTCTCCTAGAAGCCTGACTTTTTTGCTTTTCAAGACTTTCCTATTTGAGTGCTTATCATCTTATAGAAACTCCATTTGAAGCAAACATACCGGTATGAATTAATCATCATATTAATAACTTAAGATGTTTTGTACCCAAAGCTTTTTGTTATGTACCATAATCTTGAATGAAAGGTTAATTTTATTACTGTAAACTTTTTATGATCTTATTGATATTTTGTCCTAAACATCACATGAGTGTCTGGATTATTGCTTGATACCAAAATTAGGTTTCAAAATACTTCTGATTTGCATTATTATCAATGGTGGATACTTAAAAGTATATAAACAAATACTTAATGAATACTATAATATAATGTTTATAAGATTGAACGTAGTTTATGTATAATGTAGTGTTAAATTAAAGTTTGTGGTACATTTATGTATAAAGCAGGGTATCTTTGTTTAGACAACATTGCTGATTTTTCACAAAAAATTAAATACTAATTGATTTAAAAAAGAAAGAAAAAATCAAAAACATTGATTTAGAAATTGATTAAAATTCCATTTGGAAATAAAAATATCACTGATGATACCTTTTTCGCCTCCAGCCCTTTCTTTTTTCCATACTCTACAGTTAATGTGATAAGCTCATTTATAAATATATAATATGAGTTTGTTAAAAAAAACAAATGTTTAATAACAGTTTAAATTGTTGAATAAATATAAGTATATAATATATATATATATATATATTAAGGTGAATACACACACCAGTTACAGACCATTTGTAATAAAATAAAGTCCATTAAATCACTGTTACTTAAAATCTCTTAAAAAAATTATATAAAATTCATTTAAGTTTAACGTAAGCTCATAACTCATAATTGTGCGTCTGTAACTGGTCGGATATGAGTATTACATTATCCCTATATATCTTAAATACCCGGATAAGTTTTTTCATAATGTCCGAAATATGTAAAAACTTGGATATTTTTAAATATGGGTACAAGATGGTCTCTAAAATATACTATTCTACAAAATGCAATAGAATTTTAGACAGGAATCGTAAATAAATGTAATTATTTATATGAGACGGATGAGTCAATGCAAATTTTTATTTACCTTAGCCACTGGGTATATTTACCAAATTCGGTATCTGCATAGAGATTTTACTTTTATTGAGAAAAAATATTTAAATTTTAAAACGAAGATATGTGTCTTCCGTTATAACATCAGTTTCAAAGAAATTGCTGACCGAAGATCTGGCTATTCAATATAGCAGAATTGGCAGAAAAGTTTCATGGTTTTAGAGGCATTGTATTGCACAGTTTTAGGCTAATAATGGTATTTTTAGAGTTATGCAAAAACCGTGCATTAAAAATTCTTTAATAATAAAATTGTGTAAATATATTTACAGAATTTTATTATGCAAATTTCTAAAAGTTATTCTTAAGAAAGTATAAAGTTATTTTAAAACACTTCATACCTGTGCAAAATAGAATATTTAATAAAATCAAAATAATACATTGTAGTTTTAAAGAAAATTCAAATTGGTAAAAAAATATATAGGTAAGCCTTAAAACAGTGATTTTTTTTCTTTCTAAAAAATATAAATTAATATATGTTCTGCTATGTTTCTTTCATCAATATTGTTGTTTTTTGTTGTACCGATAAAAATTTGAAAAGGAAATATCCTTTTTTTCTTTTGTTAGGTTATTTACAAACGCCTGGTATGCACTGGCAAGTATCAAACATGCAACTAAATTCAAAATTGTATTTTTCGCTGAGCAGATTTTCTGTTGGATAAATATCCTTTCTCTTGCTACATAGTTAACAGCTTTGACAAATATTTGGCAATCGGGAAACCAGAGACCTGGCAGCCCTGAGTTGGATACAATTAAATAATCACCTGCAGTTGACGTTGTAATGCGATTGTTGCCGATATGCGGCTTGTCCTTAAGTGGGATATACAAGATTTTTTTTTATGTTAGGGGGTAATAAAGTTAAATTAATGACAAAGTAGCATTTTTATTTTCAAATTATATTCAGTTTATTATATATAACGTTTTTAGTGTTAATTTATAATACTTTTTCTTTAAATAAGAATAATTTATTTCCTTAAGAATAATTTCTTTTAAAACCCCTGGATTTTTGGTTTTATAAGTACTTGAATTGATAAGAAGTTTTGCTTATGTACATGTACAATTTTTTATCTTGGATATTGTTTTGTTTAATTTTGAAATTTATTTGATTTTAGCTGCTGTAATGATGCGATTTGATGTTGATATTGATAAAAAAATTGGAAAGGGCATTTGTATGCTGATTGGAACTGGAACATTCAACAGAAGCCAAGCTCTGAAATTAGGAATTTGTATCTTCAGTAAAAATCAATAAAATTGTTATATTTTACCATTGATTCTTGATTGTAATAAACATTGAAATAATTATCTTAAACAGTAAAATACAGAGTGAAGAAATTAGTTTTGAAAAAAATTTATTCTTAAATTGTATGGAAGGATGGTGTGAGTTCAAATTAGTTTTATAGCAATGAACAGTTATATTATTATTATTCAATAGTAACAGCCATCAACTACACTGGCAACAACTAAATGTTAAGAAGTTGTACTAGAAGAGAGAAGGCTCGCTCTTGTGTATTTACAATGCATTAAGTGCTCATTATTTTTAAAGCCAAAATTAGTATTTCAATATAGGATAACTTTTGACTTCAATATATTCAATTTCAGCTTTATTATAGTAAGAATTCTTATCATTTTAAAATCAGCAAAGGAAATCTTTGCCTTGTTTTCCAAACAATAAATATTCATGTGTTTTAAAATTAGTGCTTTGGAATTAAAACAATTATTCCACTTATAATGGCCGTGAAAGTGTCACTCTTGCATGTAATTGTTGTAAATATGCAATTTCCCAATGTCCCCCATGGATCTGAATTTTGCTCAACTTTCAGAATACAAGTACTAAATATTTGGAACTTGTATTAATGAAAAAGCGAGCAAAAATCCTCCATGTCTGAATTATTGATTGCAACGACTATATGCAAGACTATTTTCACGGCCAGGATTTAGATCTGCTTTTAAAGAAAATTTAATTTTCTGATATAGGAACGATATCATTTCCGATATCCACACGATGTCGTAAAAAACATCGATACGATATCGACACTACGTCGGAAAAAACGTACTTTCAACATCGGCGGGATATCGTTTCTCGTATCGTTTTATAATCGAAAAACGACATCGTCACGATACAGCGTGGTGTATGCCATTTCGATATCGTTTAGGTATCATGACATGATATTGATCCGATATCATTTTGGTGATTTTTCCGATATCGATTCGATAACGTGTGCTACTAGGGCCCTATTATAACAATTCTCTGCTTTTCCCCTTCCTGATTCAAGTCTGAATTGTATAGTTTGAGCACATGACCTTGTTCTTTCACTCACTTTAAATTTCAAAACTCTCAATATCTTGTAATTTAGTAAATTTGGACAGTTGAATCAAGTCTCCTTAAACTCTTTTCTGTTTCAAAGTATACTTATTTTAACTAGGTACTTAATGTGTCTTCATAATCCATATTTTATGTACTTGAACTACGTATTTCAGAAGTCTGCACTAAACTTTCTTTAACAAATCAATGTATTTTTTTTTAAGATATGGGGATTAAAACTGTACAGCATATTTAAAATGATTCTCTAACAAACTGACAATGACAAGGTTATTCTTTCTATTTTGATTAAATATATTTATTGATGTAGCCTAACTATTGGCTGTTTTACTAGCTACTGTACATTGATGACCCAATTTAATATAATTATTTACTAATATACCTAGATCATTAAACAGGCAGAACTTTGATTTGTATCCGCTGATTCCTACCAGTTATTTTTTATCCTTTGTAAAATTGAACTGTTAATAACCAACCTTTCTAATTGTGCAACAACTTTATCAAAAACCTTCTGGAAAACAATGTAATCTATTACTACACTGTTCTTTCTATTTAAATTTGCCATAAGCCATTAAAGGATTATTTGTGCTAAACCTTCCTTTCTTAAATTGTTTTTGCCTAAAATAAATTTGTATGTTTCTTTACTTCTATATTCAGTTTAAATTTAACTCACTGATGCACTGTATTAGAAACTTTCAATCCATCTATGAATACCTTAGTTATTTCATCTGATAACTTACAGAAATTTGCTGTGCCTATTTTATGTAATTTCAAATATAATGTTAATACTATTTTGGTTCTTTCCCCTAAATGTCTACTCACTGTTGATGTCTACTCCCCATGTGGTAGGTTGCTTTACCTCATGACCCCCTGGACTATACCAAAGGTTAACAGGTGGCAGGCCATGATTGCGATTACAATGGAAATTTGTGAAAAAAATAACATTATAGTTAATGACAAACAAGTTTGACATTAAAAATACAGTTATTGACAATTATGTAATAACAGTGATAAGTTATAATGACAATTCGGTAATAATGACAAGAAAATGGTAAAATAATAATTAAAAGAGTAATGCATAGTTTAGGGAAAATTAAAATCTACCCTTACAATTATTTCTCACTCTTTGACAAGGTTCATTATTATGTTTACACATAATTTGTTTTGTTTGACACTCCTATTAGGTGATCTTTCAATAAATATTTCTAATAACTAGATTCTTACTTTGCATGTGAATTTAACCCATACTGATTCAATGCATTTATGTTTGTAGCTAAATGTTAACTCGGAATTAAATCTTCATTTACATAAATTTGCACACCCTTTCTTATTAAATCATATCTAGTCTAAAAGAACCTTTAAATGCCTTGCCTCACCCTTGTACACTTATGGAATTTATGTTTTCCCAATTATTTCTTATATCTTGTTTATGCAAATTTAATTACATTTCAGTTTAATTCTTCTTTATGTTTCAGATGCGAACATGAACCATTTTTTGAAATCTGCAAAAAAGATATTTCGATTTGCAAGGTTGACGAAATTTGTAAAATAGAACAGAGTATGAGCAAAAACCTGGATACTTCATTTCATAAACAAAATATCAATTTTGATGTGTCTTTTGAGGAACATTCATTAAATAGTCCAGCATATGATACCTCTCAAAATACCAGTGTATCTTGCGGTTTAAAGACTAAAGATGAAAATTGTTTGTTGAAATCTGAGCTGCCTAAGAAAAGATCTGGGGAATCCAAAAATAGAGGTTTTCAATTAATAATGAATGCAGCGAAGAAACTAAGTGTTGATGGTGAATTATTTTAAATATATATTTTTATAAAAATAATTCTATGTAGGACGTGTACAATTTGTGTCTATAAAGCATTGCTTAGTGCTAAAGTCCTAAGTGATTTTTTTTTTTTAATTTTATGAAATATTGTACAAGTTTAATAATTTTGTTTTGTAATTGCATACACACACACATCCACATTGTATTATATACATCTGTGCTATTTACAATTGACTTCGAACAAAGCTCTGGCAAATCATTTTAAAGACTTGCATTGTAATACGAGTAGCCCAAATGCAAAAGCAGTTTAATCCAAAGAAATGAGATTTTGGTATGAGTAGAGACATTTTAACTTTGGCTTCAATTTTAATAAGGAGCAAAAACGTTATTAACTAATGCAAATTATGTAAATAAAGTCATTAGGAAGCAAAAGTAGCTATATCCATGCAGGTACAAAGAATTCTGATTTGTGGAATGTGGATATAGCAGGTTTTGCTTCAGGAACAAAAACAAAATGGCATCACATATATTTGCAAAAATTGTTAAATCCTTATTCCTGTTCAACAAGAAGAAATTAAAAGTAATCTGAACTTAATCAGCATTCTGAGAATATACATATTTTAGAATTTTTCTCTATTTTTACAAAAAAATATTACTGTATAACAATAGTTAAGGTTTGGCAGTTTTTCGAGATTTACTCAAACTTGCCTATATCTGCTTTTGCATCTAGGCTACTTATATATTTTCATGTTTAGAATTTTTTTTTATAACTTGCATACATGAATGTGATATTTTGTTTTGTAAATCTGCTAAATATTTTCTGACCATATACTGTAATAAGAACATATATTAAAATCGTAATTTTTTTTTTCCCATTGCAAAAGGGTAATATTAAACTTCATTTTTTTTTCTTTAGTAAATTTAATAGTTCATTGGTATCTCAAAGGACACATAGTTATTTGACTTTAAAATTACTTACTGGTTACAAATAAAATCACTCTGTGGAATTTGACTTAGTTTGTAATGTTTAATGTAGTCTGAAAGGGAATGACCCAGTTGCGGCCGAAGGGAGCCGGGTTACCATATTTTTTGAAAAAAGAAAAACAATGCGATTTTTCCTTCCCCCTCGTACGATATTGAAAGGAAAGTGTACGCAAGGTCGAAAGACAGCCATCTTTGGACACAATGAGTTAACCTTCATTTGTAACACAAATGAGTTTACGCAATCTTTGAAAGTTTCATGCATATCAAATAGTAAAATAAATAAATAACTTTTCCCAAGAGAGCGATAAAGTAAAATATTGAATTGCATTTATGAAAATTGAAGACAAAATAAAACGTTTGTCTGACATAGATCTTTAAGATTTATACTATGTTCTCAGAAGTATAAAAAATTAATCTGATTTTAAGTGACAAAATGTACCTTAAAAACTTTTAAGCACTTTATTGCTTATTTATTATATAAGAGTAAAATATAACAAAAATATCAACTAAAATATTTTGTGGATAATTAATTGGACTAAGCTTTAGGTTTATGCAGTAAGTAGTTGGGATAGTACTAAAATATCAAAACATATAAAAATCATACTTATTGATTTTGAACAAGACTAATTTAAAAAATTTAATCCTGAAATACTAACTGTGTATAATTCCTATACAAAGTACTACTATTCATCACGCAATGCATATAAATAACATAAAATATTATAGATATTTATTCTCAAACGGCATTAAATAATTTACAATTTGGATTAATTATTAATTTTTTGACGTGAACTCCTTTAAAATCACCTAATACTTGGAGCATCAGATTGAACACCATATATTACTCTTTTAGGATTATCCATTCCAACACTTTTATTCCCTGAAAAATATAACTATGTATTTACATAAATTTGTTTTTGTTCAAAAGGAAATTAGCCGCCAATGCGTGTAAAATGTGGTAACAATGCAAAGCGTGTACAGAACGTGGATGGGCGTGGACAGTTTGTTTATCTTCATTTATTGGATATGTTTTGGTTGGCGACTCTTTCCTATTTTTGATGATATTTGCTAAAATTACGTTTAACGTATAATCCTTCTGAAAGTTCTTCAACAAAGCCACATCGTAATTTTTTGGGATGAAATAATTTTATATGTACAATTTATGTCGAGGATACTAGCACCCCCGTTGGCGAAAGTCAGCCTCCGTGCCCACCGGGGAATTTCTGGCGCCACCACTGTCCGAGCAGTCTTTTTTGCCTCTTAACCCAGGTTATTTCGGATAGTCGTTTTGAGAGTCTTCTATAAGATTAATTTTTTTTCACCGAAATTACACCTAAATTAAATCCAAATTAAATTCTGCAAATAATATAGAAAAAAAACATGTACAAATTCAATAAAACCTCCCGAAAAACGCATTTACAACTTTGCTACATATTCCCTTGTAAAAGGAAATACATTTAAAAGATAAATTTAGTGTGTCCAAAAATGGCCCCATTTCGACCGTGCAAAAATTTTCCTTCCAAAATAAATTATTTTCAATACGAGGGGGAAGGAAAAACAGGTGTTTTTTATCGCTCAGGAAAAAGGTTGCCAATAGCCGCAACTGGAAGTTTCCGGTCTGAAAATAGTTGAGTAATTTTTAGAATTGGTCTTCAAATTAATTGCTATTTTAAAGTTCAGTATTTGACATTGATTTTGCATATGTTTCTTATTTACCATATTTAAATGAAAACATTTAATAAAATACAGCTAGTAGTAAGCAATATTTTTTATGTCTAGATTACATATACTTATACTGTATATTTCATGCTGATAAAATAAACATTATACTATATTTGTTTAAGAAAGCTTTGTAATCGAATCTAACTTTATATATATAAAAATAGATGGATTGAGTACAAAAAGTTAGATTTCATATATATCTTAATGTTTTTGGTCATTTCTTGGGCTCTGTGTATTTATATAGATGAAATATATAAATCCTATTCAAAATACACTGAAAAATGAACTTTTTTCAGTATTTCTGTGTCCACGAACAAATAATATTATCTTTGCATTCATCCACAAGAAAGGATACCTATAGTTTTATCTAGCAGTAGTGTGAATAACATCAGATATTGGAACTCTTAAATTTATAAGAGAATTTTTTACTAATTTTTTTTTAATTAAGATTTTAAAACTTTCTTTAAAAACCAAACAATTGCAAATGAAATTTTATTTTGATTAGATTTCAGATTATTAGTTATTATTGAATAAATATTTTTTTACATGAATTTAATCACAATTGCCAATTTTCCCTATCCGAATAGCTATTAAAATTTTGTCTACGGAAAATATTTTTTAAAATCAAAGCTGCCTTGAAGAATTAAAAGATTTTAAAAATTTTTTCAGAATGGCAAATACTTGCAGAAGTCAAGGTTTATTTTACGACCAATAGATTTATTTTGATATAAATTATTATACAAAAATCCCAATTTTAAATAGTCATAAAAGTATTTTATTCCTATTTAAAACATTTATTCCTTTTTAAAACTTAATTTTTTTAACCTTTCGTCATGCTTCATTCAGACAAGTTATTTTTAACTTGCAGTATTTTCTTTAACAGTATATTTAAGCATGACTGATTGTTATGTTTAAATGTGAAATGTCTTCATTATTATTTATTTGAATTTATTACTTTTTCATAAAATTTTAAAACGAATTCAGGGAACAGAGGCATAAAATTTTTCAAAATTATTGTATGGGCTCATGGCTCTAAAAAGGCATGAACTTTAGTGAATTTGTGCCAGATTTTTAAAAAATTGGGGGAGCTTGGGCCCCAAACAAGTTTATGCCTATGCCAGGGAATATGGAAATGAAAATACAGGTAAAACTTATATTTTGCTTTAAGCAACAATTTTTTTTTTAAATAATGAGAATTGAATAATATTTAAATCACACACTATGAATATTTTAAAATTAGTGATAAATGTGCCAAAATACATGATTTTATTTCCTTTAAAAAATTGTTAAGGCTATATTTTAACATTGCAATAAAAGTATCACATTTTGCAATTGTCTGCTTTAGACTTTATGTATAGGCAATAGAAAAAAAATAAGGTTCTTAAACGCTATGCTAAAGGCTAAACTAGTCTAATAGATTAGACATCCCGGCAGAGGCCTAGTTTAAAAAAATATTTAATGATCCTCAGCAATCTAGGACCACATAACTAATAATAATTACAATATGTTTCTAAAATAATGATTTATAATAGTTTTATGTGCACATGGCATGCATCAAGTGTTGCACATAGGTATCAAAAATAGTAAGGCTGCATATGTTTTACAGGGTGCAGAAATCAAAAATAGCGAGATAGTAAGTGATCTGGGTGTATTAGTAAATGAGGATTTTAAAATGAGTCATCAATGTACAGTGGTTAGCAAAAAAGCTAATAGAATTTTAGGGTACATCAGAAAAAGTGTTTCATCAAGATCTAAGGATATTATCTTGCCATTGTACAGAGGTTTGGTAAGGCCATATCTTGAGTATGTTGTACAGTTCTGGTCACCATATCTTAAAAAAGACATTGAATTGTTAGAGAAAATTTAGCACAGGGCTACTAAAATGGTTCAAGGGTTTTCAGGTATGAATTATGAAGATAGATTAAGAAATTTGAATATGTATACTCTGGAAGAGAGAAGGGTTAGGGGAGATTTGATTCAACTATTCAAATAAGGAGATGTGGAGGGTTTAGATTTTAATATGAGTGATAGAACGAGAGGTCATGGGTTTAAGTTAAACAAATCCAATTTTAATTGGGAAGGGAGAACACTATTTCTATAATAGGGTAATAGACAAATGGAACAACTTGCCAGTGAATATTGTTAATTGTAAAGAAGTAACGGATTTTAAGAAGAAGTTAGATATGCATTGGGGGATAGTTAAGAGGTACTAGATGGACCAACCTTGTTGGGCATTGAGCCTGTTGTTGGTCGCTAATATTTGTATTTATTTGAAAATTTAAATGTTTTATCCAGGGTTTGCTCATCATTTTTGACACCCAGTTTACACTTTGACCTCGTATGAGATTTTTCAGCAGCAAATTCCGCTTTTTTTAAGGAATGAAATGAAGATAGGTATCTAATACATTTTTACTTAAAGTGATAAAAGTCTTTACTTGAATATTATAAACTAATATTTGATGCTAGTTCAATTACATAGAAGATATTCAACTATTTTTTAACAAAAGGCACCTTATATTATGAAGAGGCTACTTTATATCCTCTTGTATTCTGTTCTTGAATATGTTACAAAATGTCAGTAACACACAGGCTGAATAATTTTTCTATTTGTATGTGAGCTCTCTCGTGTACTCTATGCTAAATGGGTTGGTTAAGCAAGAATTTACATTACCACATAAGTGATATAATATCGGAAAGTTGTAATTTATATACGAATTAAAACGTTATTTCTCCAATATAGTATTTTTATTAGGTAGTGTTCACAGTTTTAAAAAAGGGCAGGGGGGATTTGTCAAAAAAGGCACTTTTTGTTAAGTAAAAGGGCACTTTTTGTTATGTAAAAAGGCAAAGGGTACGATTGGGATACCAAGGCAATCCTAGACCTACGTTTTTGCAGAAAATATATTTTTTAATTACAGGGCGCAAAGAAGATATTGAAAAATAGCAGGGCACATTTTCACTTCTAAAAAGGGCAGGGCGCATCGGCACTTACAAAAAAAGGGCAGGGCGCATCGGCACTTACAAAAAAAAGGGCAGGGCGCGGAGCCCTTTGAAAAACGCATAACAGGAACACTATATTAGGTATGTAAAACTCTTAAATGTTTCATTACTTAAAACGTTTTTTGTGAAGAAATCCCTCTGATTTTTACTCATACTTTTCAGTAGTTTTGTCAGTAAGACGGTGATATTTTTAGAGTACAAATAGAAACAGGCTTCTAATTTTATGGAAAAGAAGCTTTAATGATTACAAAAAAAAAATGTTGTTACAGTTGGCAGTTCTGCTTAAGCAATTTGAAATATTAAAAAAATTGCTAGGTTCCAATGACGCAAAGCTTTTATCTCCTAATTTCGAACTCTGCTTTTACTCACTCGAACAACTTTTTTGTATCTGTTAAAAAAGCAGGAGAAACAAGTAGTTGTTTTAAAACATTTTAATAAAAATATAAATGAATAATTTTCTATGCTAATACCAAAATAAATGAAAAATGCACAAATATTTTCAATAAAATATCGGATTTGTATCCAATAAAATCTTAGTCGTGGATAAGAATGTCATTATTATTAACTCTTATGATTAAAATAACTGCTTAAAATTGTAAAGTTGCAAGAGTATATAATTCAGCACAGTACTAGTTGTATTAAAAAATGATTTAAAAAAATTAAAGTGAAATGTTTATCTTCCTAAAATAAATTGCTATGCAATAAAAAATGTCATTTAAGACGCTGTCTAAGTATTACGACTTTTCTTGACAAATTTTGGCATAAGCACATATAATGGCAACTTAAGCTCAACAAATTTGATGGTATCGCTGCCAACTTTTTGACTTTTAACATGACAACCGATAGCATGGGCGATCGTAGTTAACTTTGGCAATCCAACTTGATTCAAATCATTTAAAAGCTGATTAGTGTTCACTAGAAAATCATCAATAAAAAGTGCCAGCACTAGGATATAAGCGACTATTTTGTCTTTCATTTGCATCGGGAATCCTCGGGACACTCGACCATTTTTTTCGTTTTTACAAGTCGAAGTAAAGTTATCCAGCATCCTCCGCTTAAAAGGCTGAGGAACATCAGGCGCTGGGTCCTTTTTGTTGATATCAGCATACTTTAAATGTTGAAAGGCAACTAAATAATTGAAATATATGAGGTACTTTGCCTTTTTGATGTCATTATGAAGGTTATCCAGATGTGAAGCCACATATTTGCAAGAACGGGCTTGAAGCTCGCATAATTTGTCTTCATCACTCGCAATAAGTTCAGCATCTTCTTCCAGAATATAGTCGTCGTCTGGAGATATGATCTCGTCAATGTCGAACACTCTGTCTGCCGTTTCTGCTTCGCGGTTTATAGTGGGCAAGTAACTGAGGTTTTGATATCCAGAAAGAAGGACAGGCCTATCTGGTGTGGAAGAAATTGACAGATCGGCTACATTCAAAGCTTCTTCGTCAATTGATGAATTGGCTGCATGCCTCAAATGGGCAGTCATGGCACGCTTTTTGGCCTTGATTCCAAAGTTTTGCGTCAAGTCTTGCACACCCTCCCAGTAGGTCTTTGGCGTCGGAATTTTGGTAGCGACATCAATTTCGGCAGATTTAAGAACAGGTTTCATACGGAAGAGCACAGAATCGTACAGTTTCATCTTACCCGTTTTCTTGTTGCGGACACCAACGAAATTCCGAAAGTGGTGCGAATCGTTCGGGATGGTTCCATTGAAATTGGTGTGATCGCTGCAGGCAAGCAAGCTTCGGTTGGCATCGTATCCTATTTTCTCACTATCGGCATCGGATATGAAGCTTTCGAATTTTAATATATTCCGTCCGGTTTTTTTCACTCTGCTCTGCTCAAAATCGGCGATGAAGGCTGGTGCGCGTTTCTTTAGTTTGCCAGAAATTTTGAATCGACATATCGGCGTTTCTTCTTCCACATCTGAAGTATACATTGACTCCTCCTCCATCGCTTTGTTAGTATGATTTGTTCAAAACTCAAGCCTTCATATATAAAAAAAAGTTTTGCATAAAAGAATAGTTCAGAAGGTTTTTGCCACCATGTGCAGCAATCACAGATAATGTTGATAAATAAAACCAGCGTTTTATCAGAGTTGAGATGGTTTCTTACTGCTTTCAATAATTGAACTCAATGCATGAGCTTGGTTTAGGGAACGTCATACCCAATGAGGGAGTTTCACGTTCAGAAGAAGAAGACTTATATTCCAACCAAACATGGAGAAAAATCGGCGACGCATAAGAAGTTCCGTAGGATTTACATGGAATTTCAGTTCCTGCACTATAATTTTAAGTTTTTGTCATTAAATAATAAATATAGAAATATTTATTTGTTACATTGAGATAGGTTGTACACATCGTTTCTGAAGCATTTTTTGTGTTGAAATAAAAGTATTTTTCTTTATTTCGTTGTAATACTAATTATAAGCAACTTGTATACAGATAAAATATAAGTATTTCTGTATTTAAATTTATTCATACATGTATTACTTAACTTATAAATATATTTATTCATATACTATATTTATTTATTTATATTATATTACTTATATTATATATATACTTACTTTATAAAAATATTACTTATTTGGCGAAAACCAATATTATAAACAAACTTTCCCATAATTGCAAGCGTAGCGACTAAACAGACAAAAGCAGAGTTGTCTGCTGTATGGAAGGAATCGAAACTACTATAGTCAAGGACAACCTAAGTTGAGCCTAAAGCAACTGATTATTTAAACGTATCATAGCTTCCGCTTCATGTTCAGCTTTGGTTGTCTCCGAGTATAGTAAGTTTTCCTCTTGATACGTCACGTGAAACTCTCGCATTCAACTCGAAAAAATGTCGAGATATAGTAGTTTCAATACTAAAATCGACTTATTTAAAAAATTATTGCGCTCTAAAAACAAATATTTTGATAATGCTGATAATTACAAAATAATAAAAAAAAGAGGAAATATTGTAGAATGTGAGAATTTTTTTGTTTGTGTTGTTTTTAACGGGAAATATTATTTTTTAAAAGTTTCATACAGGCACATGAGTTAATATTTATTTTAATTTTCGTTATTTATGGCCCAATACCTAACATATTCCACTGATATATTGCCGTAATTAATTTGTGGTAATCAATATTAATTAATATATTAATTAATTAAAATAACCTATATAAATACTGTTTTAATTATAATAATAACATAAAAAATCGTTATTTAATTGGTACTAATTAGCATGTATAATACCACTTGGCCAATGGCGTAGAAATTTAAAAATTATGGGAGGGTAAAACTTCTCCATTTCCAGAATATTTACAAAAAAAAGCGAATTAGCAGTTATGCTGATTGGTAATTAAAATACATTAGTAATTAATCAGCAATTATTTGTTAATTGTCAATAATTTGTTAGTTACATAACTGAAACAAATAAAGAAAAAAGAGAGAAAGAGAGAGAGAGAGTACTACTTCGAAATTTAAAAATAATGGACTAATCGCAGGAACAGTATATTATATGTCACCCCACTTTCACACTTCGAATAATTTGCACACAAAAAACTACAAGATGCCAAATAAGCACTGAATATTTAACATTTACCAACACCTTCTACCTTATTCTGTAAATATCACTTTTGAGTTTTTTTCTCTATTTCTGTCTTTCGCTATTTTTATTCAATTGTACATGTTCTTCGCTACTGTAAAAATATTTTTAAAACCGTTTAAAATACTTTCAGCAATTTTTATCACATATACTTTTACTACCATTAGCACCATAATTATACTTATAAATAAAATATTAATAATTTAATTATTGTAATCGTACTTTATTTAGATATTATTGCTTTTAAATGCAATATAATTTTAGAATATAATTTAATTTTTAAGTAAATTGTTTATAAAAAGTGCTAATATAAAAGTTTAAAATTCTTTGAGAGATGTCAGCAAGATTCTTGTCAAAAAGAAATTATTATTGTCTAACTTAAAAGCTGTTAGAAACACTGAATTATTTTCGATAATCTAATGAATGCGGTTTTTTTTTTTTTCAAATTTGAATTTTCATTATTTATAATTCAAATTATAAAAAAGACATAAAATTTTTCTTTCTCAAACTAAGGCGTTGTCTGAATTTATATTTGATAATTTAATTAGAAGTTGGAAATCTTTCTTCAAGATTTCAAGGAAAATAATTTTTTCTGCATTATCAAGAATTTTTAAAAACATTCAACCAAACAGATCACGCTAATTTTCTTCTTAGTTCACTTTTTATTTTTTTATCGTGAATAGTTCATTTTTGTATAAATAACTTTAGACATCCAATTCTACCCATAGATGGCAGCACTACCAAAAGATCGTTTAAAAACAGATTGGAAACTAATTATTTTTAATTCACTGGGTTGAATTTTCTTGGTTATTTTAATCCAATTAGTAAATTTGCAAATCTTTTTTAAAATACGTTATAATTCTTAAATTTTGAGAAATGAACTTTTATATTTTAATTATTATTGGAGGAAAACATACTTCTACAAGTCTTACAAGTGGTTTATCCTGTATCATGAATTACCATTACATTTTTATAATTTTTTCGCCCCCAAAATTTTAAACAATTCAATAAAAATGCGAATAAAGTTGCTATACTTCTAATTGTTGACGTACTACTTTAAAATCAGCTGCAATATACGTATCGGGGTAGAAACGTTACGTCAGGCTTCTATGGGGATCCATTTCGACACTATAACGTCTTGAAAAATATATCGATTAATATAATTTGTTTTGTTAAATAGCAAATTAGTCACCATTCTGCATTAAATCTTGAAATGAAGCATAACATGTAGTACGGGACGTGGTTGTGAGCAAATGGAGTCAGACACCCCAGGATGCCTATCTTTTCTGTGTGCGATGTTTTTGTTAGCGATCAATCTTTATTTCTGTAATCCGCTGATTGTAAAATCAGTTACATGGAGTATCAAGTTAGAAACACTATTTTACGCTTTTTTTAGGGGATTCGTTCCGACATTAAAACTTTGTGGCAAATAACACGAGTGATATAAATCTAGTCCCGTTTGATAGAAAATTAGGCGCCAATGTGCGTAGACTTAGGAAATAAACCGAAGAAAGTACAGAGCATGAATGTGGCACCCGCGGAGTCAGAATGAATAACTTGTTTAACTTCCCAATATTGAAGAGTTTTTGTTGATAACCAATTCCTATTTATATGTTTAATCTGCTGAATCCAAAATCATATGTAGTATCTCGATAGAAACATGATTATACGCTTAGAGTTTCCGGGTTATTCATTCCGATAGTATAGCACCGTGGCAAATAGCACGATTGACATAAATATTGTGTCGTTCGATGGGAAATTAGGCGTCGATGCGCATAAACTCTTGAAATATAGCAAGGCATGTAAGGAATATGGGTAGACATTTAATTATTTAGAATAGTTTTGGTGAAATAACGTTTCAAGTATAAAAAGTCTTCTCGACATGCTACGATACACCCACGCTTGATATTTTGAATGGGATATTTTAAAGGAAATTAAGTATATTTTAAAATGTAATATTCACGCAAATTGATAAATAATTCGACTATTCTAATTTATTAAACGAGTTTTTAAGCATTAAAGCTAGTATCTCACAAGTGTTTTTGTAAAGTTAAACAGAATGCGCTTTGAACTAAACTAACTAGCTCAAAAACTTTTTTTCAATATAAATTATGAACTAAATTTGAGACAAATTGGTAACTTGTTCCAGAAAACCTGGGTGGAAGGTTATTGCAGTGTTACCGAAATCGAGTAAAACGCATCCTCACTTGTGTAAATGCATGGAGGCATATATTCGCATACATTCTGCAAGTTGGAAATATCGTCAAATTTAATAATTTACCCAAATAGCATTAAACTAGTATTAACATAAATTGGGACTTTACTTTGTAAATTTTTTTTACAAAACGCGACAAGAATTCGATCTTTTTCAAAGTTTTTTTTTTTTTTTTTGATCAACACTTTATCGATCATAAACATGGTCGTATAGAAAATGTTCGAATGCTCGTTCTGGGCCCAGTGTTCGATTGTGTGTGAAATATCCAGAACAAAAAGTTGCGCGCACCTGAATTCTGGACGGCTATTGGTACAAAGTGGACATGAAAAGGCACCGGACATACTGACAAAAGGTCCCGTTCAATAAACTGGATAATGCTAGTAGTTTCGGATCTTCTCCTGAACCGTCAAATTGGAATAATTTGAATTATAATTGTCGTAAGATTAATTCAATTGAATGAGTGTACTCTTCAGTCCAGGGTTTATTGCACTGTATCATCAGCAATTGAGTTCTTTTTATGTTTTAAGAACAATTTTGAGGGATTTTTAATATGAGTGTTCTATTTTAAAAACCAGATAGATCTATTTTCATAAATTTTGCAGGAGACGTCAAAAACGATTGACAGCCATTTGGATCTAAACCCGTGACTTTGAATGGATTCATGATTCATACATTCTGGTCAATATCGATTTTCTATGTGGTGTACTTCATAGAGAACAAAAAGATTGTGCAGAGAAAAGTTATATATATATATATATATATATATATATATATATATATATATATATATATATATATATATATAATTTACCACAATCTTGCACTCTCATAATTTACCTCAATCTTTTTGTGCACACAACTGAGCTATATGTGCAATTTTTCATGTTTGTCCGTGTCTTGCCCGTGTGTTTTGATTTTATAATTTGAGTAATTTTTTACACATAATGTAGTTAATGAAATGAAACTTTGAAACAGACACTTCATTAACTACATTATGTGTAAAAAATTACTCAAATTATAAAATCAAAATACACGAGCAAGACACGGACAAACATGAAAAATAGCACATATAGCTCTCTCTCTCTCTCTCTCTCTCTCTCTCTCTATATATATATATATATATATATATATATATATATATATATTATATATATAAGTTACCTCAATCTTTTTTTGTGTACACAACTGAGCTATATGTGCAATTTTTCATGTTTGTCCGTGTCTTGCCCGTGTGTTTTGATTTTATAATTTGAGTAATTTTTTACACATAATGTAGTTAATGAAATGAAACTTTGAAACAGACACTTCATTAACTACATTATGTGTAAAAAATTACTCAAATTATAAAATCAAAATACACGAGCAAGACACGGACAAACATGAAAAATTGCACATATAGCTCTCTCTCTCTCTCTCTCTCTCTCTCTATATATATATATATATATATGTTACCTCAATCTTTTTTTGTGTACACAACTGAGCTATATGTGCAATTTTTCATGTTTGTCCGTGTCTTGCCCGTGTGTTTTGATTTTATAATTTGAGTAATTTTTTACACATAATGTAGTTAATGAAATGAAACTTTGAAACAGACACACATATACAGTTTATTAAGAGTTGCTACTGGTTTAATTTTGCATTAAAAATCGTTTCTCTGTTACTCTCTATCAAAAGTTATATTGTTCTTTTTATATGCAGTTTTCTATAAAACTACTGGATCAGTATGTTCCAATTTTTGAATTTTGATGTTTTTTTTACATAATTGTTGAAAATTATGGATATAGAGCAAATTTTACTACTTATTCCAACGTAAGAAATATGTAGTTAAAATTTTAATCTAATTTATTTGTAATTGTTGTACTTAATTGTTAATTAAATCAACTAATTGTTTTATAACTAAATAAAATTGTGAAATTCTAATCATAATTGTTCATCGACATACATTATCCATCTCTATAGCTTCGAATCTCTAACAAAAAAGTTTTATTATTTAAGGGGACACAGTACCGTAAAAATTATCAAAACATCGATTTTTTTTTATTAGCTTAAATTACCTTTCCAATATTTCTAAACATGTACGAAAATTTTCAGTGTTTAATTTGAAATATTTAAGAAGTTATTTGCATTTATATTGGGTGACATCAGGCTAAATGTGCTTACAAAGCTGAAGGATTTAATTTTTTTTTTTTTTTTTTTTTTTTTTAAACTTTTAAATGGGGAAGTTTTTAAATGTACTTTCATGTAAATGAATAGAGAACTTCAAAATTAAACAGAAATAGCTTGTACTTATGGAGTTATATATATTTTAATGTTATATTGAAAATTGCATTGAAGTTTAAATTGAAAGACAGTTCTTCCAAAATTAAAAAAATTACCAAGTATAAAAGTATTTGTTAATAAATATACTTATATTGATGCAAAGTATGATATATTTTGATAACAGTATGATACATTTACCATAAATACCTTTTTTTTACATTTGAAAACTTTAAATCACTTTTTCTCAGTGTTCATTTTTAACGCATTTTACTGCATATGAAATGCTAAGGCTTTTTTTGTAAAAGAGATAGAGATTCAATTTTTTAATGAATATTATCAGATATGTGTTCGACATAATTGGGTATGGAATAAGCCCTAGGACACATAGTTT
This sequence comes from Troglohyphantes excavatus, assembly GCA_963932185.1. Taxonomy (NCBI): domain Eukaryota; kingdom Metazoa; phylum Arthropoda; class Arachnida; order Araneae; family Linyphiidae; genus Troglohyphantes; species Troglohyphantes excavatus. The sequence goes on from OZ010674.1 coordinate 23,569,010, forward strand.
TATTTTTAAAAATAATTCAAACAGAAAATTTTAGATTTTTCAGGTTTTTTTGGCCTTTGAGAAGAAAAAAAATTATATAAAATCTAATTTTAGTACTATTTAATATTCAATACCCAGTTTTGTTTATTATATTTCAAGGAATACAAAAACAAAATTTAGTGATAAAAAATTAAAAACTAAAACAGTAGTAGGAAATTTAAAAAACAGCAAAAAATTAAAAAAAAAATTAATTTTGAATTTATTAAAAAACTTTTATGAAATTTTTTTAACAATTTTGTCATCAATTATATATTAAAGTATTTTGCATTCAAAAAATAAAAATTAATATTGAAAATAAAAAAAAAATGTGAAAGGGTACCATGTCCCCTTAATTTTTAACTACTATTTATAATTAAAAATGCATTAAAATAATTTTCTTACATTTTTACCATTCATTTTTAATTTATTATTAGTTGAAATATCACTCGTTAAGTAGTTATAATTTAATAATACGATTTTCGGAGTGTGTATTAGTATTCGACAACATTATCACATTTTGTATAAAAAAATAAAGCTAATTTATTAATCAATAAATAAGAGCACTTAATTAAATTTTTGACTAAGTGATATCATGGCATGACTCATGAATATTAAACAGGATCTTCGACCTTTAAGAAAACAGAAAACTTGTGGAATTTTCCAAATTTTTTTTTTTGTTCTTTGTCAAAGCAGACAGAACTACGAAGTGGATTTAATTACTTTTTTGTTCGTTGTGTTGGCGCCGAATTCATTTAAAATAACAAAGAAGTAGCCGAAAGAACGAGATGCAAACCGAAATATTTTCAATTCCGGAACCCTGGGGAATTGCTTCCTTTTTCTTTCTGAAGTTCGTGATCGTTGTTTTAGCGAAAAAAGTAATTCGCGGGGAAAATTCTTGACAAATTATATTAATTTTCGTTTCGGTATTCTAATATGTAGTACTTAAAAGGAAATGGCCGAATCTGGTGAATGTGAAAATATAAGGTAGGATTTGTTGGGGGAAAGGAATTTTATTGATCAGTATTATCAGAAAAGTAAAATATTCGGGATGTAACAAATTGTTAATTTTATTAACTTGTGCGTGATTCCTTGGCGCGCACTTCCTCGTACTCGGGATTGGAGGGTCTTGAGTTTGTTTCCCGCTTTGATCAACAACAAGTTGAATTTGTAGTAGTTCAAGTACTCTCTTGTAGGTGGCGACATAAAAGCTTGGACATTATTGTGCAAACTCTGGTGTTTTTATCGTCGTTTGACAGCGGTTAAAACTTGCGAGGCTATGTATATTTTGTATTACCTGTGTAGTTCATTGCAATGGAAGACTTGAACTAGAACTGGGCGGAGTTTATCTTTTTTTTGTGGGATTTCCAGTATGTGCAAGCTGCCGATTACTGGAAATCAAACGTTAATATCGCTTCTTGATGTTAAAATTTGGCATTAATTATGTTTAACTTGGGTTTTAACAACATATTCTAAAAGAAAATATTATCAAGCTTTCAATATTTTAGTAGTTTTGAGGAAAATTCTAACGCTATCCCGCAAACAAACATGCTCTGACGTCACTTTGTGTTCGTTCCACTCGTCTATTAAACCGAAAAATGGCAAATAGGAGAAAAAAAATATATAGTTTTTTAACTGTGGTCAAATCTCATTTGACCCCAAGGAAATGAGGATCGATTTTATTCATTTTTATTTATAATTTTATTCATATTTACTTATTGTACTAATTTTTAAGTACATGTTTTTTTTTCAAAATTGAAAATTATGTGTTTGGAGCCATGATATATATCGAGTGTATTAAAAAATTACTAAATTTTTCTTATTTTTGAATACCCATTTTTAGCAGTGTGTTATAAATTACATAATGCCACAACAATTTCGCAGTTGGCTCACTTCTCTTCTGACTGAACTCATGTGTAAAGGAGCGTAAAAGGAGACATTCCTTGTCGGAATTTTGCAGTCGTAATGCGATTTCTGCTCCGGCGAGGGTCCGAATTAATCAGATTCGTTGCCGGGAATAAAGTTAATTAATTGTAACCGCGGCGAAGGTCCGATGAAGGCTCGGGAAAGGACGTTTGATGGCACCGAGAAGACAGATGTGGACCTTGAACAGGGACTTAGGCTCTGTGTACAGTGTCATTCTTTAATAATACATGTGAGCTGAGGGAATTGTATACTAATTTAATCTTATGGCACTTATTAATTTCTTATTGTAAGATTAATTATTTCAGTTTATTTATCATTTAATTCTCAGAATTTATTCTTATGGCATTTATTAACTTCTTATGGTAAGATAAATTATTACAGTCTTTTATCATTTCATTCTCAGTATTTATTCTTATGGCATTTATTAATTTTTTATTGTAAGATAGATTATTACAGTCTTTTATTATTTCACTATCAATATTTTTTTTGTATGGCACTTATTAATTTCTTATTGTGAGATAAATTATTAGTCTTTTATCGTTTCACTCTCAGAATATATTCTTCTGGAATTTCTTAATTTTTTATAGTAATATAGATTATTACAGTCTTTTATTATTTCACTCTCAGAATTTATTCTTATGGCACTTATTAATTTCTTATTGTAAGATAAATTATTACAGTCTTTTATCGTTTCACTCCCAGAATATATTCTTATGGCATTTATTTATTTTTATAGTAATATAGATTATTACAGTCTTTTATTATTTCACTCTCAGAATTTATTCTTATGGCATTTATTAACTTCTTATGGTAAGATAAATTATTACAGTCTTTTATCATTTCATTCTCAGTATTTATTCTTATGGCATTTATTAATTTTTTATTGTAAGATAGATTATTACAGTCTTTTATTATTTCACTATCAATATTTTTTTTGTATGGCACTTATTAATTTCTTATTGTGAGATAAATTATTAGTCTTTTATCGTTTCACTCTCAGAATATATTCTTCTGGAATTTCTTAATTTTTTATAGTAATATAGATTATTACAGTCTTTTATTATTTCACTCTCAGAATTTATTCTTATGGCACTTATTAATTTCTTATTGTAAGATAAATTATTACAGTCTTTTATCGTTTCACTCCCAGAATATATTCTTATGGCATTTATTTATTTTTATAGTAATATAGATTATTACAGTCTTTTATTATTTCACTCTCAGAATTTATTCTTATGGCATTTATTAACTTCTTATGGTAAGATAAATTATTACAGTCTTTTATCATTTCATTCTCAGTATTTATTCTTATGGCATTTATTAATTTTTTATTGTAAGATAGATTATTACAGTCTTTTATTATTTCACTATCAATATTTTTTTTGTATGGCACTTATTAATTTCTTATTGTGAGATAAATTATTAGTCTTTTATCGTTTCACTCTCAGAATATATTCTTCTGGAATTTCTTAATTTTTTATAGTAATATAGATTATTACAGTCTTTTATTATTTCACTCTCAGAATTTATTCTTATGGCACTTATTAATTTCTTATTGTAAGATAAATTATTACAGTCTTTTATCGTTTCACTCCCAGAATATATTCTTATGGCATTTATTTATTTTTATAGTAATATAGATTATTACAGTCTTTTATTATTTCACTCTCAGAATTTATTCTTATGGCACTTATTAATTTCTTATTGTTAGATAAATTATTACAGTCTTTTATCGTTTCACTCTGAGAATATATTCTTCTGGCATTTCTTATTTTTTTATAGTAATATAGATTATTACAGTCTTTCATTATTTCACTCTTAGAATTTATTCTTATGACTTTATTAATTTCTTACCGTAAGATAAATTATTATAGTCTTTTTTTTTATTTCACTCTCATAATTTATTCTTATGGCACTTATTAATTTCTTATTGTAAGATAAATTATTACAGCCTTTTATCATTCTCCACTCAGAAATAAAACTCTAATTTTTAAGCTTATTGCGATCATCTAGGTTATTTTCGTCAATTTTGTCAATCGTTTCGCCATTGAATCGTGTGACTTTAGACGAAGCAGAAATTCACACATTTTTAACGAAAGTAATTTACCCCGATCCCTTTCCGGTGATGTGAGCTCATTCTGTTTTTACATGTATATTTCCACAATCCGCAGCGAGTTTTCTGGCTTGATTGGTAGACCGTGCGACTTCGTACAAAGTGATCCATGGTTCACGCCACTGCGCCGTTTTTTTCTTCTTTTAAATCGTTCTAAACTTTTAACGAAATAAATTTCGTGAAATAAAAGTTGAAATAATTTTCTTTTGGTTCGACAAAATATTTAATCGGAGCAATTTGCAGACATCTGTTTCTTCAAAAACGAAGAATTGTTTTTTAAAAAAGAGCACCCATTTTTAATAGTGGTTTATTTAATGTTACTTACATGGACCCATCAGATGAGAAAATAAGTAAACAACACTTTACAAAAAGCAGTACCTCTCTCAGCAGACATATAGGATGGTCAAAATTTTTTGGGGGATGGTCATTGCTTGGCTGTACAATATTTAGCTGTATTGGCATTACATATTATTCTGTACAACTTCTTCACTTATATTTCAAAACACATCTCTTAGTTTTAATAAAACAAAGTACTTAGAGCATATAAAAAGTGTAGGATGTCAATGCCCATTTTCCCATCACCCCTGCTTGTTTGTAATAGAACAGCCCATACATGTAAACTTGTAACTTAGTGGTTGCAACATCCTGCCATTCATGTTGAAAATCTTCATGTGATCAGTCCTGTGTCGTCTCAGTGGGTCAATCTCGTAGGCACCCACTTAAATGTTCCTATCTTTAAATATTACCTTAGCTTGAACCTAAAGTTTAAATATATTTCAATAATGTCATGTCTACCCTCTTGTATTCCTCTCTTTGCTAAAACACCACAAAAAGCATAATTTATAATGTGTAGTACCGATGAAGTAGTGTGAGTAATATTGAGAGAGCATGCAATGTATAACTGATATGAGTTCCACCTTTGACCGTGCATGTAACATTGTCCCTCATTATGTATAGTTAAACTGCTAAACAATGGTCCTCATCCAACAATTGGCGACCATCCTGTATTAAATTATCTCCGTTTCGGCAACTACCCCCTCTTCTAACATGCGCTGCCCTATGGCTACAGTAACAAAAGGCTCGGGATTTGATTGATACCGGACGTCATTAAAGCGAAACTTAAAATATCATTAAGCATTTAATTTGCGATTATCGAGTAAAGGTTTGAGATAGAGTGTTTTAATGCTGCTTCCGTTTTATTCCTGAAACCTGCAGTTCCTGTGCTGTCATTCATGCTTTAGTATGTATTGTTTTTAAACTTTACATTTGCTTTATCTTTAACATAAGTGGAATCGAATTAAAATGGACAAAAAAAGTGTTATTTTAAGTTAAAATGGGTAAGAATAATCAATCTTAAAAATTATGGCTTATTTTCAATTTTCAATTGTGTGATTTAATAATTCTTTTATAAACGAATTTGGTTGCTATCTCTAAATAAAATAATTTTAGTTTTGATGCCTATTTGACCAACTTGCTATCACGCGATTTGTAAAGTTGTTTTTTCTGGTTTATTATTTAAATAATTTTTCCAGTGCATACCTGTAGGTGTTTTAGCAAAGAAATGAACACAAGAGGGTAGACATGACATTATTGAAATATATTTAAACTTTAGGTTCAAGCTAAGATAATATTTAAAACGGAACATTTAAGTGGGCGCTTACGATATTGACCCACTGGGACGAAACACGACCGATCACATAAAGATTGCAGACAAGAATGAATAGGGTGTTGCCACCACTGAGTTACAAGTTTATATGCATGGGTTGTTCTATTACAAACAAGCAGGGGTGATGGGAAAATGGGCATTGATATCCTACAATATCCTTTTATATTAATATTTAAAAGCACTAAATGTGAGCATGTACCGGCTTCACCCGAACATATTCTGTCTTGTTTGGGGCTGAGTCGTGAAGATCTTAAGAAGAACCCGGTCCTAGTGATGGACTTTCTGAGGTGGACCTGGTCTTGTATATTCTAGACTGGGTGAAATAAGTAACAACAACAGTATTTAAAAAAATAATTGTAAAGCTTGTAAGTTTTACCTAAAACCATTAATTTCATTTTTTTTTGTAAAATGGAGTACTCTTTATGAATTTTAAAATTAAGTGCATTATTGGAAAAATTGGAGATTTCTGGACGTGATATCATGCCCAACATGGACGTCAGGGATTTATATTCGAAGTTCCATTAAAGTTAATTCTAAGTGATGTGCATCGACAAATAAAAAGTAAGCTCTTACTAATGCTATCATAGTAAAAACATGGTTTAATCCAAATAATATATATATATATATATATTATGGTATTTTAATAGTTTTATTTATCTTTCAGGAAAGTAAATACCCTAACGAATGATTCCAGCTTATATGTAATCTTATATCAAAATTCAATTAATCTTATCTTAGGATTTACACAAGGTTTATGAGAGAAATTAAGTGGAAAAGTTATTCGACATCACGAATCTTAAGAATAAGTTCGATTTATTGGGCTTATCAATGTTTTCACAATTATGGTAATTTTACTCTGTAATTCGGAGATGTTTGTTTAATTTCTGAATGTGAGACTCTTAACAGACGGGGGTGTTAGTTGTTTGTAGGAGATTACTTTATGTGATATGAATATAATATTAACTTAAGGTGTACATACACACTATAAAAAACGAAAATCGGCCAAAATTTCCAAAATATTTTTTTGGTTCTATAGTATTCCCCGATTCAGTATCTTTCAGATGATACCAAGATTGAATAAATATTCCAAAAACTTTTTTATTTACAAAGAGTTATTCTATGGCCGCGCTTGCAATGGCAATATGTTTTGTAAACTTTACACTTGATTTCTGAAGAATTGTATTTTTAACATATGTCCCTTCATTCGAAACATGATAACTCAAGTTTGCTTAAACATTTTGAGAAAATTATGTTTTCTTTTAAATTTATATTAGTTGTAAGATGTTATGACCCTCTATCAAAACGATTCGTTCAAAAAATAATTTTTAATAGAATTTTAAAGTTGAAAATTTGAATAAAAAAGTGTTTTTTTAGGGACTGTCGAGGTAAAAAATTATTTAAAAAAACACTTTAAATGCTGTAATCTTTTTGGAGGGTCATAACATTAAGAAAGATACTGCGAGTAATTTCCAACAAAAATTATGCTTCTAGATTAATTACAACTTGCGTAATCACGTTTGAAAAAACATGCTAATTAACATATAAAATGCTAATTAGGTAATTTGTATTTTATATTTTTCAGAATTTTTTTAAATGATTCATCACTATTTTTAAGGTGTTTTCCTACACGAAAAAACTAGATTTTTAAATTCATAAATAAAAAAAAATGTTCAAGTGTATACGTACACCTTAATTTATCAACATAAGGAAATATATGGAATGTTTAATAGGTTTGTTTATTTTTATGTTCATATTTTCTTATACTGAATAAATAATATGGGTTTAGGGCTTTTACTATTTATGATTTTTTTCTTTCTAAATTCAAATACTATATCAGTAAGGAAGCGTTTATTTATTATGTCACGCTATTTTTTATTCTGTTGTACCCCTTTCTCCGCCATGTCACGTTAATCACACCTCCCCTCCCTGTGTCATTATATATTTTTTGCAGTTAAAAAAAGTCATTAATCACATGCCATTAGAAAGATTGTGATTTCGTAAAAAGCAACACATTAATTTAAAAAAATCAAAATTTTCCTACGTTGCGTAACCACAGATACCTGCTCCCTAATGTAGCTCCACAGTCACGCATGATAAACCTGCCAATACTTTTAAATGTGATACTGCGAAACAATGACCATTGCCTAAAAATTTGTGACTACCCTGTTCAATAATTTTTAAAACGAGTTGTGCTGTTTCAAAAAATGTATTATTCAAATAATGATAATTTTATTTTTTTCCAGAAAATAGCTTAAATGGGCAAGGCTAGTTCTGGAATATAGTAGGCCTTATATTACTTATTTACTAATAAATATTGTGATCCTATAACTTTTCATGTTAATTATAGATAGTTTCTATTTTAGCATGATACCAATAACAAATATTTCATTTCTTTTACACTGACTGATTTAATGCCCATCTCGAATTTCACTGTTGTTGTAAGTATTTACCTAAAAATATTCATATAAATCTCAATATGATAATGACGATACCCTTGAATATATTTAACACTACAGAGCTCGCGCTGTGCCTCAGCCACAATCCAAGGCGAATCAAATTGGAGGTAGTACGAAATTGGAAAAATAAGGACTGGGATAGCGTATTCTTGTTGGATTTTCTTCACCTCTTCCGACATTTGATCCGTTTTTTTTTAAAAACTAAACCTGCCAAGGACCAGCACACATTCAACTAAAGTATAAAAAGAAAACATAATCTTAAGCCATAAATGTATTTACATGTTGCACAACAGAAATCTATTGTCTAATTTTCATAATTTTTTTCGCTTGACGTAAAACAATTTTTATTTCTTATTTTCCCGAGCGGGACAATAAAATTAAATAAAATAAACCAACAACCGCTCAAACCTCTGGTCACCCATTTCTCCATATGAACGAAGTCATTTGGTCGAGTAGATCATTTGTTAGTTCTTGTGCGTCTCTCAGGCGAAATAAGTAACAGTCCCTAATATTAAGTGATTTCCTTCCAGTAAGAATATTTCCAATTCGGCTTGCCTCCAATTCGATTCGCCTTGCATTGAAGAGTACGAGCGTTGAGTGGTTAATGAAGCAATAATTCCATAAATCAACGAGGTAAAATGTTTAATTGAATACTGATGTGGCTTTAACTACACACTTATTTCGATTTATTAAGTGAAATCACTAACTATTAATTTACCAAAAGAGTAATGAACCGTGGAAAGCATTTGGATGGATTTTTCGCATTGCTTAAGGGGAAATTCCACTTATAATTATTATCACTCAAAGCTTTATTCAATAAGGTGAATTATTTCGGCCGATTAAATTTTATGGTTATATATGAAGTGGATAGGCACACAACTGACATATATTAAATACTAACTAAAGTACCCTTCATAGTCCGGCAAAAACCTGTTGCCTCGGAACGGAACTGTAGATTTGTATAAAAAATAAACCTACATATACTATTCTTTATAAATATATAGGCTTTACGCAGAGTGTTGACCGATTTCTCAATCGTGGTACCATTTGGCGGTTTTAGTAAGAAATCCTTTTTGCCAATTAAGATGTTTTTTCTTCTTCAAAATATCATGTAGACAGTGTTTTTCCTCTATTTTTGAAGGTCAAGTTTGGAAAATAATAGTAATTTGATCCTTTTGAGAGTAATTTTGCCATTTTGGTGATATTTTACATATAGAACCATAGTTTATTAATTTGGCAAATTTTTTATTTATTTGACAACATCTTTTATTCATTTGGCAACATTTGTATTCATTTGGTGAAAATTTTATTTATTTGACGACATTTTGGCGGTATTTCTTCATCAGCCAATCAAAATGCGTCGTATAAATAACCTTCGTTTGCATGATGGTATGTCATTTATACCCATAGGTTGATTCCACGTGGTGTTATAAGGATTTTAAAAATGTCGTTTTTCACTATGCGGCTCCGTGAACCTCTGTACTCGTAGCGAAAGGACAGACGTATTTACGTCAAAAATACTATAAAATTATTTGAAACCGTAGAATTAGAAATAAGGTCTTGAACTTTGAAAATGTTTATTTCTGCTACTTAATGATACAATTTGAATCAAGAGGTAATAGAACATTTTTATTCGGGCTTTGAAACTATTATTATGTTCGAATTTTTTTTTTTATAAATATGTGACTGGCTGATTACGAAAGGCTTAAAAGAAAATTTCGAATAATAAGCATAATCTTCAAATCCAAAATAAATATTTTCATAAAGTATCCCTTTTCACGGATATATTTATATCCCTATTCTATTATGTTTCAACGCACAAAAGCATTGACCACTGTCGTTTAAAGAATTTACGGTACTCTATTGAAACGTGACAAGTATTATTTTGATGATGCATTATATTTATCCACTATCCATCAGCTACGTGTCCCGATATCTTTCATCCTCTAGATACCAATAAAATAGAAGGTACTAGAAACTGATCCCTTCACACATTTGTGATATTTTCTCTAAAGTATCGCATCCATTTTATTTTTCCACACCAATAGAAATTCCATTTAAAAGTCTCTCCTTAAAGATATTGAATGATGGTCAGCATTATATTGGCCCATTCAATATGGATCCCTTTTTATAAGCATGGTATGATCCATTCATATTTTATGGTAACGTAATACCAAGAGATTTGTTGGCGCGATTTATTCTGTAATGGATGTAGTTTGCTTTTTTGGGGATAAGGATGGGGATAACGTGCGGCGAATGAAGATTTTTTAAACATTAAGCCACTTTTCGTTGATACTTTTTATTTACCAATGTATCAAATATAATAAACAGAAAAAACATAAATGTAAATACATTTTATTATGCGTCTTTTCTGATTTTACCGAAATAATAAAGGAAAGAGTCTGTGTTAAGTGTTGTGAGGATAACTTTAATTTTATATTATAATTTATACTATGTTATCTACAATGCCCTCGTGATTTTTTGTGTATTTTTTGGAAGGAGCGAGTGGCAACGGTGGGTAAAAAAGAATTGGAAAACTAAGTTTGAAAAAGTTGTAAGAGGAGATTCTGAGGAATAATAAATTGTCTCTTCTGTTTTTTATAAATACATCTGGTATGGTCTTTTCTTTCGATAATCTTTTCACTATAAATATTACTAGTCTGATCAAGTGCTGGTAGCACATTTTCGTTCCACGACCCAACAGTCTGTGTGTTTGTGGCACGCAATACACTATATTCCACTGCCCAGAACATTTATATAGAGATACTATTTAACCTCTAATCGGTTAAACAAAATGCGCAAGGTCTATGTTTGTCTCTTCGAGCATGAATGGACTGTAGTAGAGCGAATATGACGTCATAATCGTGAAACCAACATCTCAGACCGAATGGCCTCAGACACGTGACTTCTTTTCAAAATTATGAATTAAAAAAATACTCGCGATTGGCTGATGAATGGGGAAATGTGTAACATTGAAAATTTATGAATGGAATGACGGAATTAACACGTGTTTGAGGCCATATATGTGGTCTCACTTTGATGTTAGCGAGATTATTACATAATATTTTCTCTACTATGAAAGATCCATGCTCGAAGGTTTGTCTGCCTCGGTTCAAAAGGATGTAAACCGGTTGCGCATACGTCCTCTGATCTTTTCTTATTTTAACTCAGTAGTTTAGAGTATGGGAGTCGAAGATTGTAGACTCTATTTAATGTTGAATATTTATTATAAAAGGCTTGAAATAACACCTGAGGTTCCTGAGGCTTGAAATAAAAAATATTATTTAGATTCGTATGATATGTTAAAAAATAAAGGCTATAACTTTAATATAATTTATGACAAGTTTTCGTATATTTCCAAGCAATCTTTGCAATACCTTCTAATTGCAGCGATACCTTTCTGTGTTTATTAAAGCCAACAAAGCTATACTTTCTAAATTTTTCAAATCAATCTTGCTTAAAGTATTAGATACAAGATCAAGGATTATAACATCAAAAGCTTAGTTGAAGGACCTAAGCAAACGCAAAGCCAAGTTGCAAAGGCTACAATTCAATAATTTAAAAATTATAGTTTAAAATGTATAATTTTTTTATGAAATTAATTTGAGCGCAGTTTTATCAAAGGCACACAAATAAAATGTGAATAGAAACATTTACTGAGTTTCAATTGCTACAATTTAATAATGAATTAAAACTTATTAAAAATGTATTGAAATTTAAACATGGCTTTTCTTCCTTGATAAGTTATATATTGTTTTAAGTTCATTATTTAAAGTCTTTAGGAGGCGATGGAAATATCAAAAATGTAAAGTGGTTTTCAAGGTAAAAGAGTTAAAATATGTTTTAAACATTTTTTTTTATTATTTTAATAGATATAGCCTTTAAAAATACAAAAATGCTTTGAATTTAATTTTTTCATAATTAGATAATTTTATGATTTTAAAACTTATGTGTATTTCAGAAAAACTATAAATTGCCCAACGGAAAAATTCAGCTGTAACGCAATGAAGTTTAAACCTTAAGTTTGTATTTTTTTAGTTGGAACAAAAACAGGAAGAAACTTTTTTAAAGAGAAAATAACACTAACAACGAACACTATATTGATTTTTATTCAATTATACTGTTTTAATATCATTATTTTTAATTTGTTAAAATGTGGTCCACAGTTATTTTTAGTTGGGGTAACTTTGTACAACACTTACAACAGAGTACAATACTCATAAAAAATCACCCATAGAAAAAACATTACAAAATAAAATAAAAAATGATTTATCAAATAATATTTCAGGTTTCCATAATTCAAAACTAGATAGATACATTGAACATAAACATATTTGGTTTATTGATATATAAAATAATCAATTTCGAATTTTGAAAAATGATTTCTCTTTAAGACTATTTTAGGAGAGGACATTTTACATAAAATATCATTACATTCATAGGTTTGCAATGTTTTTCTTCAACAGAAATTTTGATAATTTTTCCCGAATAATTTTCACCATTATAATTAACAATTATGAAGTTTTTGATTTCGAAATCTTTAGATCCCAACTTTTAGTTGACCTCATGATCCTCTTCAAATTTCGAGGTTCGTTCATTTTGTTTTAGGAAGGTTTCAGCTTTGTATACTAGATTATTACATATAAAGCTGCGAACGTCTTTGTCCAAAGATTTTACTGAGCAAGCTCACTAATTGTAAAAACGATATAAATCAAAAATAGTAAGTAAGGATTATTCTTTAAATTTGTAAATATTTATTTATCTTAAAGTAAATGTTTATACTTCAGATGTAAATGCATAACTTGATATTTCTATAAAAAGTGTTTAGTCAAAAACTAAAAAATGTTAAAAAAAAATCTTGTTGAAAATAACTTTTTGATATAAAGGAAATTTACTTTTCTCTTCAAAATCATCAATTCACTGAAAAACACAACATTGTTTAAAATTTAATACTACAGCCGAAGAGTTCTCTTAAGTAGCAGTTAAAGAAGGATGCCAGAAAGAGAAAATAAAATCTAAAATAGTTTCCTTTACCGGAAATTTAAATGTTTCTTCTATTTCCTTTGCTGGTCTCTTAACTATTTTTAACGGTAATCCAATACTCCATTTGATACAATGTTTGCTCAGATTGTATTTATTTTCTAAAGTTAAATCTGATCGATTCTTTGCTATAGACTGTCAATATCTAAGGAAAAAGTAAAGCTTACGATGGCCATAAAATTCTTTGGATTAATATATACAATCTTTAGTGATAGTTGCATGCAATGGATATCAAAGAGTATTTACTTAATGCTGAATGTTATAGTGGTGCTCATAATATGAATATACTTACAAGTTCACTTATTGAAGTGTGTTTTGGAAAAATTCAAGTTGTAAACAAGGCTACAATTCGAACTTATTTCAACTTTAATTTCTTAAAAACGTTTATAAGGAGAGGATGCACTTGACTCAGGGAAATTTAATAGTTCATAAGATCGAAAAATCTATTAATTTCTAAAAGTTGTTTATAGTTTGAAAATATATTGATGTTATTACTAAAAAAGATTGAAAAAAACAACAATTAGGTATAACAAATTCAGTTAATTTTTTTTAAATGTTAAAACAGCTAATTTGCGTACCTCTAGCACCTAAAATATAGATAAAAGAAAAAAAATAGAAAAACAAAAAATTGGTTTGGGAAAATACTTTTTTTTTTAAAATACTAAAAGAGTTACGTTAAATATATGTTATGTTAAACGCAATTTAAAACTGTAATTGAAACAATTATAATTGACAATGTATGTTAATGATAAATCAATTGAACTGTTAATGATAAATACTTGTCCCATATTGAAATAAACGTACTTCAAATATTAGTTGGCAAACGCCAAGTGTTTTTCTTTTTGACCAACTTGTATTTAAAATCCAAAAAATTGCTAAATTAGGTTTGGAAACATACATATATTTATTTTAAGTCAATATTTTATTGATTAATAATATAATAACATGAACTCAGAACAAGCGGAAAGAACATTTAGCGCTATTTTTACAAGATATCCATTCAATTTATAGATTAAAGATGTGGCCATCTTGAGCTGTTAATAATTCACAATTAGCATATCAGAGTATCTCCTGTTTGATACAAAACAAATATTGATAGAATACTGTAAGAAGTTAGATAAAAATAGAACTACTGTTTCAGTTGATTGCAGAAAACAATATGTATTGATGACTACGGAGAAACAAGAGTGAAGACAGGTGATTGCGATCTACAAATAATAATTGCTGTCGGGGAGTTAACGGTGACAAATGACACGCCCGGAAACGATAGCAAAGCCGTCAGACATCCATCAGATTTCTTGTGTTGTTACCCCCATTCATCATCGGGCGAAATGTCATTTTCCTGGAATCAGACTTTCAGATAAATACAATCTCCGGAAATTAGGTACACAAAAGATATGTGCGGGTTGGCATTCAAGTGGTGTACGTCCAAAATCAGAGTTCCGTGGTAAGATTCGTAAATCTCCACGGCCATACTGTTAAGTGAAATAGCAATCAATGGATTATTGGGCAACCTGTTGAACAAGGACCCACATAACTTGTCAAAATGATAGATATCTGTATAGTAGTGGGAAATTGTTTGAGTTAATTTTTTGTGTACTTGGGACTTATCCCACTTGGCTGACAGTTCGCCCATATCTGATTAAGATATATTATTACAACGAATTTGCCTGGGAACAATATGATATGAATACTTTCTATAACATTGTTCTAAGTAAGAGATAATTCATATAAAGGTGTAGGGTAAAAATGATGAGGATTCGCTTTTTGTTGAAATCGCCATCATAATACTTTATGTTAGTCAACCCTTTGCTCTCGAGGAACCTATTTGATATTTATATTTTTTTTATGGAACAGCTACATCACACATTCCTTTTCTTTTTAACCCTCTGAGGGATAAGCAAAATTTCGAATCATTAGGTTTGTTTCCACTGCAGGAAGGTTTAATTGATATTTCCATTCGAGCATGGATCCTTCATAGTAAAGAAAACATAACGTTATAATTTCGCTAACATCAAAGTGAGGCCAACATGTATGACCTCAGACACGTGGTTAATTACGTCATTCCATTCATAAATTTTCATTGTTACACATTTCCCAATTCATCAGCCAATCGTGAGTATTTTTTAATTCATAATTTTGAAATTCATATTTTTTAATTTTCATAATTTGAGGCCATTCGGACTGAGATGTCGGTTTCAGGATTATGACGTCATATTCGCTCTACTACAGTCCATTCATGCTCGAAGATATTTCCAACAAATTCGTTTTTTTTAACAAATCATATATTTTTAAAATTATATCAGTAGAGAAGGTTTTCAAAAGTCCACCCTAATGCTTTAAATTTGATTTTTTTTTTAATCAATTTTTATATTATGTGTATTACTGGAAAAACTGGAGATACTCGAACGGATATACAGGTCCGTCAGGTGGAGATATATTCTTTAGCGTATCCTTTTTACGTTTAGGATAACAGTAGATAACTATGTTTACAGTGGATAATTATGGAAATAAAAAAGTTAAGCGTTAAGTCTGAATATTGATCTCAGTATACCAAACATCTATTTAATGGTTTATGATGTTTGTCAAACTTAAAAAAAAGGGTAATAAGGAATTTTAATCTGAAGAAACTTTTAAATCAACAACATACTTGGTGCTTCTAGATGACAAAAATATTTTTTATTAAAGTTTATTAACGAATAACTTTTTTAATTCAAGAATATGTTGGCCTTTTTCATGTTAAAGAACCTAGAAAAATAATGACACGTCGTTATTTTGATAATTTAAAGGCGACACACTACTTCAACGGCTGATTAAAATATGTTGATACCCTCCGATGCCCTATTTTTAAATTCAAGAGCATACAGTTCTTGTTCAATTTGAAAAACGGGTTGTTATTTTTGACACGTGTTTTCATCACCACTCGAATGTAAAGGGCTATACTTTGTATCAAGTTGTGAAATGAAGAATAATGTTATCTTGCCAAAAATATTTTAAATGGTTAGAAGCTGTGTACGTATATGAGACATGAAACTTTATTTTGTGATTTTTGAAAAATCTCTCTGGATGGACCCCTATCATTTACCCCCTGTGTCCTTCATATTGGGTAAATTCAAATCAAAAAGTCTGGTAAATATCAATTACATTTAAACGTCGAAAATCATAGCACCTATTTCCAAGAAAATATAACTTGTCATTTTAGTTTAATTAGATTCTGTGTTTCCTGAATCCCAGTTCAATGCACTGTTAAAAATATGTACTCAGAAATAAGTAAAGTGTATTACATTTTAAGTACATTCGATGCTTATCATTCATGTCTCTGAATACATAAGTTTCAATTTTGAAAAATACATGTACTTAAAAATGAGTACAATGCGTAAGAAGAGTATATTCTATCCTACATAGGCTGCTTTTACAAATCCTCTTAAATAAATATCGATAATTACAACCAAGACACCGGGAATCGAACCCAGATCATCAGGCACTGTAGTGCAGTAAAAATAAGAAAAGTATATTTTTGTCCGATAAAGTATTTTTTAAAAAAAGCGAATTTTGTAAAGTCTTACATAAAAAATATAATATATAAATTAAATAATGCTTGCTATACGTTCACTTGAAGATGCATTTAATATTTGAGTGTTTTTTACTCTTGATATTTGAATAAATATCCTTGGACCCTTATGTTTAAGCAAGATATGTTTCCGTTCAAGATATTATTATGCTTAAATAAAAGCAGTGTTAGGTTTTTAGCTTAGTTAAGTTACTTAGGTTATTAACTACTACGTTTATAACCTTAACCTATTTGCGGTTAATATAGTACATATTACTTATATTTGTAACACAGAAGCCCATAACAAAGCAATAAAAGATGAAATTTACTTTTTTATATTTAAAAAAAAAACTAGAATTCTGTAACTAGTATTTATTTAATAACCCCTTCTTTAATAATTATTTAAAATCAAAACTCATGGAAAATCTAAAAATAGCTGAATTTATTTTGAATTCCCTTTCTATAATTAAGAAACTGTAGCTTAATTCTACTGTTGCTAAATATAATCTCAAAGCCATTAGCAGAATGTTGAAGTTTTTCATTAACAAACATCATTTCAAACTCAAATTATTAAAGGATTTATAGAAAACTCTAATTTAACTCTTTGGGCTCCCGTAGGTGGACTCGAAAGCAATAATTAAAGTAAGATTATGATTAAAAGTAATACAAATATCTGGACTAATAAAATAAAAAGAAGTTTTTGCGATAATTAAAATTATGTGAGGTATTAACCATCCATCTACTGTTATACTTACAATGGCTTTATTTAAGCATATAATGACCCAAATAGCCTAATTTAATGTTCACGAACCGTACATGTTTTAAAATGCTGAATATTGTAGCATATAATCAAATGTATTATTTATTTATGGTAAGTATACATCTTTTATGATTTGTTTGACATATTTTTAAGGAACGCGTTTATTTGCAATTCAAGAATTCTAATAACTTTCAAAGCTTTTATGGAAATTTTAGGAATGTTTCCAAACAATATCATGTATTCAAATACGAAAATTCGTTTGGAAACATTCCAATAGATTAGATTCAATTGATTGAATGGCGTACTAGAATAACAAATTTTATGCGTTGGCGATGATTTGGCATACTTTCCAAAGAACGAAAATGAGAAGTATTTGTAAATAGCAAAGAAAAGAAAATTTGCATTGGGAGGAAAAGTTTTTATAATATGTTATTCACTCTATCAAATCTCAAATGTTTGAACGTAAGGGAAGTCTATTTGATTGTATGGTGTCTATAATACGTAAAGGACTAATTTTAAATATATTTTATAATACAATTGAATGTATTAAGTTAATACAAATGAAGACGTTGGGAAAAATAATAAGGCAGCTCCATTTTTTCTGATTTACTTATTGTTATAAAGAAAAAAATCCTCTTTTGATTAGAGCAAGAACCAGACAGCTCTAAGCAATAGATATAGAAGATATAAAGAAAAATAAGTTGTTCTTTTTTATTATACGGATGCAAGTGACGCGTTCAGCGTTCACTCTAGGCGTTTTTTGAAGGGCGGTCCACCCTGTCCGCGCTTTTTTCATCTTAATAGCACCCTCAAGCCCCTTTTTCTAAAATACCGCCCTCTTTTAGAAAAAATTCCGCCCCTCTTACCCTTTTCAGTCAATCACAAGCGTCCTTGCTTCCCTAGCTGTCTAAAAAAGGCATCGATTAATTTTTTTTGTGTGTCAACTAGAATTAAGTGAATTATTACACTATATAAACAACCTCCTTTTTAACTGCGCGTGTTGTGCAATCGCGACGATTCCGCTTTAGTTTCGAACACGGGGCATTCCACGAATCCTATTGATTTCCCGTGCTCGCATATGAAATGCTAAGTTTTTCCTGTGTTTTTTTAAAGAGAAGATGGTTTAGGGCGTGGTTACTAGATTAGGCATTTTATTACCAAATTTTGGATTTAAGTAGACTTTTCATCAGTTTTGTAAGGGGACTGATTAGGGCACTTTACAGATTTGGTTTTTAGGAAAAAAATTAATTTACAAATGTTAATTTTTTTTATTTTAAGCAGTATATTTTAAAGGGACATCAATTTTGTATGGGTCTGTCTTTCGAGATAGACCCCAAACCATTAACAATACCCCAATATGCAGCTCTAGCGCAATGTGAACCAACATTGGAACTTTTTTTGTTTGGGCACGTGTATGATGTGTCAACGGGTAGACACGCTCACCCCAAATTTTTTTGGAATTGCCCTTTTAAAAAACAAGAAGTGCCATTTCAAAAACAGTCCTTTTATCGCCAACAGCGCCCTGCCCCTTTTTATTTCTAGGCTGAACACTGGCCGCTTTCATTGTTTTTCGTTCCTCCTGAACAATTTTGAAAACTGGAGCTTTTTTGTTCTTGCATACACGTCTTCAATTGTCCTGTATATCACATTTTATTAATATATTTTAATTAAATTAGATATGCAAAAATTAATTTTTTTCTAGTAATGCAAAAATAAGAAATGGCTCAGAAAGTAAAAAATGAACCCTGCGGAAATCGTGCGAAGGTTCGTTTTTCTTTACGGCTTTACTTCTTAAACTGCACACTCTTAATAATACCTTTTTGAGAGTAACTGACATTTTTTTTTTAACAATCTCTCAAAACAATTTATCTTCAGCGAAATAAATGTTTAAAGAACCCGAAATAAAATCCAAACAAATTATAACAAAATAAATCCAAGAATTTTTTTAACAATATATATTTTTTAGATACTAAGGGAAAGAAATTTAATCAAGATGCATGATAGGCTCCACTAGATTTAGTGCCATTCTAGAAATAATAAATACGATAAAAAAATTGTCCTGAACTGTAGTCAAAAAGTAGAAATACATGTTGCATATTTAATGACCTACAACAGGCAAAGGTCTCTACAAAAATATTTCTTACACTTTCAGAGGTTGTTGACATTTAAAATAAAATATGCTTATATTATTAGTATATTTACCCTTTACTTTTTATAAATGAGATTGTGTCTTTTTTTTTAGGTTCAGACCTCCAATTTACACTGCAACCGTAGAAGTAAGTAAACGAATTGTGTATTTTGATTTATGTTTCTTTCATAACGCAAATCTCGTTTAATGTTTGTGGCGGAAATAAATAATTTTAAGAACATGGGTCAGCAGTTCTCAAATGTTAGTACGGATTCTCTTGAGAGTGCACTGAAAAAGTAGAGGACTTTTCTGAGAAAACTTAAAAGTTGCTTGAGTTGGTCATTAGTTAGTGTTTAGAATTATATAGATATTTTTTGAAATATTATTCGTGTTTATTTTATCTTATTTATGTATAACCATTTTGGAAAAATGTGTATAATTTTATTATTTTTATTTATGTGTTTCTAATTGCTTCTGTTTTGCTTTGTTTTCTTTTTTAGAGTTTCGTAACTAAACCATAGAAACAACACTGTAAAAAAAAGATACTTAAAAATAGGTATCTGAACATACTTGTTTTTCTTTGAGTACAAATGCATCGTAAATGAGCGATAACGTACTCAAATTTAAGTAATCATACTTTCTCAAAAATGAGCAGTGTGATTTAATATTGTTAATTTCAGCTAATGTTACAGTCATCTTAACAAAGGGTTCGTTTCCCTGTAAGTCTTTGTTGTAATTGTTAATATTTATAGAACGTGATTTATGAAGGCAGCCTATGTAGGCTTGAATCTCTTTTTATTCATTGTTCTTATTTTTGAGTGCAAGCCTTTTTCAAAATTGAAACTTATGTTTTCGGAGCTGTACCCAGATCCTAAAGTACCGCAGTCCAGTTCATTATCCTTTGTTCTACCCGGGCGACGTGAAGAAGTTATAAACGGAAGACTTGTTTAAAAGGTTTGCCAAAAGACTGAAAAGTAAGATATTTAGTTGTAATAACTCAGTTTCCATTTAAGCAATCGACATCAAATGATGTGGAAAATCTTCTTCTGAACAACTATTTTAAGCTTGTCAGGCCGCTTTGTTGAGATGGCTTGAACAGAAGCTGAGATTAACAAAATCACACTGCTTATTTTTTTAAAAGTACGATTGCTTAAATTTGAGTACGTCGTCACTCATTTACGATGCAATTGTAGTCACAGAAAAGCGAGTAGGTTCAGATACCCATTTTTAAATACATATTTTTTATAGTGTAAATTTTGCCAATTGTGTTATGTATTTGTTTAGTGATGTATTTGATTATAATATGTCTTATCTGTGTGGAATTAGGATTGAAGCATAATTGAACATGAGCTCTTTCGTCTTGAAAAGTAGTTTTAGGTCAAATACTTTAAATATTTGTTTTACGGGAGTTCATTTATTATGTCACTTACCATTAGATGGGTGAGGGGTCTGTTATGCGTGATTTTTTTGTGCCATAGGGAAGGGGGTGTTAGCGGTTGCGTGACGTTTCAAAACTTTGTGGAAAAAAATGCTGAAATGTCTTTCACAAACTTTGTTGTAAGTCACTTTTAATAGAAATCCCTATCTTTCTTTTGGAATGTTTGGTAAAAATCACATAATGGAAGTTCAAATGACTGTTTTATAATTGCAAAAATTTATCCTGACGTGTCATGGGGGAAAGATCCCTTCTTTCCCCCATGACACGTCAGGATAAATACACGTCAGGATATAAGGCTAACGTTACAGTGTGCGACATGGAGGGAAGAGTGTGAATAAAATAATAAAAAATAGCGTGACATAATAAATGAACTCTCACTTATACTGTAATTAATAAAATAAAAGAAAATGTCGTGTAATTTGTTTAGTTCATCTAAATAGTAGTAGATATAGAAAATGAGATAAACCGAATTAATATTTAACTTTTTGAAAATATTAACCTTTGAAGGTCCAAACACAACTTTGTATTATGAAGTATGTGCCAGAAATTTCTATACTTATCACAATTCTCTAATGAGAACCTTTTATTAAATATTTAGTTTTAATTCATTCACATAAATATAAACATACTTTCAAATTATGTTTTGAGGTATTTTTTTTTAATTTGACATCCAACAAATAAAAAATAACGTCAAACGAAATTTATTTTTTCGAAAGACACCAGCGAATAGGGTTAGAAAATTCCCAAATACGAAGATATCTTCGTTTCACTTTTCCAGGAAACAAATGGGACCTCAGAAGCTGTCTCATGGGGCGGATCACCCTTGAGGACGGCGAGATCAATGGAAAATCCGAAGATGACGTCCCAAGAAAAGGATGACAGAGGGCTTTATGATGGAGACAAAGCGTAAAGGGGGCAAAACAAAAGACCCCAAAACTTTGTTATGTAAGTTTGTAACTAAAGTGGACGGGTCTTGAACTTCATGTCTTTGGTGGAAGAAGGAAACGCCCTTCGATTAAAGGGCAAGTTGGGGGAACAGTTTAAGTGTGGAGAGTAGGCTGAAAGTTGTAGAAAAGGATTGCATATTTCAGTTCCAGATTTTCTAGTCAGAGTTTTGGAGTAACTGGAAACAGAGGAATAAACCCGCAAAAGTTATATGGTAAAATTCTGTTGTGTTGCATTATGCAACTTTCCATTAAAACTTCTGTTTCAGCGAGAGGTGTATTTGATTTTGATAATATAGCAAAATAATTCCACTTCGGGAATGTGCGATTCTCTTAAAACGTGTGCGAGTTTTCTTAAACATCTACGAGTTTTTTTAGAACATTTGCGAATTTTCTTAAACACCTGCGAGATTTCTTAAACTTGTACGTACTTTGTTAAACATCCGCTAGTTTTCTTAAACTTCTACGTACTTTCTTAAACATCTGCAAGTCTTTTTGATTTTTTGCGAGTTTTTTTAAAACATCTTTGAGTTTTCAAACATCTGCGAATTATCTTAAACATTTGCGAATTTTCTTAAACACTTCCGAGTATTCTTAAATATCTGCGAGATTTTTTAAAAAAAATTTCGAGTTTTCTTAAACATCTACGGGTTTTCTTAAACATCTGCGACTATTCTTAAACATCTGCATCAAATTACGCGAGTTTTTTTAATGAATGATTTTTAGAGTACTTTAAAGTGGTATGTGTATATTTAAGGATACTTACTTACACACATACAAATTTATAGGATGTTTGTTAAAAAAACCCAACTTTTATTCTTTTATAATTACAATTATATAATTTATTATGCTCCTTTATTATCAAATATTGCAATTGAATTTTAACCCTCTTCCAGCTGTCATATTAATTTAAAGCTTGATAAACCGAGATCGAAGGACCATCACATATGTAGTCACAATAATTACCTCTAAGTTATAATGAATATAATTTTATATTGCGCAATTTGTTATCGTCAAGTTTTTAACACACGTAATTAACACAATGACGATAACGTGCTCTAATATTGAAATACGTTTCTATGACGACGGCTTTTAATGGAGTATTGAGAATTAATTTGATCATATGTGTCGAATTTGTTAGGTGGTAGATATTATAGGAGAATACGACTTATTTTAGGGCTAAACTTCTTCCACTGAAACTAAAATAATATAATTATTGTTTTTTGTGTTGCAAACATTTTTAGATTTACTTTTTAACTCGAAGTTTTAAATCAGTATAAAACCGTTTTCGAAAAATGAAAGGGAATTAAAATATGCACGAACCGTGTTGTATGTGCATCCACTAAAATAAATTTTAATTTTAATGGATATTTTCTATTTTTGATTAGAAGCCTCATAATTGGTTGAAGAAAATGCGACAATTAAAAGTTTTTATTGAAAAAACCGTAATAACCTTTAAAATATTCTGCGAAGACGTATTGTAATAAATTATTTTTTTTAACAGTGCAGTTTGAACATTTGCAAAGTAATGTTCATCGTTTATCTGATAGAAATGCCATTTTCAACTTACTGACCCGGAAAAATGAACGAAAGAACTTTTGTGTAACTTCATCTGCAACACATTATTTCCATTTAGATCAAGCAGTTGTTTTGGGAAAAATTTATATTCCGAAAAGTTCCCTAAATTTCATTTGTAATTGTTGTAGCAAAACGGAAATCTTTTAAAAGAAAACGCGAAATAAGAATGAATAGAAATAATGTAAAAGAGTTGGAAGATGGTAAAAGAAATCATTCTCAGGTTTAATTATAATTATTATTTTTGTTTGTAAAGTCAAGACATTTAGATTGCAGTAGAAATGCAAATTTCAGGACAATGGCGTCGTGAATTAAATTTATTCATATAAAAATAAATCTAAACTAATAAATAATAATAAATCTTATATATATATATATATATATATATATATATATATATATATATATATATATATATATATATATATATATATATATATATATATATATATATATATATATATATATATATATATATATATATATATATATATATATATAAACTGAAGAATTGAAGTGCATTATTTACTGGTGAAAGAAAAGGTATACGCGGATTAATTTGAAATTAATATTAAAATTGGATTTTTAAATATGTATTTAGTAGTAGCCTAAACTGAAGTGAACTTACGTTTGAAGCAAATTTTAAATATACTAATTACAAAAGGATAGTGAAGACCATATATATATATATATATATATATATATATATATATATATATATATATATATATATATATATATATATATATATATATATATATATATATATATATATATATATATATATATATATATATATATATATATATATATATATATATATATATATATATATATATATATATATATATATATATATATATATATATATATATATATATATATATATATATATATATATATAAATATATATAAGGTGTGCTCGTGTTTCGCTTTTTGAATGGGGCAAGGAAAGAATTCTTTTGACGTCAATTTAGCTCCGCCTTACTATAAGTTTTTGATCATTCTCATTGGCTGTATGTTTCAAGCATTGCTACTTAGGTTCGATCCCCGTGGGTAACGACTGGTGATTTAATTTTTAATTAGCAAAATAATATAAATATCTGTAAATAATTGTGTTCAGGTAGCTTCACTGATAATCCGTCCTTGTTTAGTTATGTCCCCGTATTTTACTTGATTGAAATTGTAACTCATTTAATATGTCCAATACAAATGCATTGACCTAATGGTTCCTAACCTCATTTAACTCTTTCAAAATTCATGGACATGCCCTCGTGGCAGCTAATATTTTAATACGCCTAATTTATTAAACAAAGCTTTTGCAATTTTTAAATACTAAATACAATCCTTAAAATATAATTTAAACTCTTAAAATTTAGCGAATTCTAAATAAAATTAACGATTATCACTTTTAAATAGTTCACAAAAAAACAAATAGATGGCAGCACGTCAAGAACCATTGGTTCAAATGGTTTCTGAATATTTTAATAACGAAACGACTTTGGAAATCGATTCAAATTGTTTTTTGAAGCAAATTTTAACTGTTTTCTTTTAAATAAATTCATGATTAGTTAAAAACAAGAATTCTTGTTAAATTAAGTACTCCTTGACAACATCGACAATTACTCTTAAAACGACTGTCGAGAGCATTAGACACGCCCACAGACAGTTGAAGGCGGAGGAAAGCGTCACTATGACGTCAAAAGAATCCTTTTCCCCGCCCTCCATCAGCAAGAGCGAGTACCAGCACACCTTTTATATATAGTCTCCACTATCCTTGCTAATTACCAAACATCATAATGCATTACCAGTTGATACTATTATAGAAGTGAGCGTTTGAATTGTTATATGTTTCTTGCAGTGCATTTAATTTTTTTGATTTTAGTACGTTTATTGTGTTTTGAGTGGTAGTGTTTCTAGATAGTAATTATTATTTTTTAATTAAATTTGAATGATAAATATTTAGTTTTCTATGTGTAAATTGTTTAATATGAATGTTTGATTGTTCGAAAGTAAATCGTTGGCATTTAACTGCAGCTTATTTTATGTATTTTTATTGTATTTAATTATTATACATTTAAGAGGAATGTTTAAGAAGTAAAATGTTTAGGTAAGTTCTACGATTAAAAGTTAAATATTAAGCCTGTAATTATTATTTTAAGATTAAAATAAAATACAAATTAACAATTTAAAATTGATAAGTGCAAATTTTAGTTCGC
Organism: Troglohyphantes excavatus; assembly: GCA_963932185.1. Lineage (NCBI taxonomy): Eukaryota > Metazoa > Arthropoda > Arachnida > Araneae > Linyphiidae > Troglohyphantes > Troglohyphantes excavatus. Next base: position 23,594,840 of record OZ010674.1, read on the forward strand.
AATATACAAGTTAGTTTTGAAAACTTTGATCAAGAATACTATCAAATATGTAGCAGTATTATGAAAGAACTAATATTCTGTTATCAAAAATTAAACAATGCCTATTTGTTTAAAATACTTTTACATTTTTCTAAAACTTTTGGTTTCTTATATTTATACAAAGAATTAAAATATGGAAAATAATAGTTTTATAGCATTAACTAGTAAAATTTCTGAATTAGAAGTAATTGTATATTATTACTTATAATTTTAAATATGTACATTGTATATGTATTTTAAGATGTACATTTTAAACATTTTAATTTTAATAAACGAATAAAATTCGAAATAAAGTTATATTGTTTCCCAAATATTTCAAATTTAATCATTGGAATCTGGGAAAAGTATTTAATTTTTTACTACATATTCATAAACAACAAAAAGTTTCAGCGTTGTTTTTAAATTTATATATTTACTATCTATTTTAAATTGGTAACAAAATAACATGAAATGCAATTTAAATGCACATTTTCGCTACAAATTTTTTACATTGCGTAAGGAGAAATAAAATTTTAATCTGTGTTCATGAATGAAGAATGTGAGGGATTTTTTTGGCGATTAGTCCATGAAAGGGGAAAACGGGAAAAGTTTGGAAGATCATTAATTTGTTTAGGTCGTTGAAAATGCACTACTTTTTGGTTGTTTTAATTTTTCATTGCCTGCCTAGAAAAGTTAGGTAAGATAGTCACAGTAAACAGAAATAATATCAAATTACTTTAAAAAGAATTTTCGATGTTCCTATCGAAAGTTCTTCTTAGAAAATTTCTTTTTAAGAACTCCTTGTAAAAATGTACATTTAAAATTGTTGCTGAAGGAAAAAAATACAATACTAGTTTTATTTTTTTTAAATTATATAAAGGTTTGCTTGAAATAGAAAATGTTAAATTTTTTTATATAAATTTAAAACAAGATACAACTATATAATGATATAAATCTTATTTTTTCTTATTCTGATAATTCAAACGAACATTTGCTACATAATAATAATTCGTTGAATTGGAATTTTTCTCAGAAATTCACTTTTAAATTTATAATGAAATAATTTTTCTTGCTTTCGATAAATTCCCGAATGAAATCAAAATGTTCTTACAAATACTTTTTTGAACATTTATTTTTAAATACCCAATATGCTTATATCGTTTAAAAGGTTGGGTTACGGACTTTAAAAGAAAAATGTTAATTTGTATTTTTGTTTACTGTTTGCATAAATTTTAAATAGTAAAATGCAATTTAAAAACAACTACTAACATCTCGTTCATCTTGGGATGTTAACTCCCAAATATTTTATCTTATTTTTCTTAAACTTTTAGATTAAAGTTATTCATATATTCATTCTTTTAATGTCTTTTAATATATATTACACCATAAATAAACAATTTATTACTAACAAATAGTTAAATTAATCTGATGGGCTAACAAATGAAGTTATTATGAATAGATATTGATTATATAAAGACACAAAATGGAAAATTTACCTTATCTTCTTATTATTTCCATGGTAATATTTGTTAGGAATGACCTCGTTTAATTTCGTAATGAGGAATACATTTAATTTTTATTATGTTAATTTGCATATTTTCAATATTTTAAATATCCATGTTTAGTGGAGGAATCATTAGAAGCTGTATGATAATTGTGAGGTAATTATTTATGTTTTCGTATACTAAAGCATGAGATAATTAAATCAAAATGAGTATTTTGTTTAAAGAAAAAAGTTGTTATTCGGAATATATTGATTTTGTGTAGAATCTTATATCTTTTTGAACATAGGAAGATTTTAGAGTAAGATTTATTTATATATTGTTTTAATCAGCATGAAATTTTTTTGAAGTAGAAAAACATGTGCCAAAATATTTCCAGTATCATTTTAACAACACATTTTTAATTACATTATATTAAAAAGCATACCAAATATTGAAATTGCTTTCAGTTTCTTTCTTTAGAAAATAATGCTACATAGTAAAAAATACGTTCTTTTAAGATATATTTTGCTTTTTAAGGAATGTATTTTTAAGTACAACTGCATCATTAAAGAATACATGCTCAAATATACAACCAGTTCTTTAAAAATTCAATCACTAATATTTTCATATTTTAAGTAGTAGAGTTCAAGTGAAATATTGCGTAATAAATGTATAATTTACAATGTGTTATTTAAAGGGTTCGAATAATTTAAGTTTACAAATTTTAAATCGACAAACTATTTTTTGTTGTCTAGTGATTTCCATAGAACATTAGGTTTAGCAATATTCATTTCCAAAAAGAAAATAAATATTAAAAATATAGGTTTTAATAATTGTGTACATCAGTTTGAAGTATTCAAATGTGAAACTTTTAATTTCAGTTTGCAAACAATTGTTGTAACCAAATAATAATTAAACGCATAAACAACCTGAAAATTCTTAAATTTGAAATAACTTAAAGTAAAATGCCTTTAAAATTAACTATATGTGGGACATCAGAACATAAATATTTTGTTACGCTTTCAAGGGGTTCCATTCCGACACTATGACTCATTTACAAATAGCAACATGAAAAATAATTTGTCTTGTTTGATAGAAAATTATTCACCAAAACGTATAAAGTATAGTGATAATGCAAAGTACGTGCGATGCATGGATGTCAGACGGAGAAGCTTCGTTATAATTCTCTTGTTAACGAGATTTTTGTTGGGGACCAATTCCTATATAACAGTTTTGCTGAAATGACGTTTCTGGTCGTTTTGCAACACGGTCAAACCCAATTTGTTTGCTAAAATTGAAACATAGGTGAACTTAGAGGTTTTGAAGTGGACATAGCACTTATAAAATATGACATTTTGCTCATTTTATGTGCCCATCTTCTACTGAGTATATTTGTAATTTAATAGAGCGATTTACAATCTTTTAAGCAAATCACTCATCCTAACATCAAAGTATCAGTGACAGTGAGCTAATAAATTTCAAAGTGAGCACAGTATTCATGCATAATTTGATTCGCCTTCTCGAGTAGTCGTTCATGGTTAGTATTTGCGCGATATAACAAGCCCCAAGGTTCCTTCGAGCCGCCCCGCTAATTGGACTTAATGCTGTGACGAAGGAAAGCGCCCCTGGCTGACGGTTGCGTCATTGTGGGTGGATATTTATGAAGATTTAGCGTTGTCTGGCTCAGACAACAAAGCTCAAAGGTGGTTTTACCAGGGAGAGTAGGTGGTGTAATTGGTTCGCCTTTCTAATTTCATAAATATAACTTTCTCAACTGAGAATCTAAGCCATGTGTGCATTTTTAGATGATAGTGGTTTCTTAATTGAAGGGATTAAGTTTATGTAATCATGTCTAAGCCTAGGCGGATCCAGAAAAAAAAAATCTAGAGGATTCTAATTAATAGTTTTATTACATTTTTTCCACTTCTACCTTCTTCGACATAAATTTGAACTTGACGGTCTCTTTTCCTTTGTGTATGGTGAAAATATAGTTTTCTTTTCCTTTGTGTATGGTGAAAATGTAGGTTTCTTTTCCTTTGTGTATGGTGAAAATGTAGGCTTCTTTTCCTTTGTGTATGGTGAAAATATAGGTTTCTTTTCCTTTGTGTATGGTGAAAATGTAGGTTTCTTTTCCTTTGTGTATGGTGAAAATGTAGGTTTCTTTTCCTTTGTGTATGGTGAAAATGTAGGTTTCTTTTCCTTTGTGTATGGTGAAAATTTAGGTTTCTTTTCCTTTGTGTATGGTGAAAATTTAGGTTTCTTTTCCTTTGTGTATGGTGAAAATGTAGGTTTCTTTTTCTTTGTGTATGGTGAAAATGTAGGTTTCTTTTTCTTTGTGTATGAAATTGTCAATTTAGAAAGTAATTAGTCAAACAAAGGGACTACCAGAGGCCATTACATGTTGGTCATTTATCCTATTGTAAAGACGTGACTGATGTAGGCCGGCCAATCTACTCCAAACCTTGATGGTCATCGCTACCGTGTAGGGTGGGGCGAGAAAGCTGACATTTATGTAAAGACATTGCGATTATTTGACAGGAGAGAGAGAAAACTACATGACAGATTGATTGATGTAGTGGTTGTTGTCCAAAGGTTGTAATTGCTTGATTTCCTGATTTTTGTAGAACAGGACAAAAACTATGCGAAATATTTTTTATCTACATTAGTCTTCTGAAAAGAAGCAGTCCGATATGGAGGGGGGGGGGTCTTGTGTCCCCTCCCCTGGATAATGGATACCCTTGGAGGAACGTGGCGTTCCGGTACGCGAAAATAATATTATTAGTAGTGGAAAACGCTTAAAGTAAGTGTAATAAGTAAAATCTAAAATAAAATCCTATAAGTGTCATCAATTTGATTCGTGTGTCAGCTAACGTAAAAGCATTACTGCCTAACAAAAACCAACTTTTTTTTGCTGAAAGGCATGGGTGAGAAGGGATATGAGAGAAGGGTGTACTCATAAATGAAAAGTTTTATCAAGGGGTACGCAAAAGGGTGGTGAACCACTGCTCTAGTGCGACGTTAATTCACCCAACCAATATGGTGGTAGAATTAACAAGAACAAGGTTAACAGGAACCGTGGTTAAGATGGTATATTTTTATTTTAATATTCAAAACATACCGTAGGCGTATGCTAGTAGCTCTCAACTTTTTTTTTACACATATTTCTTCATAAAACTTTTCATTTATGAGCACCTCTTTCTCATTCATCCCTCTATGCAAAAAAAAGTTTTTTTTGTGAGGCAGTTTGGTTTTTAGGTTAGTTGGCAAATTAGTCAAATGATGATAATTGTAGGCTTCTATTTTAGATTTTAATTATTACATTTATTAATTTTTATTTCAGTTTAGGTGTTTTCCGTTAATACTGATATTATTTTCCCGTACCCTTAACGTGACAGTCGCGTATCCCCAGGGGTACCCGCCGCACAGGTTGATAAACGTTGGTTTATTTTACAAAGGAATATTTCAACTAAAAGTTTTCACTATTTTCTGCTATTTAAGATCTGACCGAAATCTTTGTGTTTGCTTTAACTTTGTGTTTTCTTTAACGCTCCTCGGATTGTGCACGTGATCTCATGTGTTATTCTTGTTAATTCTATTGAATAGTACGAGGTAGTTCTTGTGCGACGTTTATTAAAACAACCAACAACTAACAAAATTATGATTTTTTTTTTAAAATTTAGTCGCTTCGATATTACAAAACATTTGAAATATTCTTTTAAAAACATTTTCGTATACAGAAAATAAAAAACATTCTATTGTACAGAAATCGAAATTATCCCATTGTACAAATAAATCATAAAATCTACTAAATAAATTAGTATCTTAGTTGATAGGAACAAATGGAATTACCAGTGGCTTTTTGTTTATTCGATACAATCAATAAGACGCCTTTTTCGTAATCGTAGCATACATGGCCACTAATGCAGTTAGCGTGGTCGCTTCTTATTTGTACTAAAACCCAAAGGGAATGATTTCGATTTTACCAGATGGTTTATGAACTATTAATAAAGTTGAAAAACCTTGTAGTTCAACACCTTTGCAATTAAATTAAAATATCATTACATGATATTTGATTTGTCAACCTTTTCTGAGAATTTGTTTTACGTAGTTTGCATCGTGTGATATAATTAATAACAAACCTGTTGTTGAAAATAATTTTTTTTTGGGAAAAAGGATAACATAAATGTTAGAAATGTTTGTTATATTTGAATTTAGGCAAATAGAATTCTAGAATAGGAAATAAATCGTATCATATTAAACATTTAATAGAATTCTGTTTTTGATGAATGCAAATTTTACATTTTTGTATTTGAAGTTATTAAATTATGTATTGAAAACAAACGTTTTTAAAAATATTTAAATACAAATATTGGAATATTGTAAATATTAAGTCCATAATTAATACAACTGTTGCAAAAATTATAAATAATAATCATAAATTCAAGTTGTTTTTGATAACTCTCTCTATATTAGTTCTGATATACAGTACGGTCACAAAGGTTTTTGCGTTGGTAGTTGTTTTCTGTTTAGCTACGCATAACAAACTATTATGTTTGTTATACTTTAACTACTTTTTCTCTTACTAAAGTTAACAGATTTGTTTAAAATATAAGCGAGATATTTAGAATTTTTTTTTCATTGTGCCAACACAGATAAATGTGATACAGTCAAACAATGACTATATACCAATAATTTGTGACCACACTATATTTTTATAGTTGATTTAATGAAAAATCTATTTTCATTAATGTAAATCGAATAATGTAATTTAATTTAATTAATTCGCAAAATAATAATTTGAGGTTAGATCAAATACCAAGAAATACAAAATCTACAAAACCCCTATAGCACCACAATTCAATAACTCCAATACAAAGTAAATATTAAAAAAAAAATGTGATCAAAGTTAACTGAAATCCCTAAAAGGCAAACCAAATGTAAGAGAGGAGTATAAATTGTTTATTTCTTTTAGCCTCAAGAAGAAATCTGGGGCCTTTATCACAAAACTCCAAAAGTGGACAACGGCACCAATTATAGTAAATTGCCACCATTTCTCTGTTGATTAGAGGACCATGTGTAATCAATTGAGCCGATGAGGGTATTTGGAGATATAAGAGCTTTTAAAAGATTCAATTGCAATTGGAAGAGGCAAGAACGTCTTATTTCTAAAGAGAAGACCTTTCTGAAGTTAATTTTTACTACTAGGGCAATTTGGAAAATTAAAGAGAATAAACTTTACACTAACGTTTTCTTTTGTTGTTGTTTTGTGGAAATAGAATTGTATTGGGAGTTTTTAATAATGTTTTTGTTAGTTCTGTTATTTTAAAATATTGGTTTGTTGTTAAAATTATTTTAATTTTCAATTTTTTTATTTTGAAAATGATATTTTTATATTTAAAAAAGAATAGGATCGGATATAATACAAGTGAAATGATATTTTTATAAGAATACATTTTTCATATAGGTTAAGTTCAATGCTATCTTTATCTGTTCGTAACTATTTTTTCATGTTTTTAATGAGGCTTATAATCAGTTTTAAAATGTCATTAGTGGCATAAACTAGGGTAAAAAATAGAATTAGATTAAGCTTTTAATGTCTGTTTGATGAAATATATTTTTGTAAAAAAAATTTCAAATAAAAGGGAAAGAAATATTAAGCAGGTCTACTTACATTTTCTTCATCTATACAAATTTTATTTTAAAATAAATTCGCAACGGACTAGTATACGCCCATAACTTTCAACAAAACGAATAAGCTTATTTTTTAAAAAGTTATACAGCCTTAACATATTTTCATGTTGTACCAATTTCTTTTTTAATTCTAAATTTATCGTCAATGTTGGATGTATAATTTTTTTTATAATGGCTAACAGTATAAAGGACATTAATAAAAGGAAGCATTTGCTACAACTGTAATGAAAATACACCATCCAATTTCTTTGCATACTTTTTTTGAAAGTTACGTTGAATTTAGTTGAATTAGTTACGTTAGTTTAGTTGAATTAGTTACATATAATACATTAAAATGCAGTTTTCTATACTTTAACGAATTTATATTGCATAGATATTTGTAGTCAGTTTTAAAATAATAGAATTTGAATTACGATATAAAAACTTTCCCATCAAATAATTTATTTTTAGAAATTTATTTTAAAGGAAGAATAAAAAACTTTTAAATATCCCATTAACTTAAAATATTTAGTGTTTATAAAAATTACAAAGTTTATTTTTTTTAACGAAAATTTTGGTTTGTTTTACAAAACGGTTTGTTAACGTTCTTACTGAAATTTTTTAAAACTTACCTAGGTTATATTTAACACAATAAAATATTAATTTTAAATAAAACATTTTTGTAATGCATATTAAATTAAAAATACATTACATTTTATTCGCAAAAATAAGGTTGTCTCATTAGGTATTTTGAATAAAAATAAATTGGAAAAAATGGTTCTTTTTAGATTTAACATTTTCTTAAATTATTACAGTTAGTTACATTAAAGTTTACAGTTATAAAATAGTATGCTTTGATATTATATTAGAAAACTATATACAAACACCAAATTACTTTTATCGATAAAAGAACTTCGGGTTAAAAAATTTTATCCAAACTGAATCCTCCTTTCGCTCATCCACCATCTTATTCGCCTGCATAAAATGTTCGATATACTTCTTCGACTTTTTTCTATCCAATATCCTATCCACCACGCCGCTTCATCGTACGAGATACCATATTCTTCCAATTTTGAGGTAGCAAAGGAATAGCAGTCGATAAAAAGAATAGTATTCTTTTGGCTACCGGACGTGGCATTTGCGCGAGAAGGCAGAAAAAAATTGATGAGGTCTATTTTCACTAAAAGTTCCGAAGAAGCGGGGGAAAAAAGTCGAAGTTCCATTCCTATTTTTTATCCTTACTTTTATATATACACCTTTTCACTTGAACCTGACGGTTTTGGAAATAAATTCTATTCTTTATTTATCTGTCTTCAAATAGATCTCGAGATTGGGAGAACGGAATATGATTTTCATAGAATGGAAACCGCTTTTTTCCCCGCATTTTCTTGCCAACAACTTTTTAGAAATAGAAACTTCGTTCTAATCAATTCTAACGTACATTTGCGATTTCCCATTACTCATAACAAATGATGTTATAGTAAATATAAATTATTGCAGTTAAAACTTTAGCCATCAAGTTAATTTTGCATTGTATATGTCTCAAGGATAAAAAGTGGTGCATTATACATAAGTTGTAGGTGTTGAAAGCAAATATTTTAAAGTCTATAGATTTGCAAAGTGCCACGAAAAGGCCATTGTCTTAAGTTTGACTTCTTAAATAAAAAAATTAAGTCTTGGTCTTAATAGAGTTTGTTGTAAGTGTTGATCATAGAGTAATTATACAAATAGAGGAATAAAAATGCTGATTTCCGTGTGTCCATCATTGAAACCACGTGATATGTGGAAATGCCAATTCATTCATGCGCCAATATTACTTGGCAGACCTTGGCGACTTTAAGAACTAAACGAGATCGAAGTATTGTAATAGGGTTTTGTGTTTAATTTTGTATTTAAATATAGTTTTTTTTTGAACGAGTGGCACAATTTAAGGGAGTTTAACAGATATATTAAGGAGATTTTTCTTACTTTGTAGTTTTGAAATAATTGCATTACGTTTTTTTGTAAAAAAATTACCATAAGCGAAGTTTTTTCAATTGTTATTTTGTATACTTCAATAAGAAAATATGAACAATAAAACCTGAGAAATATAAAAAGTTTCGTTTCTTCGAGTATTGAACACAAATAAAATATTTTCGTTTCGTTAATGAAGAGGAAATATTTAGCGCATATTGTTTGAAAATAAGTAAATACGTACATATATGTTAAAAAGTTGAATACGGACAGAACTGCTTATCACCAAAAAAGGAAAAAGTGCGCCAAATTTGAAACTCCTGCAGATGTCTGAACGCCAAATGTGGCAGCGCTATAACCACGTGATGTGGGGTTTTCTTTTCAATGTTGACACCGCCGCCTTACGAGAGTCTGGTATTGAAGGCGCTCTCTATTTAATATTACAACTCTCTGGTGTTGATATCATGTGTTGATATATATTGTTGTTGTTGATCAAGTAATTGATTTTACAATAAATCGTCTGTTACATTTTAAACATTTGAAGGTAATTTATTAAATGTTTAGAATTTGCCTTATATAACAAATAGAGACTGAAAAACAGGGTGTCCATAAATGCATGACTAGATAAAGAGTTGCTATAAAAAATTTCGAATAAGTGATAGATTAAAATATATTAATGAATTTCATCTATCAATTATTTTTTTATGAAATGTTTTACACCATTATAAGTGTACTTTATCATGAGCACCATTAATTTATCATAGAATAGAAGCCTGTTTTTGATTTCCCCACACAAATTGTAGTAAGAATTTGCGGAGTTGCATTTCTAGCTATTGCTGCGATTATTCGATTCCGTTGTTCTTCCATTTCTCGAATCTCTAAAGCATGAACTTTGTTCAAATATTTTTAAAGGAAAAGAAGTCCAATGGCGTGATATCGGGAGAACGTGAGGAGAATGTAATAGGTCCATCTCTACCAAACCACCGATAGGGAAAGTTTTCACTGAGGAAATCGCACACATTTTCAGCCCAATGACCAGAGAATGTCATCCCGTTGAAGCCACAAATTTGGCTACATTTCCTTTGAGGTTTTTATTATTTCCTATAACCAAAGAATACCCATTGATTTTTCGCTAGGTGACGCCATTTTCTCCTTAAATAAAACCAAAAGTAACTTTCTACAGTTTCACACAACCCGTTAAATAAATGCGTCTAAATTCCCTTTAAGTAAGTGAAGTCCACCGAAAATTACTCAGTTTGAAATAGGTTTGATTAATTTTATAATGCCAAATTAATATTAATTGTAATAAAATTACAACGCATTTCAGAATTTGCTTAAGATCTTTTGTTCAATTTCATTCACAACATTGGATATCGATAGCTTAATAATCGATAGCACAATAATTATCGATAGTTTATTGTATCCAATGACGATGCATTGTGATTTGTGACGGAATATATACAGCATGTACAAGACTACCAAGGATAGTGGATATATAATAATAGAAGGTGTGCTCGTTCTCGCGCTTTTGAAAGTGGGCAAGGAAAGCACATTTTTGACGTCATTTTGGGTCACTATGGGTTTTTGATCATTCTCATTGGCTGTGTGTTTCAAGCATTGCTACTTAGGTTCGATCCCCGTTTGGGTAACAACTGGTGATTTAATTTTTAATTAGCAAAATAATGTAAATATCTGTAAATAATTGTGTTCAGGTAGCTTCACTACTAATCCGTCCTTGTTTTGTTATGCCCCCGTATTTTACTTGATTGAAACTGTAACTCATTTAATATGTCCAATACAAATGCATTGACCGGATGGTTCCGACCCCCATTTTACTCTTTCAAAATTCATGGACATGCTCTCGTGGCAGCTAATATTATTTTAATACGCCTAATTTATTAAGCAAAGCTTTTGCAATTTTTACACACTAAATGCAATCCTTAAAATATAATTTAAACTCTTAAAATTCAGAAAATTCTAAATAAAATTAGCGAATATCATTTTTAAATAGTTCACAAAAAAACGAATAGATGGCAGCACCTCACAAACCATTGGTTCAAATTGATTTCGGGATATTTTAATAACTAAACCACTCTGCAAATCGATTCAAATTGTTTTTGAAGCAAATTTTAACTGTTTTCTTTTAAATAAATTCATGATTAGTTACAAACAAGAATTCTTGTTAAATTAAGTTAGCTCTGTAGACTCCTAAAACGACTGTACAAACGAGAGCATTAGACACGCTTGAGGTAGGCGTCACAATGACGTCAAAAATATGCTTCCCCCGCCTTCCGTCAGAAAGCGCGAGAACGAGCACACCTTATATATAGTCTTCACTATCCTTGCAAGACTACATACTTTATTATCGCTACAAAAAACAATTAATATAATTACCTTCAGTGACTTCATTCCAATACATTTTTTATAAGCGCCCTTATTCTACTAAAATAAAAAATGGCAATTTTGAAATTTTTGTTTAACTATAATTTCTATGTGTCAATCAATGTTTATAAAATATCCAAGTATTTTATTAGAATTTTGAATAAATTGCTTAGAACTTTTAAACACAGGAATTACATTTAGAAGTTAACTCATTGTTTTGAAAGTGTTCGCGTTCATTAAAATCCAAATGTTATTTAAATTTGATGGAAAATAAAACAATTCCTTCTGAAAAAGAACTTTCAAAATTATTCCAGAACTCTTTTACTACCTGAAATTGAATTCCGAGTTATGCTTGTGAGAAAATCACTTCGTTTATTGGTCTCTCAAGCACTACTCCTTTAATATTTGCATATTATTCTTATAAATGAAGCTTTCCTTATTTCAAAAACAGTTCTCCAGTTGAGATTTATTATTTAGAAACACGATTCAAACACACTCTGAATTCGGTTAATTCAAGAGGGTATTGAAACACCCTAAGGAAAAGAGTGCGAATCCAATCTACTTCTCGGAATAGGCGTTCTTCTTTATCAACGCAATGAATACTTATAGTTAGAATACCAGAGATTCCTTTTGTTAAGTAAAAACTTTTGAATGAAATGCGTTATAAATAACTAAAATACCACTTGTTTTGGAATAAAATTAATGTTTTTTGTTAAACTTGTACTATGTACAACATATTTAAAATACAAGAACATGCATAAAGGAAACTTTTTTTAATAAATCTTTTGTTACGACTAGTAGTTTAATCAGTGTTTACATGGATTTAATTTAAATTGAGCATCGGCAATTTAGTGAAAAATATAAAATTAAATTACAAAAAAATATTGATACTTATTAGGTTAACATAACATTTTAAGTTGATTTATTTAGTGTGTTCTTATTCATAAATTCCAACATGCAATAATTCCCCATGAAAATTCATAAGTGTTTTTTAAAAGTGCGAATAGCTTGAAAAATATATGTTTAAGGTATTGGAAGTGTTAGAAGTATAGCGTGGTCAGAAACTGTTGGGTAATGGTCATTGTTTGGTTGAATCCTTCGAGCATGAATGGACTGTAGCAGAGCGAATATGACGTCATAATCGTGAAACCAACATCTCGGACCGAATGGCCTCAAACTCGTGACTTCTTTTCAAGATTATGTATTAAAAAATACTCGCGTAACAGTGAAAATTTATGAATGGAATGACGTAATTAACCACATGTCAGAGGCCATACATGTTGGCCTTACTTTGATGTTAGAGAGATTATAACATTATGTTTTCTCTACTAGGAAGGATCCGAAGGTTGATTCACATTGAGCTGTATGGACATATTAAAGTATTATTTTTGCCCAACTACTTATCCTATATTTTAAACGATTCGCTTAGCTTTAGTATTAACAAAGTAGTTATAGAATATAGCAAAACAGACTGACTTGAAGAAGTTATAAACAGAAGAAATGTTAAAAAGGTGTGTCAAAAGAATGGGAAGTAAGACAATTGCGTTGTAATAACTCAGTTTCCATTAAGCAATCGACATCAAATAATGTGGAAAACGTCGAATGAACATGTATTTAAAGTTTTTCAGGTCTCTTTGTTAAGATGGCTTGAATAAATAGAAGGTGAGATTAGCAATAGTAAATATCACACTGCTCATTTTCGAGAAAGTACGGTTACTTAAATCTGAGCACGATATATCTTAAAGAAAAATGGGTAAGTTCCGGTACTCACTTTTAAGTAAATGTTTTAAGATTAAGTAACTTTTCTAATACTTTTTCTTTTAGAGGCTAATCAGAGTAACAAGATACAATTTAAATCATACACGTACTTATAAATGATTTTAACATGATCGGATTTTAAATTATGTAAAGAAGATCTGTTTAATGTATCCTAGTGAAATTTATAATTATATTTTGAAATTGTATACTTTTGAAAATATAGGCGTACTACTAACTTACAAATTTCGCATAGTAAGGCTTTATTTCGAATGAAGTTTCCATATACTGAAAATACACAACGTTGCCAATTCCCATCGTGGTATAATAAAGCACTAATAGGTATATATTTTGGAGCAACAAACATACAAAGCACGTTTCGCTAACACAGCGCCTCCATAAATTTACAGATATCCTTATTTTTGTGTGCCTCCCGCTTTTATTTATTGAAAAGGTAGTTATTTTACTTCCAATCAAGGTCTTTACAGGACCCTTGGGGCAGTTAATGTTTTATTAAGCAAAACACAATGTCGCCTAACAGCAAACTTCCTTCTTTCCGTCGGGGAATTACGTGCAACGGATTTTGTATTTGAACACTTTTCTGCTTTGTGCTGTGCTTGCTATCTTAATGCAAAAATAGTATGTATATACATGAAGAGTGAATGAAAAGTTTTGTTGACTTGTGTATTGACAAAAAAAAAGTGTTATTGTAAAAATAAATAATAATCTAAATTTTGATATCTTATACCTTTATTTGAATTAAAATTGTATTGGTTCCTTTAAGATCCTAATTTTCGATAAGATTAAAAATGAAAAAAATTCGTGGTGTAATTTATTATAGTGTAGGGTGTTCACACATAGTTGGGCGACGATCATAGTTTGGCTGTATTACATTTATCTGTTATTTAAAGCATAGTTTTTGCGCAATTACTTCCTTTATATTTTTAGGAAGTCAGCGTTTGTTAATACAAAGTAGCGAAAGCAAGTAAAAAGAATAGTTTATTATTTGTTGTTAAACAACCAAGAAATGACGATCGCTCAACAATATTTGACCTTTCTTTATTTTAAATTATGCCTAAAAATTTCTTTCTTGTCGTAAATCGACGCAAGCCTACGCCTCTGCTACCTTTGGGGTTTGTAAAATATAAGATGTTTGTGCGATTTTTAACCATGTCTGTGTGAATTCTTAATCAATGCATTTTTGCCGCTTACAGTGTACGAATAGCACATTAGAACATGTTTTGGAGGGAATTAGCTTTGCACATTGGCAGTATACGTTTAAATAAAGATTGTCATAGAATATTTGGAATATGGTTATTAAAAATTTAAAATTTCCTTCATGTATTACTTATTAAATTCAGCGTTATTAAAATTAGAATCGAATAATTCTCTCAATTCAAATAATTCTTTCAATTGATCTTAAATAATCAATTGTGTTGATGAGAGACTTTGCTAATAAAAGGCTTAACGGTGGTTTCCATTACAATTGAAAGAACAATAATGTCCTACTTTAATCACGCCATTGGTAATTCTATCATTGAAATTTTTTCTGGAAAAGAAGTGTGGGTGGATAAATAAATATAAATAATAAAATTGCTAATTCCTACCATTTTGAATTGTGTAGGCGGTTCATCGATTTGGGAACTCAATCACTTAATTGGTTAATTCGAGAGTCTTTTGGAAGAGTCTTTTTATGTGGAAATGAATTGCATGGCCATCCTTGTTTCTAAACACAAAGGAACGCAAGTTTTGTTCTCAATCCTCAACAATTGGAGACCTTCAGTTTTTATAGTAAAGAACTTTAATTAGATCGTTTACTCCACTTTGAAAGTTTTATACTGTCATATTAAGGATTGTACTTTAATGACCTGGAAAAAGTGTTATTTTATAAAATATATTCTATAAAATATATTCTTTTTTTAAAATTATTTTTTACGCTATTTAAAATCCAAATGTTTAATTAAAAAAATTCATTTTCAGTAAAGAGTTTTGAAGCATAATATTACAATTATTTTTATCCTTCATATTGTTTTATGAAATGAAATGCATTATTTTTAGTCATTTGTTTTAATACAAAATTTTCTGGTTCTATGTCCGATGTTGAATACTTGTATAAAATTTATTTGAGTATAGAAATATCAATGGGCTAAAATAAGTATTTTGAACAATATTGTAAATAAATTAAGGATACATTTTTGTGATAAAGAACACACCAATTCTCTCAATTTGTAATTCCTTAAAATAATAATAATAATAAAATAGAGGGCCTAATTATTGTAAATAATTTATGTTACTAAACATTCAATGTTCTATGCAAAACAACTTCAGGATAACTTTCCTTTTCTTTTATCTCTTACATTCAATGATAATATCAGCTGTACATTTTTAAAAATCTATTTTAAACTGCGTTATTATTAAAAACAATTTCTTTAACTTGGGAAATTTCGTCACGGATTTAATGAATTACATAGATCGATCGAGAAAAGTATAACAATTCTCAACTAGTATTATATGTTAAGGCATTTTAAAAGATAATAGATTAGATCAATCGATAAAATAAAAGATTATCGCTAAAAATATAAATGTATTTTTAACTTAAAAGCAACATCCGGGTGAAAGATCGTTAAGTTCATGAAAGATAAAATCGTATACAAACACTTTCGAGGTTATACAAAGAAACAACAACGTTTTTTTTTCATTAACAGGCTTTGCTATTACTTCTTTACATCGCTCTTCCACTTAAAAAAATAGTTTTTAGTTTACTATTACTTTTAGAAAGTACTTAACGGTACGCTTTTTTATTGGGATATTTTTATCGTTGCCCTATTTGGTTTAAAAAGTTCATGTTTTTAAAGCAGAATAAAGAATATCGATAGAATTTTTCAATAATCTTTATAAATCCCTTGGAAAGCAAATTTACATGAATTTTGTTTATGGCAATTAGGCTTGTTTATATTTACTTATTGGTCAAGTTAAGATACCAATCTTTTGAGGAAGGAATTAAGTGAGAAAATTGAGAGTGAGTGGATTGATGGATTATTAATAAAGTTTTGAATTTTTTAAAATAAATACATGTGAAACTAAAGAAATAATGTAATTAAATTTCAGTTACGTATCGCTCATGAATCTTTTATATCATACTGTATTTAAATTTTCAAATGATATTTTTTAAAATTAAACTCTTGAAAATGGAAATTTTATTTATTATAAAATTTAACATATTACCACTGTAAAATTTTATCAATTAAACAAGGCCTCAACTAAAACAGGTAGAATTTTAATGTGAACATATTGGAATAAGGTGTGGTCATATATAATTTTTGAAACTTCCCAAATCCTATTATTCATAAATTTATTATCCAATATGTAAAAACACGAATATATTATAATTCTAGACTATAAATTTTCTCTTCTTAAGTAATATGCGACTATTATCTACTGTATGTATTCCGATACTGTAAAAAAATATTGTACTTAAAAATGAGTACCTGATAGTACTCGTGTTTCTTTGAGTACAATTGCATCGTAAATGAGCGATAACGTACTCAAATTTAAGTAACCATACTTTCCAAAAATGAGCAGTGTGATTTAATACTACTAATCTCAGCTTCTGTTCAAGCCATCTTTACAAAGCGATCTGACAAACTTAAAATAGTAGTTCAGAAGATGGTTTACCACATTACTTGATGGCGACATATTAAATGGAAAGGGTTATTACAATTCAATTTTCTTACTTCCCATTCTTTTGGCACGCTTTTTTAACATTTATTCTGTTCATGGATTCTTCACGTCACCCTGGAAGAACAGCGGAAAAGGCTTTGGCTTTCGATGCCTGAGGATCTGGGTTCGATTCCCAGTAAGTCTTGGCTATAATTGTCGATATTTATTGAAAGTGGTTTTTGAAGGCAGTCAATGTATGGAAGCAACTGCTATTTTTATTCATTTTTACTCATTGTGCTCATTTTTGAGTACATATCTTTTTCAATAATGAAACTTATATATTTGGAGCCATGATAAGCATCTAATATATTAAAAAAGTATTAAATTTTACTTATTTTTAAGTACCTAATTTTAACAGTTCAAGTGCTTATACTCCTTCTACAGCACCCTCAAGATGTTACACGTGCAACACTACAGCTGCGGCCCCGATACAGCCTGTCGAAATTTCCCACTGGATTGAATACAGCTAGTGCAAAGATAAACTACTATAATATTTTTACTGTTTATCTTTATAACTTAGCCAATGTGGCACTATTTCTAATAGGAAAGCTTTTCGTCTTTGCATAACCCACTTTCTGTATTATCTCAAAAACGGAATTAGATAGTTATTGACTTATTGAATGAAGACGTACTCTAGGGTCATTTTCTCTGAGAGGCAAAGAATTATTCGAGTTTTGTAAGACCAAGGCTTATATTTCAAAGTAAAGAAATAGCGTTGCACTCAATAAGTAAGATATTATCACAAAGTTGAAGGAAGATCTTTACGTATAGAAGCCTTTTATAGAAGAATTTACAAATACAATGATTTCAAAGTTGAAAAATAGAAATAAAAGTGTAGTTTTAAATGAAGATACGAATTCGCTAAAGTTTCAATTCAAGTTTAATATATATATATATATATATATATATATATATATATAAATAACATATATCAATATGTAACAGAAAATGAAACGAAAAAAATATTTATTTCGTGTCTTCATACTCTATTTACTAAATAAAACATTGTTTTTACAACTTAATATGATTTATATTAGTTGTTGTTACATTTTATCAGAAAGGAAAAATACCACTTCTGAAATATAAACTTTTCATACTTGGTTGAAAATAAAAAGATATTGAAATGGTGTCAACGTTTGAGAACAATGTAACTCTCAAAAATGATTTTATTCGGAAGATTAAACATTCTATTAAAAGAATTGAATAATATAAAAAAGCTACAAAAGCATTTTTTGTCGATGTGCCATGTTTCCAGAATAAGGTTTTGTCAGGTTCCATTTACTTAATTTCAATTTTATTTTTCGTAGGTATCTTAAAAGATACACAAAAAGTATTAAACTCCTAAATATGAAATTTATGAATTTTGAAGTTTTGAAGAAAACAATAACAAATGTGTTCTTAATTTAATTAATAACTATTTAAAATATATAACAAACATAAATGACTTGTGCATTTAATATAATTAATAATTAAAGCTTAATAATATTTTTTTTAAATGATTACTTCATATTTATCGTACCTTTTCAATTTGAAATCTAGGATGTCCTTAGAAATTATAATTGTAAGTCAGAAGTAATTTGTGTAATAGTAAAATATAAATTACTAGTTTATTGTAGTTATTAAGTCTCATTTGGATGAGTAATGTATTCGTGGTGATAAATGTAAAATGTCCAAATATATCTTCAGTCATTGTAGCCAATTTGGAGCCAGTGAAGATTTTCGGACTCAGAATTGAAAAATTTCCGTATTTAAATCCGCACCTAATTCTATGTGTATGTGTGCACATTGGGGTTTAGTGGATACTCCCAAAATAATCTTGTAAATATTCAAAAATTATAATTTATCTACACTAAAAAGCAATGAATTCAACAGTTGCAGGAAAGAACGCAAGTGTGATAGTAAGAAATCAATCAATTCAATTCAAGTACTGTAATAAACAATTAAATTCTTTAATCCCCACTGATCTACACATAAACTGATTTATGAGTGATCGTTTTTCGGAAAGCTTTTATTTGCGTAAGTTGAAATACGCTATTAGAAACCCCATGAATAAGAATTTTATTGCTATGATGTGTTGTCATTTTTCCATCATAAATAGTAATATTAAACAGAATTTTCAAATATATTATAAATAATAATTATATGCATTAAATGTTATTCTAATAATTAATCACTCTTAATAACTTTAAGTTTGAAGTCGAAAAAAAAAATTAGTTTAAACGCTCTTAAAATAGCTTTAAGGAGTCACAAATAAGGCGGCGAGGCAACTTACCATCTTAGTTTAATTTTTTTTTATAAAAACCAATTTTTATTGACTTGTTTGGACCGTGTTATGCAATAACCAGTTAACCCACACAATGTTTATTTTTAGAAAACTGGCCTAAAATCAAACCAATCAATCGAAAAATACCTGCTGCAAGTCAAGTGTTCAGGGCTACTTGTCCAATGTCAACCACTGTTTATTTTTTAGCATAAAGAATGAAACCCTGGGCTTATATTTACGTTGAAAACAATGTTTTTTTTTTAAATTTGTTTGCTAACAGATTGTTGTGTAACACGGTTCATTTACCGATAATATGTTATTCTTAGGAAGTTTTTTTTAGAAAACATGCTTAATAATCTCAAATAGAAAATAAGGTAGCCCATAATTTTATAACTAGTACAATATCTATTAAAAAACTAATAAATAAACAATTATGTCATTTAAAATAAACTTTCTGTACAGTAAAATTAATTCATTTCCCTCTAAAACGTATTCAATGAATTCTTTAACAATTCTTCCAGACTGTCACATCTGTACAATAACCGTGGAGATCAGCAAGTCGCTATCTCTGGAGATTTTTGAACTGTGCCGATCAGCAGCTGTATTCGATCGAAGAGATGAAGTGGAGGGATTATTGGGATAAGGAGCAAAGAGATAAATCCCGAGGGAGGAGTGGGATCGAGAGCCAAGAACTGTGAGCTATCTCTGGGACTTTCACACATTCATCGGAATATGAAAATTTGCGATTGTGAGTAAAAGTATTGAAAATCATTATCGATCCAAAATAACACTGAGTTCACAGTAAACAGCGGAAAGATCTTGGATATTAAATTATTAATTTAAGGATAACGTTATGAAAGTACATATTATCCAGTTTTCAAATGTTATTTTTATTTATTCAATATAGCTTAATGATACAAGGGTACAAAGGGACAAATTTAGGTTCATTTTGAAAGTTATTGTGCTTTATTGTTCGGAAAAGATGTTTGTTAGGATTTGGAACTGAAAAGTGGAAAGCTCATATTGCAGGGTTTCTCAAAATATCGTGGATAAAATTTGCGTGTTTTGTCGTTAGATATCGAAGAAATATTTTTACATAGGAAATTATGTCCGGGAACACAAATGCGATGAAACATTTTCTTGGTCGTCAGCGGCGAATGCCATTCTTTTGGTAATGTCTGGCCCTGGTTTTCTAGAAAAGAATACGGGACAGACTATGGGCAGTATAGGACAGACGGATGATTAGCAGGATATCTCAAATAAAGACTTACGGGCTAGACAATTAAAATTTAGGATAGAACATACACTGATTTTCAAGAATAAAAATTGTTTAAGAAGAGTTAAAGGGAAGAGAGGGAGGAACACAGAAAGAAAGTAAGACATCTGTGTCAAACATGACTTTATCGACATTCAAACCCCAGTTACACGTTTTTGGGAAAACCCATAGTCCTATATTTAAATGTTCGACATTTCTTCTATAGACCAAACTGCAGGCTTCTCTACTTCAATTGGATCCATTCAATTTGAATGGGTTATGATCCGAGATTCGCGGGACGCGTCATCAACCCAAGGACATATTGTTTAAAATTATCATGTTTTAAACTTGGTTTTAAAGATTTTCTTTCAAAGGAAATAAAACCTTTTTTTTCAAAACACATGACATTTCCTGAAATATTTTATTCATAATGTTCTTAGTGTGAAAATGTAACTGTTTTTTTTTCATTGTTGCGTTTACCGTATTAATGAAATTAAAAATCTGAAATGTGTAAAACTTTGTTTTTTATATTTAAAGTTATCACATATATTGCTATATAATAAATGAATGACATTTCTGTTTTATTTATGTAATGTTCAAGGAAACGATAACATAATATTTACAGTCAAAAGGGATTTTTCTCTTAAAAATATATTAGGAAAGCATTTTGAGGAGATAAAAACTATTTTTTTTAAACATAGAATACAAAACTGTGCCAATTAGGCCATAATCATGGCTAGGAAATCGAGTTTTCGTATATAAAGTGATCATTGATCAAATAATAATAATAATAAAATAGCTACTAGCCTGACCGTGTGAGAATTCTCGCATGAACAATACTTTTCTTTGAATAAAATGCCATTAAGAAGGTCACGGTGCGACTTTTGGTTGCCAAAATACATGGATTCCCCCCCGAAGCTAGTACATATATACGTGTTTAAACATCTATATACGTTTCGTAAATGCAATGAAATAAAATGTTTACATATCTACCAAAACCGCTCCTCGAATAAAAATCGATAAATGTAAGCTTCTTAGTTAATTTTTAATTTTTAGACTTCTAAAAGTCAATATTTTAAATAAATAGTGCCTTTTAATTAATACAATTAAAACTATTGTTTCTTTTGCCAAGTGTGTGTATAGAGGATTTCATCGCCAAGACGGCGACAACTCTTGGCATCCAAAAAATTATCTTTCACAAGTGACATTTATCTATGGTATATTCTTTATGGTCAAATTTTCAAATAGATATTTTGCTCGATAAAGAGATAAAGTATCTACTATCTATAAAATAACTTTCAATTTATCATTTTATAACTGTATAAATCAGGAAATAATTTTTTTACCGATACTATAAATATAAATTCTGCAAAAACAGCCATGCATAGACAGAAAAAAGTTTGGCTGCAAAACCAAAGCCATATTGAAGTATCAAACTATAAATCTAATCTTTCCTTTATCTTTTCGTAAGGTAAAATAACTCTTAAAAATGATCATTCGAATCTTTTGTCATAGATTCTGCAAAATATCATCTATATAAGTAATGGTTTTGAAATAAAGTATTGAATATAAGTTTTTCTTTGAGTACAATGAGTGATACAGAAGATTACATTTGTTCTTTTATATGTATAAAAGGGGCGCTCAGAAGAAGCCATAACATGAAATTTTCTTCTCAAAGAAAGATGTATCACTTTTATGGCTTTGTATAGGTGTACTTAGCTACTTTTAAATTTTGCTTCGTTGTTTATCAGAAAATAAAATAACCATTTTTTTAAAGGGAAAGTAAGGGAGCTTCTGCTATTCATAGATTTATTTTCATTTAAAGTTTAAATTTGGTTTTCCTTTTATAAAAAAAAAAGATTATTTTATTTTTCCTTTTTTAGTTTAACTATAGGCATCGACCCTTTTATTAATATATTCACTTGGAAACTCAAGTTGTTAGTTGTTGCTAACTTTTTATTTCGCCCCAGATAATACATTTTGAGATTATCCGGTTTAATAAACGACAGGTCAATGATATTTCATTGTTGGACAATATTTATTCAACGATACAAATATTATGAAATAGGGGAAACTGTTAAAAAAAATCCGGTTAATTGATATTTCCAGAAAAACAAACGCCGGATAACAATTTTTTTGCATTTTTGTTTACCTAAGAGGATTTTTCTTCATCTAACAAAAAAGAATTTTCGAATTCGGACAACATATTTTTTCAAACGGTCCAGTTAATTGGGAATTCCGGATAGTTAAATGCGGAAAACCGGATAATTTTTTTCAAAACGTACCCAAGTGAGAAATCCCCTGTCCAACAAAATAAAATATTTCCAAGTATCTGAAATAGAACAGAAACCTTGCGCGAACATACATTAAAAAAAATACATAACAGTCAAATTGATAACCGATCTTCTTTGGTGTGCTTTGGAGGTTGGTTGTCAAGCTTTAAGTCGGTTAAAAAACACGATTTATTTTGTAGTTATTAACTATATTTTTCCTTAAAGTTTTTTGTTTTTAACATAAATTATTTTCTGGCAAATTTACTCTTTAGCAAAACTTGCATCGAAATTGATACTTTAATTAACAAAGTATGAGTGAACTATTAGTGTTAATATGTAAAAAATAATTATATTTAAATACAATATTATGGTACATTTAGCTATCATAACTTCATTACTTTTAATAACTATTATTTTTATAACTAATGCGTCTAAAAAATAATTTTCAATGGAATGTATACCAATACATATAATTTATTCAGTGAATTAGTATGCATTTCAGTTTTGGTATACACTGCAGTGTATTAACAAACTATTGACTTATGGTTTGGCTGTTTCACAGTTTTCTGTATTGGCATGATCAAACATTATTTTTTCCCAAATATTCGTTTATATTTTAAACAAGTCTCTTAACTTTAGTAGCAACAAACAAAATAGTTAAAAAATAATGAATGATAATAGATATTTAAACAGTAAAAATAATGATCATCGTCCAACAATTTGTGATCACCCAGTATATTACAAAGTTTTCTAATATTCCCAAGTATTTCCTTATAATTACAAAGTATTCATAAACCTTTTATTTTAAAAGCAATCTTCGAATCTTTTCATTTTTGAAATTGTTTTTAATTATCTTATATTTTAATTTGAGCGTTGAAACATCTTGATACTTTTAAATTAATATATTTTTTTATGTATAATGTTAAAAAGAGGTCTAAGTATAATTTATTTGTTTTACTTTAACATATGATTGAGTGAATCTACGTAAAGCAGTAGATTAAACAGCGATCGAAATTAAAATGCTTTCATCTGTTGCTCAGTACTCGTGTGAATAATACTTCCAATCATGCCTTTAATATTGTATTAAAAAATATTATTAACTATTTTATTTATTTTGACATCAATATTTTTTAATTTTTACCGGACTGAAAAGGTGAGAGCTTATCGATTCGACTGTTATGAATTTTTTTATGTATGTTCGAGCAAAATTTCTGTTCTAATTTAGATATTTAGAAAATTCTATTTTTGTTGGATATAGTTATTTAATTTAGCAGGGGGCAAAGCCCTCTATGAAATTAAAAACTAAAAAATGAAAAAGAAAATAATTTATTTTTAAAAAGGAAAAATGACTTTAAGAAAAATGTGCTATAAAGTAAATTTTTATTTTAAATTTTACGAAAGAGTTAAAAAAAAGGTTGAATTAATTAATATCAATTTTATACTTTTTGCAACGTTTTGAAGTTGGTGCCAATTTAAAAAAATCATACATACATTTTTTTGCTGATTTCAAAAAGTTTTAATAAGTGTAAAATTGATATTAATTAATTAATTTTTTTAAAAAATTCTTTCGAAAAATTAAAAATTATTTTTAAGTTTTTAGAGCATTTTTCTAAAAGTCATTTTTCCTTTTTTTAAAAAAAGATAATTTTTTCTATTTAGCTTTTGTATATAATTGATATTTTAATATAAATTAAATGTTGTCGTATTTAAAGATTTTGTTTGCACATATATTTCTGTAAAAAAGTACTAAGTTAAATTAAAAACATTACATAGTATTGGTTCACACACTTATTTAATGTGTACCGGTTCTAGAGTATAATTGTCAAATTTTCCAGAATATTCAAAATGTTTATTTTTTTATAGTTATTTTCAAAATTATGTTTCTAGAAAACTACACGATAAACAAAACATTTTGAGGAATGTAGATCATTGTGCCTCAATCTCCTCTACATCATTTAACCAAAACTAAATATTAATGTAAACTTAACTTAAATACTTAGTCAAATTGAAACCTGGTAATGATAAATTAGTTTTTATCAGTTTAACTTAATTAAACAAAACTGCATATGTCTGAAAAGAATTGGTATGGAAATTAGGATTTTCACTTAACGATAAGGGAAAATGGTTTTAAACTATCATTATGTTTCAGAAACTAATGACATAGCATATTCCGAAAATGGCGCTATTCCAATTTCAGTATTCCAATTTATAATAAAGAAAAGGTTTTACTGGCATCATTAGTTATGTCTTACTTAAGCAAGAAAAGAGTTAAGTTCGCAGGAACCGTGTAAAATGAAACTGACCTCTTATTTCCGAACTTTTCAATCATTCTTCGTACAGGAACTATCAGAAAATTACTTTTAAAAAGAGCGTAATTGGCATTTTACTGGAATAATTCCAATTGGATTCAATTGTGGCATTTTTTTTTAATAAAATGTCAATAGTATTTCTGAAGTATGTTTTATTAATTGCGAATTATAACATTTTAATATATGACTGTCTCTTAATTTCTCAACAATCGTTTTTTTTACTAAATATTAGGTTGGAGGGAAAGTTCTGTCGTATTTTAAATAGGCAGGTGATTTTGCTTGTAAATAAAAAGTACATCTGGCTAGTGAGTCAATCGGATTTGTTTTTTGTTTTTTTAGACTGCTGTATAATATAAAAGGTGCCCTTTTTTACCGTTCATCATTTACTTGTGATATTTAAAGTGAAAAACATGTCAGTAGATAAAGTGCATTTACGACACTGCATTTTATATGAATTCCAAAAAGGAAGCAATGCATCGGTTGCATGTAAAAATTTATGTGCGGTATTTGGAAAAGATATTGTAAATGTTCGTACTTGTCAAAGATGGTTTAGCAAATTTCGTTCCGGGGATCTGAGCCTCAAAGAAACTGATCGATCTGGACGACCATCCAAGATCGATAATGATGTTTTGCGATCCATGTTGGAAAATAATCCACATTTAACAAGTCGAGAAATTGCAGAAGAGTTTGACATTCATCATACAACTGTTGGAGATCACATTAAATCCGTTGGGTTTGTGTTAAAGCAAAGTGTTTGGGTTCCACATGAATTAACGGAAAAGAATTTGTCTGATCGTGTAAGAATGTGTTCATGACATCTGATTAGACGCAATGTGGAGCCGTTTTTGGACAGGCTGGTTACTGGAGATGAAAAGTGGATTCTTTACGAGAATATTAAGAGAAAGAGAAAAAAATCTTACTGCAAAATTATTTAACGGGAAAAAAAATTCACGTCTTTTGAAAGTGTTTCTAAGGCAGTTGCTGACTATTTTAACTCCAAGGATGGGAAAAAACAGGAAAAACAGGAATTCACAGGTTACCTGAAATATGGCAACAGGTTGTAACAAATAACGGAGCATATATAATTGATTAATATTAAACACATTTTTTTATAAATGAATTCAAATATTTTCTTTAAAATACGACAGAACTTTCCCTCCAACCCAATAGTTTAGTAGTTAGTTGTTTATGAGATCTAAAAGAATAACATTTCTAGGTATCAAGTTATAGAAACGACAAGAAACGAACCTCATGTTTTGCGCAATATTTAAATGCAATATTTTGATTTGGTTATACAGTTTTTAAAACATGGCTTTTCAAAAAAATTATAAAAGGTGTAGGTTATGTAATATCATGTTTATATTATCATTTAATTTGTTAGCATTTGTATAAGCAATCTGATGCGGAACTTTATTTATTAAATTTCCTTTATACAGTTAACTTTTAATTTATTACTTAGTAAAAGTTTAAATACCATACCCTTTTTAAAAGATTATTTTCTTATAATACCTTATTAATTACTAAAAAATAATTAAGTTAAATTATGATAAACTTGTTATATAAAAACTCAAACCTCCAGTTTCTTATAAATAATTCTCTTAAAACTATTCAACAAATCATTATTTTTGAATGTTTATATTTACAAACACTTTCAAAATCAATTCATGAAACTATATTCATAAAACTTCTGATTTCCTGTTTGTAATCTAGAACTCTTTCATTTCAACCTATCAGAAATTATTACTAAACGAAGAAATATAAAATTAATAAACATTTTTAATATTAAAGTAAACGTACTCTCAATAAAAAATGTATTTCCTCTAATCAATTTCATTCATGAAAATGAAAAAGGATAAACTAAAAGGTTTAAATTTCAATTGTTTTTAAAAAAAAACAATAACTTTGAAGTTTATTTTTGGAATAGTGCATTGTATTTTCTATCTTAGAAATAAAGAACCAGTCAGATATTTGAATGATCTTTTATCTCAAAAAGGTTGATATCTCAAAAAAGGTTGATATTAAGTTGATTCTCTATACGTTATGATAGATAGGAAATACAAAGCAAAGGCTTTTAAGAATTTGAATATAATAATCGCGAGTCATATGATAATCTATATTTATATATGGACACTATATATATATCAGAAATCTATCCCTGTATCTTTCGGTCGAGAATATCCATTCCTATGGCGCCCACGCAATGATATTGAAAGAATGAAAAAATTACATTGACTCTAAAAGGAAGATATAGTTTTTAAAACTTCCATATACTTGCTTTGCTTAGAACAGTGATTTCTTTAAGTTTCAAAAATTAGAATGTAATATTTCTATATTAAAGATTCATATATTCATTGTAAAAACTTATGTTTTGATCTCGTTCTTTTTTTTTTAACAATTACTTTGTTTCATGGAGTACATTTTAGCAAATACATTTTTGAGCGATTTAATTCAAGTTACAGTCTATTTGTTTGAGTATACAATGGAAATTGTGATAGTTTGATGCATGAAAACTTTTACATAAAAAACTAGAAAAGTCGAATTATTTATCAATATTTCTGGGTTTTGTATAAGAAAAAAAAATCTTTTAATATTTTTTTCCCCAATGAATACAATTTATAATTTTTTTTACTTTAATAGGTTATTGAATAGTTTTTATAACCTATTTTAACTTTTTATAGATAAATAGTTTTATCTGTCTGTCTGTCTGTCCGTCTGTCTATCCATCCATCCATCCATCCGTCCATCCATCCATCCATCCATCCATCCATCCATCCGTCCATCCATCCCTCCATCCATCCATCCATCCATCCATCCATCCATCCATCCATCAATCCATCTCAATAATTTGAAACATTATTCGGACTCATGACCCAATTTTTTTTTTACATTCATCTTGTTAATCAAAATTGAAGTCAAAAAATATTTACTACACTTAAAAATTTCATGAAATGCATTCAATTAATCCGAAATTCAATTAACGCTTTCATTAAAAGTTTAAATTTTTGTAAAGATTTTCAAGTTACCAATAATTACCGAGACTCCATAAAGTTTAGACGATTCAGGCCAAATTTAAAATGATAAGTCGCCAAGTGAAAGGTGTAAAATTGCATCAATTAGCTAATTGAGCAACTGTAAATGTCCCTCAGTAATCTCGCTAAGTGAGCAAAACGCAATCCATTTCTGCCAAATAACAGACAAGTTAGAAATGCAAAAGGTTTAAGTTGGATCATAACTTTACTTTTGGAACGGTTATTCTCTTTTTATAACGCAATTATGAAAAGTTATTTTGAGTAGATTGTTTTAGTTCTGCTTTAGAATAGAGGGCTATTTATTTGAATGGGATGTCTCTTTGTGGAACAGGTTCAAAATGTCATGCATGTAATTTAATTATACATAGACGTGTAAGTAAGCTACAGAAGAAATAAACTTTCGTGTAGGATGTATCGATGCATCGAAACTTTAATTTATACGGAACTACCCGTTGTTAAGGTAGTAAAGTCAGCTATTTCCTGGAACTAAATCAATAATACATGATAGAAAATAAAATTAATTACCTAAAATTGGCATTTTCCTTAAGTTCTAGAATAGTAAAGGAGCTTTAAATACGAAACAGTGGCATTAAATTTTATTTACGATAGAGATAAATATTTGAATAATATTTTATTTTTACGTTTATTTAACATAATTGTTCTTTTATTATTTTATTTTTATGAGATTTTAAATAAATTATTTGTAATATTGTTTTTATTTGATTTACAATTAGTAAACTTTATTAATTAAAATGTTTATTCATTTTGCAAATATTAAAATTAATTAATTTTTAATATAATAATTTTTTTTGTTTTACAAATAATATTTAAATGTAATTATTTTTAATAAAATTCGTTTATAATAAAAAAAATATTATTTATGTATATATATAATTTATATCAATAATTTGTTCTTCGAATTTGACAATGTTAAGTAATGTTTCAATTATGCAGTTGATTAAAAATTCTTTTGTGAAAAACTTGTTCATAGAAAAGTGTTAAAATTCTTAAAAACGATAAAAAAATTATAAAAATATAAATAACTGAATTATTCTAGAAATCTTGATACATTTTTAAAAAGAAAATATCTTTTTAAATATTAAATGAATATTATTCAATTATGTCAGAGGTGATTTCATTTTTTTCATCATCAAAAGCAAATTTCTCGTTAAACTAGCTTTTAAATAAGATATGTTTACTATTCAAAAACTCCATGTTATTTCAATATCTTTAAAACTGTAACACAGAGTAAAGTGCTTCCCAACCCTTCATTTGGAATTTTATTTATCTGACTTCACTAACAAATCATTAACGTAATTTTGTCTGTCACAAAATACACTTATCTTTATGTTTTGTAATACAATGCAGCCTTCCTTAAATATGTCATTAAACATGAAACTCGCATTGCTTCGCTAAACAAAAAGTAATTGAATCTATACATTGAGAAAAGAATCAAGTTGCCTCTTGTCTACTGCTAATCATTCGTAAGTTAAACAACTTAATTTCCATTCAAAGAAAACCACTCAATATTGTTCCAAAAACACAGGTTTTATTAATAAAAATGTTTCAAACTGTGCCTAAATGAGTTTTTCCATTTTAAAAGATATAGAGATATCGTGAACAGTTATTTTAGTTTTTGTTATTGAAAATAACAGAATTTTTTCCATTTGTGATTATTCTTAGCAATTCGGTATGTCGTTTATACAAGCATTCAATTACATACAGCGATTTTATTCTCTGAAAAAAAAATAACTGTATTTTTAATTTATTTTATTTTAATCTATTTTTTTATCTATGATTGTGACAGTGTGCTGTCACGTTGCAATTTTTACATAGGGATCTGACCTATTTTGTACTTTGTGCAATTTGGTCAGATGGCTAGACTGGCGGTCGCCGGTTTTATGACGGGGTACAATGTGGGAGAGTTTCGTCACTGAGCCATTTTTTTACAACCACGCCAGGATTGGCCAGGAGGGGTGACCAGGAAGGGCGGAGCGAATTCCAAGTGGTGGGTTTGGTAATTTATGTAGAATTACAACCCCCACCCCAAGACACCACCGTGGGAAATTCAAGGTTTCCCACATCACTTACAACTCTGCCTTTGCCCAAGAGATACGGGTAAATTTTTGCTCCATCGTCTCCCGTCCTCATGTCCATCTCCGGAAAAGTCCCGAATGCCATGAGTCCAGACGGCAGCGCTCCCATTTCGTACCAACGCCACTGAGCTACGGAACCAGACGAGCCCCTGGAGAAGGAAAGGTCCTGATGCCAGGACACCAGACGTCAGCATCCACATTTTATGGTAACGCCCCTGGTAGCCGGTCATCTACACCCCAAACAACCAGCTAATCGCCTCAGACGGAACTCTCCCCAACCGGTACACGTGAGTCAGTAACACATTATTGCACATAACCCCCCAACCATAAGTTTTCTCCTATATAATTTAATGTGTCAATAAAGCACCGTTTTAAAAGTAAATTATTGGTATGTATGTATTTTTTCCAAGACGACATTGTTCATAAAGATACAAAAAAATAACACAACGCAATCCAAAAAATGTACTAGCCAATTTACCCCACGACAGATGGTGCCTCGGACCAGTCTTAGATTTATTTTATTAAATTTGAGCTTGTTTGGAAATTATTGCAATGTTTGGCAATTTAAAAAAAAATGAATGATGTTGTATTGGAAATTATATATGGTAAAGGGTAATAAGTAACGAAATACCTCCATGCAATTTATCTGGTTAAATATATTGTGTATTGATTATTGTGCATGTATTTGAAAATTTATAATACTAATTATATACTAATAATGGCTACAAGTGTAGGAATTGCCAGAAAGGCAGAATTAGAAAAGCCATTTAGATACTGCATAGCATGTGGGGAAATCAATCACACTTTTACGGAGTGCGAGACTTTTAAAAATATTAAGTTAGCAGTTGAGCGCACTAACATTAGTGAGAATTATCGCAAAACTGATTACGGAAATTTTAATCGCTATGGTAGGGATGAACGGACAATACATTATCCGTCTAATAAATTTGAAAAGCGGAATTCTGTGAGAAGGGGAGATTTCAGACAACAATTTTCGGAAAGTCGAAATGGACGAAATTTTAATAGGCAAAATGATAGGGGTCAGGAAACTGATTATAGAAATTTAAATCGCTATAGCAGGGATGAAAGGAATATACATTATCCGTCTGATAAATTCGAAAATCGCAATTCTATTAGAAGAAGAAATTTCAAACAACAATTTACGGAAAGTCGAAATGGACGAAATTTTAATAGGCAAAATGATAGGGATCATAAAACTGATGTTAATCAAATACGCGATAATAATATAAATTCGGAAAGAAATCAAGGAACAAATGGCGATTCTGAGGTAACTAGACATGTGTTG
Organism: Troglohyphantes excavatus; assembly: GCA_963932185.1. Taxonomy (NCBI): domain Eukaryota; kingdom Metazoa; phylum Arthropoda; class Arachnida; order Araneae; family Linyphiidae; genus Troglohyphantes; species Troglohyphantes excavatus. The sequence continues at coordinate 23,626,353 of OZ010674.1, forward strand.
TTTAATGAACAAGATCTAGTGGCGTCACCTCAAGTGAATACTTTGGTTGCTACAGTTAAAGGGAATGATTTGGCAAGTAATTCAGATATTTGCGATTTACCAATTATAACTGTAGAGGCGGGAAAAATTAAATTCTCTTCATTGATAGATTCGGGAAGTTCGTGTTCATTTTTAGAGTCAGAAGTATTTAATGAAATTAAAAAAACGCAAAAAGTATCAGTAATACCCCAACGTATTTCAATTAAAACTGTGACCGGAGAATTAGTCAACTATGAATGTTCCGCAAAAGTACGGATTAAAATGGGAAATAAATTTATTACGCATACATTTTTTGTCATAAGAGACAAAATTGGTGAGTATCAAGCGATTTTTGGAACGGATTTATTAAAGAGATATCAAACGGAAATCAATTTTGGTAAGAGCTACTTAAAATTTGAGGGTGAAATTATACATTTACAAAAGAAAGCAAGCGTTGCTCAAGGTGTTTGTAATAATATGACTCTTATACCTGGTTCACTAAAACGAAAACTAATTTTACAAAGCGGGCAGAGTAAAATTGTCGAAATAAAACTGAAACATGATATCGATGAAAACATGGAAGTATTTTTCCACCCCAAACGTTTGAAATCTAATATCGAAATTATACCAAATATGGATAAATCGGATAATAAGCAAATCACAGCTACTATTGTAAATTTGGAGGGGAAACCAATTATTCTTAGACGAAGAATAAAAATTTGCGATATGATTTTACGTAATGAATTTCAAAGCGATATTTCTTGTAATAATATAAACAAATATGAGCTCCACACTGCTCATACGTCAGGTAAAAATGAATTCGTACCTAGATTGGATTCCCAAACCAGTCGGAAAGTAAATAAAGCGTTATGCAAGGTAACAGAAATGGGAGTAAATAACGGTGAAAGGACTCGGATTGAAAAGTCAGTCAGTTTCTTAGATAAATGTGCAACAGCTGGTAATATGCAAATTTTACAAAATGGTAAAATTTTAGAAGAGTATAGAGTTTATACCACAAGATTAAAAAAAATGGAGAAGCGTAAAATCCATTTGAATTAGTTTGAAGGTGTGGGAGTTTTGTATACTGTTTCATAAAATATAAATAAAAAAAAAGGTAGCATGGTGTTATGTAATACATCATAAATAAATAAATAAACAGTATGCAAGTGAGGTATAATCAACAAAATATAAGGTAATTTGTGTGAAGAGTCATACAATTGTGTTCAAAATCAATAAATAAAATATTGTATGTAAGTATAACATATAATATGTGTACAAAAAAAATGCATAGGGTAATTTGTGGAAAATACATAAAATAATTTGTGTAATTAGGTAATTTTGTGTAAAGACATAAAATTATTTTGGGATAAAAAAAGTATCTGGCATTCAATAATGAAATGAATAAATAAGATAAATATTACCGATTTAAAATCTCAGCAAGAGGGAGCGTTTCCAAAAAAAAAAAAAAAACCTCTCTTTTACTTGCGGCAGTAAGGGGGAAACGAAGAGGGGGGAGCCTTGAATGCTTCTATTGAATAGGAGAAAGGTCACCGTTTGACCCGTCGACGTTTTAGGGTTGCAGGAGAGAGGCGCGTCTTGGCATTGTTGAGTTGGCATGTAAAATAAATTGGCGATTATTATGGGAAAAATAAGGAAAATGGTTGTCAATTGATAAATGCACATAGAATATCTCTGGTGAGTATAAACAGGTGTTATATGCTGAAATAAAGGGATTAGACATGTTAATGTAGAACATTTGTTCTGCCGGGTAGAGGTTCTACGGGCAACAATTGAAAATTTATCTCTTGGCGTCGATTGAAATGTGTATAAAATATTTCATAGTTAGGTAAACAATTACAAGGTTAAATGGTTATGCATTACAATGAGTTAGATATTCTCAGAATTAATTTCAGGGATCAATTAATTGTTTATATACAGGAAAAGAGAAAATTTTCCTTTTACAAAATTGGCGTTTGGCGCCAATTTGGCGACAAAATTTTCTGTGCGAGCACATGGTGATTAGTCGAATTAAAAACACGTTTAGAGGAAATAATTCTTAGTGGTATGGCAAATCATTCAAATTACAATAAAATTTTGAAAAAAAGCGTAGTTGATACAAAAACCTTACCTGTGCTTGTTATTTGAAAAGCGGTCAGACGATCGCTGTACCACATGGTCACTCTTCGTAAAAAGATAAACAAGGAGGGGTCGGCTTCACGCACTTCACTTCTGTTCGGGGTGTAGAAAAGTGTGTTTTGTTGGCTGATTATTGTTGGGGTGAAAAGTCCAGGGGTCGGTTAAATAGGGATCGACCTTGGTGGGACAATATCTTTTCGCGGGGGGTTTTGCTACGCCCATGATGTCGAGAGTAAAGAGAGGGTGCAGACGAAGGTTTCGGTTTGAAGCTGTTGGAAGCTCGCTCGTTTAGAGTGTGGCGTTTGTGTAAACGATTGAGACGTTATGTATCATTTCCGTGGGAATTGAAATTTGAACAATTAAAAGCGTCTTGAGTATTATTGATTGATATTGTGTAGAATTAGATAATGATTGTTTCTATATATGTGTTGTAATGATATAAAAAAAAAGAAAGGAAAATGTGTGTGACGTGTTTACAGTGTAACGTATTTAATTAAAAAAAAATCTGTTAAGAATCAATGAATTATGTGTGATTGAAGAGACTATCAAACATGATTTTGTGTATAATTGAATAATTATATATATATGAGTTTAACTAATAACGCAATTAATTGTGACAGGAAGAATAATTGTAAAAAATTGTTAGTATAAAAATTAAGTGATGAGTTAGCGTAATTATAGGAGCATTAGTAAAAGTATTTTGCGACTCATTTCGCATGGAGATATTTTGTGTTTTAAAGTTTATAAGTGTATTAAATAGTGTACTTTCATTTTAATTTTGGTGCTATTAATTGGAAACTAATATGACACTTTTATAAGGAAAATCGTACTTTATACAGACAATACGAACTTTTAGAAATATAAACTTTTGGGGATATGTGTGATTTTGACTAAGTGGTATGACTGACTTTTTATAACTTTCCATTGAGATTTCCAGAAGATAAAAAGAAAACCGAAGGATGTCCATACAAAGATTTAAAGAACTTTTAACAGGACAATTTTCTACATACAAGTACCATTAACAGGTAACGCGAGAACTCAGGTTTTCGCGGGAAAAGTTAAAGACTTTCCTACGCAATTTGCCTTGTGTACAAAAAGGTTTAAGACCTTCACTACAAATTAACATTCTGGAACATTTATATAATGAATAATTGTAAAATAAGGTTCAAGACCAAATTTTATAATTTGAGGGTTACCAAGTATGTCAGTTGTGATTATGAAATGTAAATAAAGTTCAAGACCAAATTTATAAATGTTAAAAAATTACCAACCCAAATTTGTTATATGTAAAAATTGTATTTTAATGTGTTTTTAATTTTTTTTTAATTAGTGGAAGGGGGGTACTGTGACAGTGTGCTGTCACGTTGCAATTTTTACATAGGGATCTGACCTATTTTGTACTTTGTGCAATTTGGTCAGATGGCTAGACTGGCTGTCGCCGGTTTTATGACGGGGTACAATGTGGGAGAGTTTCGTCACTGAGCCATTTTTTTACAACCACGCCAGGATTGGCCAGGAGGGGTGACCAGGAAGGGCGGAGCGAATTCCAAGTGGTGGGTTTGGTAATTTATGTAGAATTACAACCCCCACCCCAAGACACCACCGTGGGAAATTCAAGGTTTCCCACATCACTTACAACTCTGCCTTTGCCCAAGAGATACGGGTAAATTTTTGCTCCATCGTCTCCCGTCCTCATGTCCATCTCCGGAAAAGTCCCGAATGCCATGAGTCCAGACGGCAGCGCTCCCATTTCGTACCAACGCCACTGAGCTACGGAACCAGACGAGCCCCTGGAGAAGGAAAGGTCCTGATGCCAGGACACCAGACGTCAGCATCCACATTTTATGGTAACGCCCTGGTAGCCGGTCATCTACACCCCAAACAACCAGCTAATCACCTCAGACGGAACTCTCCCCAACCGGTACACGTGAGTCAGTAACACATTATTGCACATAACCCCCCAACCATAAGTTTTCTCCTATATAATTTAATGTGTCAATAAAGCACCGTTTTAAAAGTAAATTATTGGTATGTATGTATTTTTTCCAAGACGACATTGTTCATAAAGATACAAAAAAATAACACAACGCAATCCAAAAAATGTACTAGCCAATTTACCCCACGACAATGATCTATTAAATATATTTAGAATAAAAAGTTAGGGATTTGATTTATTTAAATTAATGATATTAAAGCAATCGTTTTCAGTTTTGTTTTTATGCTATTAGCGATTTAGAGTGGCTCCGGAATAAAATTTTCAATTGCTGTAAAACATATTTTTGTAAATTTGATGATAATTGACATTTTTATAGATATTAAGATTTGTTTTTCAATTTATATGAATAAGGTGTTTTTAATGTTTGATAGAGAAAATATTTTCTAATTTTAATTTGCCATATTGCTATTTGAAATTAATTTGTTATAGCAGAAAATTTTATTTCTATACAACAAATAATAATAAATATCCAACAAATAATAATAAATATCCAACAAATAATAATAAATATCCAACAAATAATAATAAATATCCAACAAATAATAATAAATATACAACAAATAATAATAAATATACAACAAATAATAATAAAAATACAACAAATAATAATAAATATACAACAAATATAAAATTATAATAACAATATAATTTTTAAAATTTTATATATTTACGAACCTAAATACAAGTTTGGAAAAAGAAGAGTTTAGTTTGTGGAGTAATATTCGTAATTCTACTTTTTTTAACTTCAGGATAGAAGTTTGAATTTAACTTTATGATTATAAAGTTGATTGTTTGTACTTTAAGGAAATGAATTTAAAATACTCTGTATCGTTCAAAACTTTATTCTGTTGATAAGAATAAACAAAAAAGTTTCATTTTCAAAATGGCTCCTAAGAATTAACATACGGTTTAACGTTTACGTTACTAATTTTTTCCAGACAATTACATTATTATCAACAAACTGTAAAGCATTTTAAAAATCGAAGTGATGGAATTTCAAATTAAAGCATCTTCAATGGACTAATTTAGAAAGGAAAAAAATATGTGGATCAATTTTTAAGAAAGTAAACCCATTAGACGGTTTGAACTATGGCCATTGTCAAGAAAGTGAAATCTCTGATTAAACTCGGCTTTTTGACTTAGTGGATTAAAATAGAAAACTCACCCAATAAAAAAAACCATTGAATTGAAACTGCGAACTGTCTTAGATGCGATAATTAAAGTAATTCATAAAACTTTGAAACTTAACTTTTTTAAGGTTTAAAAAAAAAAGTCAAAATACAAAGTATTTTTTTTCTATGCAAGCTTCATTTCAGAAGTTTGAAACTCATTTGCCTTTACACATCATTAAATACAATTTAAAATATCATAATATACACTGAATAGTCAAAATAGTATGACTACCCGACAATTTTAAGTAAATAAGCTATGATGTCACTGTTTCTGCCAGAAGGCAAGATATGTGTATATTAGAGTGAAAAAGTGAAAGATTTGAAATCAAAAAAGAATAGTGCAGAAAAAATCGTACCCATTAACAGAAGCTAAAAGATAAAAAAAATTGTTCGAAATCGGACAATAGAAACTTTAGGCATCGCGGTCAAAGTTTTAAAATTTAAACTTTTTACGTATTTCCCCAAACGAAAAATTAATTTTTTTAAAATTAAAATTAATTGCGGAACACTTATCTTTTGTAATTAGAAGACGAATGCAAAAAGGAATTTCGACATCGGGAACCATTTGACATTTGCGTATCACGGTAAAAAATTTTAAAAATGTTACCCATATCGGGTCCTTTTACGACAACAAGTATCTTATTATAGAACAAATTGAAACACACTATTTTTAACAGTTTTTGCTTCAACTTGGTGTGCTGACCCACAGTAAAAAGTGTACACGTTTTTGACTACCAGAAGTGGGTTAAAACTGGATAGTTTCAAACTGGCCCCCACTGACCTTTACAATTAACTAGTCGTTGTATCTTCTTTACTATTATGTCAAAATTAATATTTTGTTTTTATAATCTGGGGTTTCAAGAGTCAAGAAATTCATTTCTGCTTTCAAAAATTTGAAATTTTGTTAATCAGTCGATTAATTCTAAAAGGGGGCAATAACCAGGAAAACAGGTAGGTTTACGAAAAAAAAAAGTCCATTTGCAAACAAATTTCTATAAAAGTTTCATAAAGGCTTTTGTTTTTGATTGGTGTATTGATTTAATGCATCAATTGGAAGCAAAAACCTTTAAGAATAATTTTATTGGAATTTGCTTGCGGTTGGACATTGTTTTTCGTAAATTGACCCGTTTCTGTTGGCTCAGTTTGGTTAAATATGACTAAAAACATTTGATGCTATTCTTGATTAATATACAACGGCATTTCCATATTTCTCAATGGTTCTTTACTTCCTGCATGTAATTACTTTTCTTCATTAGATAATTATATTTTAAATACAGTAGAAGCACAAACATCTCATTGGCATTCCTACTGAAATCCAAAACTGTCTTTTTATATGTATTCATTTCTAATTTTGTGCAAAGCATACCATACATTCCCCTTAGGGATTACTAGATTAATTACACGAAACCTAAATTGCAGTAGGTTAACAGTTTTAATGGGGTTTAGTCTATCCATGAAATCTGCATAACTCAAAGTACAATACGCATAATGCTTTAACACAGCATAAAATGGCGTCCTCATAGATGCCTGAAGGGGAAAACAACATGCAATGTTACCCATCTCTCTGTCGTCAGTAAGTTTCTTTTAAAATGTTATACGGAAAGTTTAATGGAGTAGTAATTTCAAAATTAGAGGGTCCTTGTGCTACCACCAATTAGAAAATAGTAATATCAGAAATACGGCCATCTAATTTAGTAGGGAGTTATGATTTTCCGACGGGACAAAGTTGTATGTAACTTGAATAAGTTTTCCTAAACCACCAAATGTTAGAGGGGACATTTGAATGAATTAATGTGCGATGGCAGAGATAAAGCAGGGAAGCTACGATCTGGTTAATCGTCTTTACAGGAAAGTTGCAGTAAACTTTTAGGGTAATCTATAACAATAAAAGTGAAAGTCTGTTTGTGTGTGTTTGTGGCACGCAAAACACTAACTTCCACTGCTGGGATATGAATGAAAGTTTCTAGCTCTACCTCTATCCAACCTCTACTTGTGTACTTAGGGTTGACATTTTAAAATTACGCTTAGGAATTTGTTTATAACCGTTTATAACGGTTTTAGAAGTTATTTTTTTAATTTACCAATTTAAAAAAATCGTATCTACATTGTTATAGAATCATAAGATTATGACAAAAAATTAAATACTTTACTATATTTTTATTGTTTTAAACCATTAAAAGTTGGCGATCAAAAATTGCTTTGGCGAAAAAAAAAATTCTACCTATTATGCTTCAACGGGGAAACTAATGGGAAAGCTAACGTTTGGAGATATATTTCTAATATTGTTTTCGAGAAAAAAAAGGAATAAACGGGGAGAAAGAATCAATGGCGTAAATTTTTTTTAACACCTGTGAAACCGTAGCTAACAGCTAGTAGTTCATAAAACAATGAAATAACATTGAGAGAATAGTCTCTGCATGAAACCTTTTACCAGGAGGAAAAGGAGTCGCGTCGAGCGTCATAAGCTATCACATGATACCATAAATAACATTTGTAAATAAGTGAGTAATATATGGATCCATATATTATTTCTATTAATGTAGTACGGAATTTAAAAAAATAGAATTTTTTTGATTAAGTAAAATATAGATATGCCTATTTACTTATGTTATCAATAAAGTGCACTTCATTGAAAGCTTTTCATCAGTTATCGGAAATTTGTAGTTAGTTAGCCTCCGCACAAAAAAACTTAATTTTTATAATAGTATAATTAAAGGGGATTATTATATTGCTAGTGAGCGAAAGAAATAAATGTTATTATTTCTCTTGTTGTATAGAATATTTATCTTATTGTATAGAATATATATTATAATGCTTTGCACTTAATGAAATCTTCCTCCACACTGACATCTTTCATTATGCATCTTTTCAGCTCACCCTAAAAAAATAGTTTCTGGTAATTAATTAATGGATCGAACAATACCGAAAGTAAGTATTGAGCACTTTTGTAATTTGCATTGTTTCGAGGAAGTATAGAAAATAAAGCGTTTAGTCATATATGTGGGGAAAGATTAATTGGAAATTTGTGGTAATATTACGCAACAAATTTACAGTCAGGTGATTCACAATAAGCACAAATTTGTTCCTTTCACTATTTAATCGAATTGTATTCAAAAATATATCCGCGACGAATATACTTATCTAATAATATATAATAGAGCAGTCTCCGGTCCATCGCAAAGTGGTCTCAAATTTTTGGACGACGTTCTTTATTTGTCTGTATCACATTTTGCTCTACTGGCATAATAAAACATTGTTTTTGAATAACTACTTTGATTATAACATAACCAAGTCATTTAGCTGTAATAGCATCAAATGAGTAGTTAGAATATAGTATAAAGAAGGTTTTTTATGTGTAGGTAAATAGCTAAATCATGACCAACGCCCAAGAATTTGTGACTACCTTGTATTATGTAATGCTATATTTTTCCTCTTAAGTTTCTCCTCTTATAATCTTATTTCTCCACTTAAGTTTCTCCTGTTATATTTCTCCTCTTAACTTTAGCATTATCAGGTTGTTTAATTTTGATTTCTTGTTAACTGTGCGGATTTAAGTACCATTGCTTAATATTCCATATTCGTCAAATTTTCAAATGAGTATTCAGTTTTTGAGAATATATTACCCATAGAGCCCCCAAAATAAACATTTTTCCAAAAGAAAACTCGGTTGCTCAGTGCAATCTTTCAGACCCGCGCAAAGCAAAAACAAGACTTAAGATGAAAAATTTTGAATTTTCATGTGTGGTACTCGGGTTTAGATATTCCTTTTTAGACACCTCCTACTTTGATTTCATTTCTTTCCGAAGTGAACTTGCAGATTGCTTTTTTGGATCCGCTCAAGAAATGCGCACTTATAAAAGAAAGTTCGTTTTTCCTGTCTGGTATTTCACAATACACAATCATATGAAAGATTGCAATAACTTTTCAATTTTTATTCCCTTTTGTTGATGCGTCGACTTTCCATCCTGCCTCGAGTCATTTTTTGCCCGGTGCTGATAAG